>VWPW01030076.1:422783-780407 GCA_013389825.1 Crypturellus undulatus
ATGCGGCTGCCGGTGCCGCGCGGCTCGCGCGGGTCCCCCGGGAGCGGCCCCGGGGTGCGGGCCGGGACACGCCGCAGGGTGCCCAGGCGCCTGGTGCATTTACCCTCTGCGCAACGCACGGGTCCTGCCACCCGTCGTGCCGCCCTCCAAGTGCAGCAAGGAGCCAGGAGGAAGGGCACACTGAGAGTTCAGAGCCATGGGGGTTGGTTCTGAGACATAATTGCACCAAGTGTCCCCAAATCCTGGGTTTTGAGCACTGACCCATTCCGCTACGGGAAGCCTGTTGGGCTGTGGATCATTTCCACCCTGCCCAGCTTGACTTGCCCAGGGAGATCCAGATTCTGAAGGCAACAACATTTCCCTCTTGCTTCCCCTTATTCAGACTGGTGGTCCTGGCTTCCTTCAGAAAGGGCAAAAGATCTAAAAGCAAAAGTAATGTGACTTTAGGTGAAAAACTACATGGACGTCCCACCATAATGGCATCATGTAGAGAAGAAAACAGCCAGGGCTGCTGAGTCCCACTGAACACGGCCCAGGGACAGATCTCTGCTGGAGAAGGGCTCGGATGGAAAAGAATCACCTCTGCAGAAGGAGTCCAGCCATGTGCCACCCTGAGCCCCCTCTCTCATCCACCCCTCCAGCCTCATGCTGTAATTTGCTCCCTAGATGACCAGGAAGGTCCCCCTGAACTGCGGGACCCCCAGCCTGAAGGGGTTTTGCTCTGTTTCCAGCCTGCACCCGATGACATGGGCTGAGCTGTTTGTGCTCAGCACCCTCCTTGACCCCAGCACCCTTCTGCTGTGCTGCACCCTTGCCGTGGAGGGGAACCGGCCGCCTCGGCTTCCACAGGAAGGCCAGCTGTGGAGACGGGGTGGCTTAAAGCATCCTGCACAGCGCGTGCACGTGCGTGTGACTGCTGTCCTGGAGGGGTAAGTAGGCGCACAGCATCCTGTACCCGCCTGCCCGAGGGCCACAGGGGCTGAAATCGAGCCGTAGGCCCTTCCTTGGAGCCCCTCTGACTGTGAGTGGCAGGAGCAGCGCCTCTGGAAGTGACTGGCTTGCTCCAGTAGCCTCTTTACAAGCACCAGGGGACAGCTCCTTCGGGATCGCTGTGTTTTTAAAAGGCCACTTACAAGCGTTAATGCTGTGCTGGGGGGAAGGGGAAGGAGGGGGGTCGGGGAGGGGGTGGTTGCAGTGACTGTTTAGGACTTAAAGCCGTAAACCTCTTCTTCCCTCTCTCATTGCTGGGACGTTTTTATTGGCGAGATGAAGGGAGACAGAGCGCAGCTCCACAACTTGCTCTTCTTCTAGAGGTTAATGACCCAGTTAGCAGCTCTTGGCTGCATTTCCCGACATTTTGCAGACATCAAGACCCGTCTCCCTGCCAAGTACATTCTGTTCCCTGGAGCTCGGCCAATGCATCTCAGATTACTATGTAATGCGACAAAGAGGGAGAGCTGGAGGTGAGGGTGGGGGGAGACACGGGAGCCTTTGGGAAGGGAGCAGGGAGAGGGTGGGAGAAGGGGAAGCACCGCTTCTAAATTTAACATCCAAGATGGATATGCAGATCCCAAGGTGCTTATTTACTGGAGAAAAAAAGTGAATCCCAGGATAAATTGGAGTGATGCTTCTGGGAAACAGATGCAATCAGCGAATAATTCAGCCCTAGGGACCACGCAGGCTTGTGCTTCCCGGCTCCACTGACAGTCAAGCTCCCAATTCTGATGCCCTTGTGCCCAGGACAAATATTACTCAGGAACTGGAGCTGCTTTCATGAATCAGAGAGTCTAAGATCCCAAGAGAAACCAGGGGCTTAGCCAGGAAAACAGGCAGGGAGTGGGGAGAAGAGAAACAAAAATCCCCAATTGATCTTTTATTTTCCTTTGGCTCCTGAGGGCAAAGATGCTGCTCAGACGCTGTTCTTGGAGATCTTGGCTGGAGGAAAAACAATTGCACAGTAAAAGAAGGAAAGTCAAATCCCGAGGAAGGCTCTGTTGGCAGAAACTAGACTTGCAGCTCACAGACCTGCTAGCAGCAGGTGTTTGTCATCACAAGAGGCCAACACGATCATACACTTGACACCTTCCCCCAGGCCTTTGCTGAACAGACAGCCTGGCATCCCCTCCAGAGCCAGACTGAGGTCTTGAACTGCAGATCTAGAGACCCCCTCACACCTCCCCTCTCACCTTGGATATTTGTCATGCTTCTGAGAAAAAAGTTTTCTTTGTGTGTGCCAACTTGAGCCAAAGACCCTCATACCTTGGTAACACTGAGAACCAGGTTCAGGGTCTGACCTGAGAGGAACCCTGTCAACCTCTGCTCTCCCAGGCTGTGGTCTCCATCACAGATTTCCCATTCTACCTAGGTGCAGCATCTTCTGCTGTTCCAATTCTAGGTCATGTGCACAGCTGCTCTAAGAGCCCTCCAACCAGACCTGCAGCTTCAGGACACCCTGGGCCCCTCTTATCTCCTACCACATCCATGTGCCTCAGCTGCAACCCCATCTGTCCGCAGGGCTCACTCCTAGCACAGCTGTGCCAATTCCCAGCCCTAACCGCTCCCCAGCCTGACCCTTCCTTCCCTCCCACCTTCCCACAGCTGTGTCAACTCCCGGTGTTCCCACTGTCTCCCTCACAGAGATCCTAGTCTTGGGCTCCCCTTCCCAGTTCCCTCTGGCCCTGTTTCTCCCCTGCTGCTCCAGCCCTGGGCTCTTCCCATACCCAGCCGTGCTGACACACCGTAACGTCACCTGTGCCGCTCCAGCCCTACCTGTCTGCATCCCTATTGCAAGTCCTGTTCCCAGCTGGCCTCTCCAGGGCACAGCCTGTTCTGGCATGGCAGCAGCAGGGACAGGGGGCTCCTCTTCTGCCCCCCATTGAGCAGCGAGGGCTGTGCTGTGCAGGGCTGCCCATCACACAGCCCTGTCATGATGAGAGCCCTGCGAGCCACCCCTGAACAAGCGGGGAAGGTGTCTAGAGATGGTGTCAGGAGGGTTGGAAATGATCAGGGCACGGAGGTGGGACTCCACTAAGCAAAGCAGAAGGTCTTGGGAGATTGCAGGTGTCAAAGCCTGATCACTGGACTGGAGCTCCTGCACGGCCGGTCCGCAGTTTTTGAGCACTTCCAGCATTGCTCTAGAACTTGCTCTTACCCCGTGGCATGGCAGGAGCTGTCAGGAAGTGTCTGTGCTTTGGGGCTCAGAGCAGGGGTAAGTCCTGCCACCCAGGTCTGCTCCCCCATCTAATGGACACTGCTCTGGAGTCAGAGCCCTTGGCAGCAGCTTCGGACCCTCACCTTGTCCGCACAGCCTTGGGAGCCCTCGTTACTTGTCTCTCAGGATGCTCTATCATGTACTGCAGAAGGAGAAACTTGAGAGGCCTAGCTCAAGTGGATTGCTCAGCTCCCTAGAGAGGAGCTCTCCCTCCTCTTTAGGAATTATTTCTTTGAAAGACAAGAGGCAACAAAAAATCTCCCTCTTGCTCAGCTCCATCTGCCACGCGGGGGCTGGGTGCCGGAAGGCCACGATTGCTTGCTGCAGTTGCCAGACACGCGTTTAGGAAGGTTTTTCACCACCTACAGCCGAAGAAAGAGATGAGTTGGGTTTACCTGTACCAGGGGTTGCTCAGGGAAGTCCTGAAAAAGAAATGTATGTTTATGTGGAGAGGAACTTCCTCCCAAACCACAGAAAATGCCAGCATCTAAAAATCTGGCATTGCTTACTTCACTGCTAAGCGTCTTTCCTCAAGGCCAGCCTCACAGAGAGAGGCAATCAGGGGCCAAAGCCTCCTCTAAAACATAAGCTGAGGCTAACCACAAACATCCAGCCCTCCTGACTTCTAAGCCACACACCAACCTCCTCCAGTGGATGAGAAGGTCCAGGCAGAGCCCAGGGACGTGGGACAGCTGGGAAGAGCAGGTTGCAAGAAGGAAGGAGCAGCTCCTCCCCAGGAGTGCTATTGCAAGAGGAGCAAGTTGGGGACACACACAGGGCTCAGGTNGGCATTAGCTACTCGAAAAGCCTTTAAAAATTGATGTGATCATTACAATAAGTGCAGTAAAAATTGCTTGAGACTAGCAAAAAACAGCTTTTTTCACCCATTAATGAGCAAACATTAGCAGATTAAAAGAAGGTAGACTTTAGACAAGGATGTAGCCTGATAATCTAAAGTGACTTAGTCAGAAAACACAAGAGTGATCGGGCTAGTGAACTTCCCTGAGAAGTCTTAGTGAAGGCGTTTTTAATATACTTTTTACATTTTTTGAGCATTTTGTTCATGCTATTTTTTTTTTTTTTTTTGCTTCTCCTTCTCCCCACTAAACTGTACTGGAGTAGAAACCAGAGCAGTGAACATGCACCATGGCCAAAATACATGAAGATGGTGAAACACCCCAGACCTATTCATGCAACAGGACCAGCCACGCAAGTAGCAGTGGGTTCCCCGCTTATTTTTTCCTGAGTGGCGAAGCTTATTCCAAAGGACAAGATCTTCTGTGATTTTAGAAGACTGGCAAAGGCTCCACTCAGTTGTCATCTACTTTACTTAATTTACCTACGCACGGAAATCATCAGGCAATTACTGTGTAACAGCCACAACCAGTCCAGGCTTGGTTCCTCACTGAAGCGCTTGACCCCCGATCAACCGGCCATAGGAGGAGGTAACGTCGTTCAGTTCAGTTCATTGATCCCAAGCGGGTAGGCCAGAGAACAATAAGCTTAAAATGTAGCAAGGAAGATTTAATTTTGACAATATCTCTGAACATCTCAAACAATAAGCATAGCTGAGTATTGAAAAAGAAACCTAGGAAGACTGTGGAGCTTGTATACAAATACTTTCAAGAACAGGATAGAGACGAACCTTTTCGTGGACTCCTGTTTGAGTCCAGCTGATTCCACCTTTTGGCAAAACGTGGACCACTGACCTTTCCCATCTCCATTTTCAAGTGCGCTCATTCAGACTTCCCCTGTCACACAGTGTCCCCTCCCGGTGTATTCACATGGCACACTGCTCAAGTTGGTCGGCTTTGTGAAATCATGTTTTTCCTTTAAAGTAGAATGAGTTTTGAGATATACATAAATGTATAGAATACCAGAGAATTTTTATTAGAGTTTAAATTAACATTGATTGATTTGATTTTTGCTGATTAGGTAATTATGAGAACTAAAGGGGTAATCACCTTTTCAACGAGGAAATGAAACAATCATATAAAGTAGACAAGTCCTGAGTTTCTAATTTGAGCAGGAAAATAAAAAGCTACAGGTGCATATCAAATAGCTGTACCTATGCCACTGCCTCTCACTCTTCAAGCAGGCACAGAACTAGTACTTTTGCCATCATTCCCATCTCATATTTATGCATCTAGATGGTAACTTGTTAGATTCAGTGAAAAGAGGCGAAAAACTAGTCCAGAGACTGAAGCAGTTCTTGGCTTACTGCATGCTCAGAGGAGGAAGAAACCTTCTCCGTGGCTCTCCATCTCAGCAGAAGTAGGGCTACATCTGTCAAGTTACTTGAATGTGATCACGCAACTGATTCCTCTTTGCTCCCCTCCCCGGTTTCCTCTCCTGGAGCTGGATCTCAGACATCTGCAGCCCATCAGGGCCTTTCTGTCTCCCAGGGTGATCCCACGGCCAGACTTGTTTTCCTGGATGCTTGGGATAACACCAGGTCTCCCATCTCATCGCTCCAGGACTTCTTTCCTAGTTAACAATGCTGGAAGAGACTGCTGAATGTAACTCTCAGCCTGACACCCTCTGCCCTACACCTGCAACCCGTCTCTGGCTTGTGTATGGCTTGGACACCTCATATACGAGTGTCATGACTCCTTCCCCTGTCCTCACCTGTTTTACAAGCCTCGTAATGGGAACCAGAAGAGAGGCTCTAGAGAGTTAGCTACCATCATTCCTTTAAAAACAAGACAAATAAAGGCCTGTTCTCAGCTCCAGAGGCATGAACGGAGCTTCGTCCCCCTGGTCCTTCAGGATGTGGCTGAGATATATCAGGGAAGAGCAGCTGTCAGCATGGATATGCCTAAAATTAGCTCAAAGAGAAGGTTTCCTCCATTTATTTATTTATTTGTTCCTTAAAAGGCCCCTTCTTAGTAGATGCAAATTCAGCACAAAAGCTTCAAACCAGTACAAAGGCACTACTAGTATTTTTCAATTACACTGAGAGGGAAGTCACAGCACTTTGTCTTTGAACTTCTGCTCAGTTCTAGTTGCTCTCTGGATAGAAGTTACAAAAAGTGGTATTTCTTTGGATGTTTGGCTACAGGAATGTCTTTGGAAGAGCTGTACTAAACGCAGCAGGTGAAGTTCGGCTGTTACCTTCTTAGAAAATCCATACACTGCGTTTGTGGGATTTTCATGGTGTGTTGTGGACTGGTGCATCACTTATTCAATTTTAGGTGTCCAAGAAGAAATGAAGGGGAATGGGTCTCTAGCCTTAATTCGTCTCGTGTCAGATGCATACTAACCTGCCTCAGCAAAACAGTTCTTTTATTATATGCAGTGGCATTTTCTGTCCCCATCTGTTTACCAGATTCTCCCTACCATCTCTCCCAGCTTCTGATAACTTCAAGATCCCCTCATAATTTTATACAAACTGAAAGTGGGGAGAAGGGACAGGCAGCTCCAAGTTGCTAGTTCTCTGCAAGATTTAGGCAGAGAGAAGTACCTCAGTAGTGCCTGCTGTGAGCAAGGAACTGCAGAGTGGATTTACCCCTTCTTAGATAGCAAAGACATTTGACACGGAACCGTTGGAAAGCCAGCTCGATTGCTTGTGCTGCTCAGGGAGGCAGTTGCTAATTATAGAGCTCTCAGAAAAGCCTGGTCTCATCTTCCCTGTTTTGGCTCATGCTGCAGTGATTGAAATATGAATCTGGAAGTACCTACACAAACCTTAAGAATGCCTGGAAAAACAAAACAAAACAATAAACCCCCCACCTTCATGGAAAGACAAAAACAAGCAAAACTTCTATATGTGACTATTCAACTATTCTATACCACATATCCAGCCCAGGAAATACTGTAATATTTCTTTATGTTTATTCCTGGAACAGTCCTTAAATGACACCAACATCTGTCTTCAAATTCTTCCTGAAATCTCGCTTAGCAGTGACCCACAGCCATTCAGGAGCCAGTTTCCTTAGGCTGGTGCCTCTGCGCTATCTTGCTGCTCCTCCATCTGCTTTTTCTTGCTGCCTTTCATATTTTACTCTGTTTATCAGTTGTTTGAGGTGGCTGTCTTCCCCATTGCAGCAGTAAGACTCTGGGCAAGACCGGGGAAGCTGGTTCCCACTGCAACATGAAGAGTTGGTAAATGACACAGCGAGCAGGTAGCAATAAGAGTTAACAGGGCTTCACAGCTGGAGATTATGCCTGCACACAGCTACGCTACCGTGGAATTGAGTAGAACACAGCCATGCAGTAGTCTTTGACACTCTATGGTGTCTAGAGGCATTTGGACTCAAGGTTTTGATTTGTGCCAAGCATGATAGGCCATACATTACAGCTAAATGCTATTGCTGTACTAAGAGTAGGTGGGATTTGTTGCTGACCCTGACTGGACTCTTCCATCTAATCTCAATAGTCAAAACCTGGGAGCAAACTGTCCCAGCTGCAGCTTCAGTTTCTTCCAATTACCAAGTCATCTGGGGGCCAGAGCAAATGGAAAGGATCTTACAGCCTTATAATGAGAAGGCGAGAAGTATTTATACTCTGTAGAAGTTTTCCCCTTGGGATAGCAACTCCAGACAAGGTTAAAGGCCTGCTAGAGCTACCTGCTGACCACATCTTTATCCCTGTCTCCAGAAATATAGGCCAGAGAGCAGAAACTCAAGCAGTTTGCAGTATAACTGGCTTAACAAAGGAATCCTCCTGTCCCATATCACCGATCCTTCTGCTGTCACGGCTTTGGTGTTCCTCTGAGCAGCACTGTTAGCCGTGCTGATTGCACAGCAACAGCAGGAAGATGGGAGTCATTAAAGAGACTCAGCCTAAGCCTGCAATTAATTAGTGAGAAAAGCATCTTGGCAGTCTTGGAGAGGCCTGCGCAGAGGAAGCGACACCTTCCGTCAGACCTGCTGCTGCGATGTTCGACGTTGGGCTTGGGTAAACAGAACCTAGAAGTCAGTGTGACCGGGAGAGAAGCACTTGGCCAGCTCTGCCTCTGGCCAGCACCGTGCTGCGCTGGGAGGTTTCCGTGCTCTGTCCTAGGGCAGAAATCAGATCCTGAAAGTGGCTCAGGTAGGGGTGATCGCTGCTCCGCCAGGAAGACCCTGATCTTTGCTGTGAATAAAAGTAAGTCCATTTTTTCCAGGGTGCTGAATGGAAAACCTGTTATCCTGGAGTATTTGATTATAAACAGTCAAGCACACACAGCAAGGTCCCCCACCGCACTAGGAACTGGTATCTCCATGGATCTAGACATATGCAGGATGCTGCTGTCCCTTGCAGACATGTACAGGCTGGCTGCGTGGAGAACTGGGCCATGCTCAGAGCTGCATATTCATGGCATGCAAATGTTAAACTACTCGCAAGCTCCCACAGCTGTCATTAGCACACAGCACCATGGCCACGGAGCCCCAGAGATGAAATAACTTCCTACGGGGAGCAACAGGATGCTGCAAGATCTGCGTGTTGCTGAAAATAAGGGCATCAAAAGGAAGATGGAAATACGAGTCTAAAATAGCCAGGATTGCTTTAAGGACTGCTAATTTCCTTTGGGAAAGGAGGCCAGGCAATGTGGCTAGTGCATGGGGCGAGGAGGCAGGAGGCCTGGCTCTCCCGCTGACCTGCCGTCATACCTTTGGCAACGCTCTTTCTTCCCATGTGCTAATTTTGCCCTTTCCCCACTTGGTACTGTCAGCCTCTAGGAATTCATAAGTCTTGTGTAGGGCCTCCAAACGCCATGATTTTGGCTTAAAAACGAAGAGCTATAAATATATACCTATGAATTATGGGTCTTTTTGAATGGCCTTGTGGTTTCTGACTCTTTAGGGATCATATTTCCAACCGAGTGGGTCAGATTTTTTTTATTATGATTATTATTATTTTAAATGAAAGCCAAGAATTTCACATAAACACAGGGCTCTGGCAGCTTGAGCTGGCAGCACTGCCCGCTCTTCATGCGTCCTGTCGACTTAGACGCAGAGTGTTGTGAGGCGCGGGCTGTCACTGGCTGTATCTGCACAGCATCAAGCAGAACCTCCCCAATCTCTGCTGGCTTCCTCCATGGCCCCGTATGACTGGCAACAAACAGCTCTTTCCCCAGCTGTTTCCAGTGATCATGGCAGGGGGTAAAACTCCCCTGAGTTGGGCTTACATTAGATCATGGATGACCAATGGAGTGGAAGTAACTCAAAAGTAGGCTCTTGGGGGCGATTTTTGGTGAAGCCTGTTTTGATTCTGCTGTTGCAGCCTTGCCAAGGTGCTTTAAGTACTCTTTAAGGCAGCGGAGATATTAAAAAATGAGAACATGTCAATACATGCATTGGCTGTTGCGTTTGCCGAGTTTCAGTCAAGGTCCCAGTCATTTTCTGGGCAAACATCTGAGCGGAGGATCGTGTTTAGCTGAACTGCCTTGCTCATGCCATGGTGTTGAACAGCTCGAACCCCCCACATTTTACCTTGCGGATGTGTGGATGTATCGCAGAAAGCTCCCTGTCTGAGCAGCTGTCACCAGCTCTGCGATGACAAGGAGCATGTCCTCAGCTTTCGGCTCTGAAGCCGATCTCTTTGCGGCGGCTGTCAGTGAAGATGTTCTCTGAATAAATGAACAAACTGAGATCTCTAAATGAACAACACATTCTTCCTCAGGTCAACATTGCAAAGAAAGCAAATATTTCAAGAGAATATGGTTATTGCTCATAGCTCTCTGGAGCCAGCCTGCTAACTCTTCTGCGGTGGCTGTAAATCTGATGATGGTTCAGTTTAAGGCCCTCACAGATGCTATTTTAGACTAATATAATGTACCATAAATGGGATTGAAAGCTCCCGTCTATAGCAGACAAAGCCTTTCTGGTTCATTCAAACAGTGAAGAAACAGACTATTGTATATATGCGCAGTTGGGATTCATCCAAAAGTGAGTGATAGCTGAAAGAATTTACACGTTCCTTGGCTGGGGAACATGTTGATTTCAGAAGGCAGCAAAGGTAACATGAGGATACTGGGAGACTCTCACGTCTTGTCTGATATTTAGTATATGAATCGCATCTTTTGACTCACCTCAGAATCACCACAAAAGGAAAGGCTCCCATAAGGGCCGAAGAGCTCTCAGCACATTATCAGATAATCCTGGTTCAGAAGCAACAAATTATTTGGGCTCCATGAGATGCTAAGAAAATAGTTAGAAGCTGCTCCCACGGTCACACACTGAATTTTAGAGGTGCCTATTTAGCTAAAGGTAACACACACACACACATATATATGATGTTGCAATTGGCTCGTGGAATTAATTCTCATAAAACATCACGGAGAACCAAGTTTAGCATGACTTCAAAAAGGAGATTCACCAGCTTTCAGTATTAATAACAGTCACCAGACAGTTATAACGGTAAAGGTTAAAAGCAAGTAAGTAAAACCAATGCACGCTACGACCGGATGAGTCTGCTTTCAAAGCATGAAAACTTCTCTAATTAAAGAGGGTCAGGAGGAAATGTTCTTCTGAGGCAGATCGTAGCAAAACGGATACGACAGGGTTTCTTGGGAAGCTGTGGAGCTGGCAGCAGTCCCACGTGGGCCATAGACGGAGAGCGATCCTTGGTCTGATCATGTCTGGCAGTTTCTCTGGAAAATGGGGCCAATTTGCTGAGAAGCTTCCCACCCCCAAGGAGGGAAGAGGTGGGCCGTGAGTTTAACAAACATTTTGGTATTTGGAAGTCATTCCCAGCTCTCGTTTAACACACAGACTGCATTTCCCATTGCTAACTGGCAGCAAAGAGCTCATCAACATTTAAATAAGAGGCTTGTTAATGCCAGCGTGAGGCAGGTTCGCATGCCAAGGCTGGCTAAGGTTTCGTGCCAAGGATTTTCTAAGAGAGAATTTCTCTAGGAAACTCCTTCAAAAGGAAGGATTCACTTCTGGTTAAAGAGATCGAGGGCTTAATTTGAAGAGGTGCTGAGCTGGTTAAGTCAAATGGATGGTGCAAGAGCTGAAAGCCTCTGAAAATCAAACCTCAGCTTTTAATTCAATTAGCTGAAGAAAGGCATGTGGTGTTTTGCAACTGATGATGCTTTCTGCAGTGTAACAACAGAAGAAAAAACGACTATGCACAGCCTCTTCCACCAGTGCCACTAACTTACCCATCGATGCTGAATATGCTCAGGTGGGGCTGTTAACAGCACTTGTTACTGAAGTGTGGGGTTATTATTTCCAGCACACGAAAAAAATCACTTTCAGACAGGAAAGATCTGCACTATTTTGCTTGCAGAACTGTACAAATGGGGAAACATTTTCACTCTGCCACCTCCTGCAGAGCCTTCCAGATCTAGCCTGAGTCCCCATCTCAGAGCCAGGGGAAGAAGTGCAGGTTTAGAGCAAATCTAGGGAGTCCTCTACTATACATCTCCACACCATGGTTTATTGCCTCTCCTTGTTCTGTCATATAACAGGAATAATGTCCGTGGTGTCGGAATATGCACATGGTAATTGGCTTTTGCTGTAATTAAATGCCTCGGTGCCAGCGTTTAATCAGCCGCCAAAGCCGTTTATTGCCTCATATACTGCTGCACCGTGAGCATTACCCCTTAATTAGTTGCTGAAATAGTGATGATTTAGCAGCGTCTTTATATTTATACTTCAAGACAGCAGATTCAGTCCAACATCAACAATATTGCAAGATAAAAAAGCAATCTATTCTGCTATGCAGTGATTTGGGCTTTTTTTATTTTCCCTTACCTTGTGGGAAAGAGTGTCATGTGCCCCTTCTGGCGACACCACACCGGAGCTGCAGTTTGTGCTTTGAAAGCAGCAGCCACCAGCTCTCTGTTCCGCTCCAGAACTGACCCTTCTGCACCTACTTTTTTTAATCCCTAGAAACTGCCAGCAGCAACTGGAGTGAAGCTTCCTGCACTTTGATCCCTGCTACCTGCAAGGCCTGGATTTGGTCCAGCTGACCAGAGGTGGAGACGACCCAGTCTTCCTCCCTGTAAGCTCCCTGAGGAAGGCTCTCCTCTGTGTCACTGGGATGCGATGTCTGTAATTCCGCAATCCCAGCAGGTCGTGACAGATGATGCTGACAGTAACCGCACTCCTACTGACAGCCTATGCCAAACTCCTTGTCCCCCACTTTCCTGCTTATTCTTGCAGCTGAAGTGCTGTTTTGTGCAGCAACTTGCATTACGTGAGGAGCTGACAGTAGAGGAAGAGCCCACTCTCAGGGCCCATTTATCTTCTCCAGTTTCAGTTATCTGGAAACAAGAGCCTGGTACACGCTGCTCTGCTAAAGCATCCTGGCAGCTGGAGCAAGAGAGGCATCGCCAGAGCAGGTCACACCATGTAAGGAAGGCGTTTGAGAAGAGATGTCCCTTCGGAAGTGTCCATCTATCGCTCAGCCAAGCAAGTCACTCGAACTGGACTCTCCTCTCTGAAACTATTATGGTGTGAAGAGATGAATCCCATTGAGAATGTCAGTTCCACCTGCTAAGACAGTTGCTACACACAGATTTCCCTCTGGCTTTTAAAGTCTCTTACAGATTTTGAAAACCTCTAAGCAATCTTACAAAGCCTCTGAAACCTCTTCAGAATTGTCTACAAAGGAACATCCGTTCTCGCTCAGTAGTGAAATTCCATTTGTGCCAGAGGAGCTCATACAGAAGGTTAGCCCAGGTGTCTTTGGGATGTATAATCCCATATTTGTTTAATGCCAAGTGGTTAAACCCGTACTAGTCAGAGATGGGTACAACCACCACCTCGGGAAGATGTAACTGTATGAAGCGCCATCATTCAACCAAGAACATGATCAATTGAACCATGTGTGAGGCTGCCAAATCATCTACACCCCCCAACCCATCCTAACACTCCAGAGTTTTAGATACGCTTTGCTTCTGAAGCTTTCATGCTCTTCAAAGGGTTGTTGTTGCCTTAGACTGCAAAAAAGGCAGCTTCAAACTATCAAATTAATGGCTCCCCACCCTTGCCCTTGCCTCTGGCCCTTGGCCTGCTAATGCGTTTTGATTTGTGTGTGGACAACATATCTCTGGAACTTTTCCATTGTAATAAGTTTAGGAAAAAAAATACCTCGTGCTATAACGGAAGTAATAATACTCAGTTTGAAAAACTATACAGGAGTTTGAATTGACTTGAAAGGCTACAATATCCCACTCCCTTTGCTGGCAAGACAATGCCTTTCAAACTCCCGTGTCCTGCAGGAACAAGCTGCAGAATTTGTCCTTTCCTGAGGGAGAACACAAGCCCTTCCTAAGGTTCCCCTGGGAAGGGGAGGAAGAGCTGCGAGTGAAGCTCTTATATGCACCTCCTTCCATGGCTAACGGAGCCTGAGTATACAGAGATGACTAAAGAAGTCCTTCATGTTCAGTTGAGAAATACAGGACTTAATCTGCAGCCAAGAATGTTTCACCTGGAATATTTCACTAGGGAAACCTGCACAATGGTGAAGATAACACAGCTCTGGAATGGACTGTCAATGAAGGATGTGGGAGCCCCACCTTTGGATGCCCTCGAGGGGAAGAACCAGTTCCCCCAGGCAAAATCCTGTTACGAGGGACAGGGGAATGGGTTTAGTTGTATTTTATGCCTTGGGATCTTTCTACACTTTTTTTCAGAACTGTTTTAAGAAAACTACTTTCTCTGATAATGGATGGAAAGCACTAATCACCTCAGGTAATCCCCAAAGACACAAAATGGACAGAATCCTTCACAGAGCAAACAATCAAACCTGAGACACTCAACTCAAAGACAGGATGACAGACCTTCACACCGAATACAGAGTTGACCAGTTGACCATCTCAGACAGCAAAGTTATCTTCTATCTCCTGAAATTAATTGAAATGAACCCCACCTTCAAGACAGGTTTTATGAATCTACACAAGAGAAGACCTGTGAGAGTAGAGGCCTTTCATAAAAGCTCCAAGGATAGAATGAATAAAGAAACAGAAGCTAAAAGCAGTGTGCAGGTACTTAACAGCAAAGGAAACAGTCATGGGACAAACTTACCTGATAGATTTGCATTTATGTCCAGGACGCTGCACTTCAGCTCAGCCACAGGTGCTGGTCTGATGCCAGGTCATGTCATGTTCTCTGACCAGAGAGGTGAAGGCTGCATGATCATCTGCAGCATTCCTGAAGCAGATCAACCTGAACTGGGAACTGGGAATAATCCAGATTACTTCAGTGACATGCTAGAAGTAACTTCCAAGAGTTTACGTTTGCATACCCCACTTCTACCTTCCACATAATAGCATAAATACTGCTCTTCCCTCCAGCTGTGAAGCAAGGTGCTTGCCTCTGTGTCAGCCAACCACCATTTATTCTTGATAATACTTGTGAGCAACCTCCAGTGCCCATAGGACATATAACCCACGTCTGCAGATTTTCTCAAGGTAAGGGATGGAGTGCTCTCAGCTGCAAAGATGGACATCTTTGAGCATTGCACAAAATTTGTCAAGAGATGCCCAATACAAGCAGCAATTGGCCTCTCTTGTGACACTTTTTTAACATCCTGGCTTCACCCAACAGTGCAAGAAGCTCTTGAATTAAGTATGTTGAGAAGCCACAGAGGGAAATTTTGAACCTAAAAGAGAAAGACAGAGGATATGAAGCATAATTGCAAGTGGCGGTTGGGAGAAAGTAAATACCATTTGACTCGAAAAAAATAATTTCACACACTGGCAAACAAAAATGAAATTTATAAGAAGTTTATTGGATTGGTAAAATGTAATAAAAAAGCATTTGTGATACTTCTTCTGCAAAGAAAAAAGGCATCTGGCGATTTTGCATATTTATTTTCCCTTACAAAACATTAGAAAAGCATAACTGATAAAATAAGGATAACAACTGAAAGAGCAGAGCAAAGAGGAAAATACATCTCAATATAATTGGATAATGCATAATAAAAATACAGAAAACATGCTTAAAACAGCTTTCATTCTCTTACTGTAAAAGTCATTTTATGTGTTGAATAAAAAATATATGCCGGTTGCTCTGAAAATTGCAGTTTAGAGGAGGTAACTAGCTGAGAACAAAATATATATATCTATATATATTTATAAATATAGAAAATGTGTATATGCTGCATCTGTCCTCAGAACAAATTGGAATAAATGGTTTTCAATTCATGCACAAAAGTTACCAGAGAAAAAACTTCATTTATTACCTAGTGGACCAATCCTGTAAGGTGCTGACTGCGTTTCCTGAGCGCCCCAAAGCCCTGTAGAAGTAGTCGATGTGGGTGACAAATGGCCAAATGAGTTTGGTGAGAGGGGAGGCTATTCAGCACCTCCCAGGAGGCACATTCAGCAACTCACAGGATTCAGGAAAACTCTGATGACAGAAGGATTGGGCCCCTGACAGACTTGGGTAGTGCTTGTGCTCAGCAAGGGGTAACACTCGGGTACCCCCAAGTCCTGACAGGTAGGAGACCAATCTTAAAAGCTCAAGTAATGTTACTTCATTAGGATTTGAGGGCACGGAGTTTGCAGTAGAAGGCATCCTTTGTATAAGGGATGTCTCCTCTATGCCCCTCTCTTGCCCAGATAACTAGGCTAGTGATTCACATTTGAAAGGAAGACGCATCCCACACCACTGAGAGCCTCGATCTGCTGGTGCAGAACAAGGGGACCAGTCACGCTTCCCTTGCAACTGCAAGAAGGAAATAATGCAAAACCTTCTCGATCTCAAAGGCTAAACCAACTACCACCATAAAGCTGAAGTACCACCTCAAACCTGGCCTGATCTTCCACCATGAACTAATACACAGCTAGTAGACAAGATCACCAACGAATGGTGATCTGGGCAGGTCTGCAGTTGGTTGGGATAGGCCAAAGCACAGTAGCTTCGCAGGACAGATATATCTGGATGCACTCCCTCCTTGCACTGTGCAAGAACTCAGCAGCTCTCCCAGCCCCGGGGAGCTTTGCCATGGCTACAGAAGAGGCATGTAGCCAGGAGGAATCTTGCTTCTGGAATGACACATGTGGTTATGACCCTCTTGTAAATTAAATAAAGCCAGCATTAGAGATTAGGCTCTGAAACACTACAGACCTCTGCAGTTTGTTCTGAGTTGGAAAGCACTGCACCCAACTGCTGAATCAGTGCTCCTGGTTTCTCATATGAAAAAAATGGATTGGAAAAAACGGGCACCTAGAGACTGGCCTCTGTCTCTGTGATAGCCCACAATTCAAGCCACGATTTTAGGATGCTGCAAGACCATTAAAGAAAGCGAATCCAGGCAGACCTTTTCTAACAAGATCAAAAGAACCTAGGCGTAACTTTGTTCTGCGCAAAGCTTTCCCATACTCACTCCTTACTCTCTAGAGGGACAGCAGAAGATGAAATAGCGGTGGAGAATTAGGTGCAAAGCCGCCCAGGCCCCAGCTTGGACAAGCCTGGCAATTCTCCTCTTGCTGCATCTGGGAAAAAAGCTTCCCTAAAGCATGATTTTGGGGATTGAAAAGTGAGAGCACATGAGCTCAGCTAACATCCAGATTCTGAGTAGTGCTAAACACCAGCCTCTGGTCCACCTTTGAATTTTCTAAGATTATACAAAAAAAATGAGTAACGGAGAATTTAGAAGAAACAGTATCAAACAAAGTCTCCAGATAGGGATGACACCGGAGTTCTGTGGCAAGATGATACAAAGACTTTTCAGGAGACACAGTGAAGTATCTCCACTACCAAACAGTTGTCTACAGGACAGAGAGATGTGTTACGCAAGTTGACAAGCAATGTTGATGGGATAAGTTTTTCCTTCACCTGCCTCAATGGAGAAGAGAGGCTCAAAGTTAATCTCTTGCTTCTGTTCTGCATCTTTTGTAGAGTTTCCTGTCCCTGGTCTGCACTAGGGTTACTTCTCTGGTGCCCATAAAAGAGTGCTGCAGGTCTCTGAGAAGGCACATAGTGGTGAAGAAAGTAGAAAACATTTTATGTAAAGACAACCCAGGTAATAGCACGCTCTTCATCTTGCTGGTTGTGCTACTTAAATGCTTGTCAGGTGCTCAGCTACTTGGGCATTAGGCAGATCAGAAATACAACTTTTTGGATGGATCGAGTAAACAACTTGATCAGGCTCAAAGGACAGGCAGAAAATGTCCACTTGCCAACTGGAAGTGCTTTCCTACCCATACAGAACGGTCAATAAAACACTGTCAGATGCCAAAAAAAAAAAAAAAAAAAAAGGCCCTAGTTCTGTCTTTTCAATGGGTAAAATCTCAGCATAGTTGAAACACAAACCAAAACCTCCGGCTGTGCATTTCAGTGCAAACTGCTCTTATTTCATAGAACCCTGAATGAAACAGTAGCACAAAGGCAGCCTAATTAGAAGAGGATCTTCTCCTCCATCCCGTCAAATCCTAATCATTGCACACAATCCCATAGCTAACGGCAGCGGAAAAAAAATAAGAAAAACACCCTTTTTCTGGCAAAATACTTGCACTGCAAAAATGTTAAGTAAAAATAAAAACATGATCAAGCCCCCAGGTAGGACACAGAATCACCACAGTTCTGCATAGGTGGGAGTATGAGGTGGACTCACCTCCATAGCTGAAGGGAACACACACTGCGCAATATGGGGAGCTATAGCTGGAGCAAAATGTTAGCACAAGACAACCTGGGCTCTGACACAAGCTTAAGGATCACTCCAGATCCTTTTTTCTCGTTCTTGACTGAACAACCACCACCAAGAAAGAAAACTAATGTAAAACTGCACTGCATGGCCATCTCCCTTTAATTTTCAAGTGTGAGCACGTTCCCAAATGAAGACACTTTTCCCACCCGGCATTCATACATGGAAAAGCTTCCCTAAATCATAACTAGGGAATTTACTTTCTGATTGCATTTTTAGTCTTAAAATTTAGTTGAGCTTTCCCTAGAGTTTAAAATATAGCTGTGCTTTTTCTTAATTTTCTTTTAATTCAGTGCCCAAGTGCCAGAATGACGCCGCATCATACAGGGACCAGAACAAGGCAAGGACACAACTAGCAATGAGTAAAAATAATGACACCATTAAAGAGCACATGGTTCTGACTATCAGACATGCTGAAGAAGCAAAGCTTCTATGGAATAAAATTAGCATGAGCTGCAGGATCTTAGCTATTTAAAAAGAATCAGAGCAATTATATCCTTTAGTTTTTGCCACGTTTATTATTTTCACCTCTCTCTTCTCACAGATGAAAAGGGCCTGGCCAGTTCTTTCTCCTGTTCAGGTCAACTTTGCTCTCTGGCTGTCAGGTTGCTGGTGCAGAGCTGCAGATCCAGAACTTCCCACACTTCAGGGGAATGCAGAAGAGGGGCTATTTCCTAACCATCAAACTATTCCTGCTCACCAAGCACTCTGCTTTCAAAAAAGGCCCCCAAACAAAAAATAACTGAGTCTTTAGAGAAGCAGAGTAACCTTTTAAGGCTTCAAAAGGAGTTTTTTGAACCTGAGATAGGCGGGATGGGAAAGAGAATACATTTTCCTAGTTATGGGAAATAAGGAGAAAATCAACATTTCTGCATATGATATGCTGGATAATAACAAAGCAGAAGTCAGCTACTCAGCCCCTGTGCCAACCAGCCCCTGTGAGAAAAACACTGTGAAAAAGGCCTTTTGCACTGATGAACTTAAAATCCAAAAAGGGGCAACATGGCAGGAGGAATGGGAAGGCAGGTACATAGCACAGGAATGACCTGCCTGGAGCAACCATAGGAGTAGGCAGAAAAATGGTGAATAGAAGTAGTCTCCTTTTTCCCTCACCTCTGTTCCCAAAATGAGTTTGGGAATGAATTGGGGAGAGAGGAACAGCAGCAATTGAAAACAGTGGTTGCTCCAGTTAAACTGTATCTTCCCAAAGAGGGGGCAAGGGGAGATGGCTATTATTAATGTCCTCTCGTATATAGCAAAGCAGCCATCCTGCATAATGGCAACACAATACATCAATAATAGCCCAAGAATAGCTTCCTACCATTTTTTCCCCCCTGACAGTTAGAAACATAAAGAGAAAAATCAAGCTGCTGAGATAAATAGCGGAGTCTCCACCCCCACCTCAAATTGCCTTGGCATATTTTAAAAGATAAATGGCTCTATGAGAAATTTAAATAGCTTTCTCTTTTCTTTTTTGGCAGCTGCAGGAACTGGGTCAGGTGTAGAAATTATTAATTTTGAAGCCTGAAAAACCCATGTTTGAAAGTAAGGGTTTTTCTTTTTTTAAGCATCAACTTTCTTAGAAGTAGAGTTAGAAAAAATTAAAAAATAATCATGCTCTTTACAAAAGTCAGACAAGAAATGATTAAATAATAGTGCATCCTGCAGCAAAGGGACAATTTGCATAATAGTTTTATGGACATTAAAAGTATCCATAGTGGTTTGTTAATTTTCTTTTTTTTTTTTTTTGCATGGAGTGTAGTATTTGCACAATGGCTTTTGTTCCTCTTGATCAAACATAGCACTGGGACTGTGGCTTAAAGGAAAGGACTGGGGGCACCACTCTGCAGTTTTACCCCAAATTTAGTACCCCTTTCAAAAGAGGTTACAGCCAGAGTGACTGAGAACAAGCGTCTCACAAGCAGACCACCTAACTCACAGTTAGGTTTCAGGATTGGCACCCCGATCAGCTGAATTGCTCCAGGCTGCACTACGGAGGGTTGAGTGCTGGTGAACCTGGCGTTGGACTGCTGTAAATCACTGCTTCCCCCTTCCACTCAGGTTACTCCTGATTCGCACTGGTAATGAGTTATGATGTTCAGCTTGTCTGCATGATGCCAAGAGCTATGTCCTTCTTCTTGCTGTATCTATCTGGAAGGATCTCTTTGTAACCATAAAGACCAGAATCTCAAAAGAAAAGTCAAATCCTGTAAAAGCTGCTCTGAGCCTAGAAATGCTGATATATGAACTCCCTCACTGGACAGTACACTAGTTAAGACCTGTAAAAGGGTCCAATTTCCAGTCCTACAAAGTTTCCAAGATCTTGAAAGATACCCCGCTGGCATGCAGCCCGCTCCCCTCGCTGCATGGCTGCTAAAAGTCCCTGTTAGACACGTGCTGTGTTCTAAGTCCCGAATCCGTCAGATACGTGCAAAAGTGGAGAACTCTCTCATTTAGACCCACTGCACCTCCACAGGCCTCACATTTTGTGCTGCCCTCCCTTTAGTGAACAATCAAAAATGCAAATGGTGGCAAAGGAACAGATGTAAATAGAACTGCAGTGCCTAGAAAGTCAGGACATAGATAGGATCAGAAGACAGACTGTAATTACAGGCCCTGCTACTTATTACATAGGCCAGTTGTGTTACATGAGCCTACTGTGGAAACTTCCTGTGTAATTAATAAAGGAGAAACAGAATACTTCTGCAATCACTTTTCTAGATTTCACTGTGGGGGTCCAATCCTGCCATCCTGGATTAGTTCTAATCATAGTCAATCTTTGCTTGTATCAGCTGAAGGCATCTGTTCCAAAAGACTTTCAAAAAAAAGAAATCTCATTGCAAACCTACACCATGCAATCAAGAAGGAAAAGAAATCGATCCTGAAAACCCCCACCCAGATCGTAATCTGACAGTGTTTTCAAGGCATCTGGCAGAAAAGCAGGAGGAAAAAGAATGCTATGAAATATTTAAAATCCTATTTCTCTCAGGAATACATGAGAGGGGAAGGTGATTTGCAAAAGGCTGTGTTATGTGTGAGCCAAAAATGAAAGCACCACTTTGTGCAGAGCCACATGGACGCCCTCGGCCCAAGCAAGAGCAGTCCTGAGAAGCAGCACCAGGATTCAGCAGGGACTGGCACGACAGCGTCGAGGCTGGTGAGCAGCACCGAAGAGCCCTGCACCCCGGGGTAGGCACAGGGGGAAGTCACGGACAAGGCAAACGACAGAGTGACTAATAAGGCAGAAGAGCTCCGTGTTCACACTCCACAGGCAACCCTCCTCCTCCACAGCTTCTGTCAGACTTTCAACGGAGATGAGAAACAGGACAACTCAGGACGGATTTCTCTTTAAAGCATTTCCCTTACCACTTGCTCCTACCAAAGAAGGACATTCAAGGGAGGGGAAAACTTCCCAGCGGGTTTTGAGATGCACTGAAGGGCACTTTGCTCCAGCATCCAACCACCTTGCCCTTTCCATTCCTAAAACCCCACCAGCACCGAGAGCCTTTCCAGCAAAACTTTAGCTGGATCCAGCCGCTGGTCCCTGAACAGGCTCAGCACAAGGTCCCGTGTGAACTGGTGTCCCAGGAGAGGAGCAGCCAAGCACAGAGATGCCGAAATGCTCTTTGCCTTGGCCACATCCACTTGCCTGGACACGAAAATGGGGACAAAATGGTTTTGATAAGCTGAAATAAAAACCACTCTGGAGCAAAACCAGCACAGCCACAATCCCCACAGCGCTTGTGTAAGATAGAAAGACGAACCCCTAGAACGTATGTATCAAAAGCCATTTTATGCAGATTTTTTCCTTCTGAATATTTAAAACATGGTGAATATTAAACTTCAGAGATTCTTAATACGTTCCAAAGCCCCACGGACCTTTGAAATGCTAGCTCATCAATATGCAACATCTAATCTTGTCAAAAAAAGAGGGAGAAAAAAAAAAGGCTATTCATCCTTTGCTAGTAGAGGTTACAGGAAGAATCGTAAGGAAAAAAAACTTCCAGCATCTTATGCAATAGGTTAAATTTACAGTGGTTGGGAAAGTTTCACTTTCAGCAAGAAGGAGGGAAAGTGACTGTACGTGCATTGCTGCTGGAAGCTTCTTCTAAAGTGTGAGGCTGAAACTGTGTAGCTGGATTACAGTAAGTAGTTTATTAAAAAAACAAGGCTTGTGGCTTTGCATCTTCTTCCAGTCAAATGTAGTCTCAGAATCTCCCCTCCAAAAGCCAGCAGACAGTGCGCCACCTAAAAACGCGTTCTCATCCAAAATTATGTGGTTAAAATGGCTCTGCTTGTTTATAAAGTTTAGTGTTTCGTATCGCTTGCATCTGACCTTCAGCAGAAAGAAAAGCTCAGTTAAATTGTGCAAATATGTACCAAATGGGAGCAAGGGAAAGCAGCCAAAAATGCTGCATGAGCTTTTGCAGGGCTGCAGCCTTTTAGGAGCACCGCTGAGATGAACAGGATGAGAGGCCAAATTGATTTAGGCTCCAGGCAGAGGCTTAAAACACTATGACATCCAAATTCGAAAGAAAATGTACTGTTACTGCAACCCCAAATTTCCTGCACATGAAAACACTGTTCTCTTTCATCTTCAGGAGATGCTAGTTCTGTAATCCGACATTTAAAAATGAACAAACAAGCAGAGTCAGCTGACAAAAGATTCTTACTGCTGAATGGAAGTAGGTCACACTGAGTATTTTGCCTTTACAGTCTGGCTTAGTATTAGTGTGTACGCAAAACAGTAACAAAACTGCACTGGAGACAGTGATTCTAATTTTGGCTTTCCAATGACCATGAGCATTAACCTTCTGCATTAATGTGCAATGCCTCCCAGTACCTGGTATCTGGTTAATTAAAAAAATATAAAAAAAGCCACCACATACTAAAATAAACCAAAAAATCTCACTGGTCAGCCTTCATTTAAAGAAATCTAAGTATGAATACTTGGGCAGAGAGGAATTTTCCTGAAGGAACATAAAAGAAAATGAAAGCTCTACATACAAGACAAAATAAAATCTTCTGTCTCTCACAAATGCAAATTCTGGCTGCCCTTTTACACAAATATATTAAAGGAATAAAAAGGGAGAAAAAAATAAAAGAGGCAACACTAATAAATTCATTTCTGGAGAAAAAATATTTAAAAACAGACAAACTATCCTTCAAACAAGTTTCTTCATGATACATCCCTGCAATCATGTGGTTCTAAATTACATGGTTAAATATGACTGAAAAAGTAAGGCACAATTTCGCAATCATTTTAAAAGCAATAATTATAATCATTTTCTTTGATATCCATGTGGCAGGCCACTGATACTATGGATGCACTAAACTACTTGATTAAAGATCTGAAAAAGTTTTTCCAACTACTGGCTAAGACTTAGGATACCTCTGTGAGCAAGTTACATACCAGCTTCACTACAGAGCTGAGCGCGTGTTGAGCAAAAGGAAAAACAGGGTAAGAAAGAGAGCTGCTTGCAGACAACGGGAGGCAGAAACGTAAAGGAAACTCGAGTGTCAGATTCCCGGCAAGGGACTCCAGCCTTGGGGAAATGTTAAGTTGATGCCACCACTTGGGGCTTCTGTTTCCATTTTCATTTTCCAAAAGAGCTGGGTGTAATGAGAGGGGAAAAAAAAAAAGAGAGAAGAAAAGAGAACTGAGTGCTTTTGATGAGGCTGAGGGACCCATGGGCTTGCTTACACCTTTCAGATGAAGCTGAAAGACATTGGGGATAGGTGGCCAGCAGTGAAGACCCGTGGGGTACTGCTGCATCGCTGTGTAGCTGCAGCCCCACCAGCATCTTCAGTGCGTGTGCCCAAGCGGGCTGGGAGTGCTCAAGCTTAGTGTCCTCAGATCACAGCAGAGAACTCTCAGATTAAAGATGAGAACTGTTTCCTCAAAGGTCTCCTGATTAGGTTAGGTCTTTCCCTTGGATTTTCACACTAATGCTCTAATTTCACAGAAGATTACATCTACTCTCTCTCGCAATACGCAGTAGCTCCAAACACCAGATAGCTGATCAGTTGTGGCAAGTACAAACTTGAAATGCTGAGGAAGACAGGTAGGGTTCCTACAGATGTTTGAGGAGAAATGCCATTCTCTGACCCAGACAGATACGTGGAGATTGAAGTTCACTCAAAATCTCTTGATATTCATGGCAGAGGCCATAATAAGCTTCTACTCACTAATGTCAGAGTAAACATGAAAAGATTGCAGTTGTTACAATAAAAGACATGGGTGCTCCATGACGTGAAGATGGAGAAGTAAACCCAACAGAAGTAACACTTATTTTAAGAAGAGTTGCATTATTTAGATAATTCTAACAAAGGCAATAGGGACTTCAAAGTTAGCAAAACTAGACAATAATAGAGGAAAGCAACTTGTAAAAAGTTTCAAAGGTCCAATTTTACCAGTTTCAAAACAGAACCATTTTCCAAGAACCTGGGTAGGCTTTTATCTAAATATTTTTGAAGATTATGATAGAAACATTATTGATAAAAGAAACTCAAGAACTACAAAAATTGAGAAAGACAGGGGTTTTAAGAAATGAAAATATTTGTTAACAATTCTGAAATCTATTTAGATAAAAATTCTTAATATGGTTTTAATTATAATAGCAGAAAAACTGCTGTGGATAACATTGCAAAAACAAGACAATTTCTCATTAAAAAAAGGCCCTTCTGACATCACATAATTTAGTGTAAAAATTGTGACCAGCTCTAACTGGAAATAGTGTTC
The DNA here is from genome assembly GCA_013389825.1 of Crypturellus undulatus. Lineage (NCBI taxonomy): Eukaryota > Metazoa > Chordata > Aves > Tinamiformes > Tinamidae > Crypturellus > Crypturellus undulatus. Next base: position 447,326 of record VWPW01030076.1, read on the forward strand.
TCACAGCTCTCTCTGTAATTTGTATTTAATTTGTACTTACTAACCTCTAGATAGTACTAAGTAGTTCCTGCTATCCTTTGGCAACAAACCCTCAATTACCATCACTAGTGTTTTCTATTGAGAATTTCACCACAGTGAAATTCCTTGGTACATTTTTTCTCTGCTAGCCCTCACAGTATTCAAATATACAAGTGTGTAATCAGCACAGCTTAGTGAACAAATATCAAATCAACATGCTGAACCAACGGCAAGAACCAGGTATCAATAAAAAGTAATTAAAAGCTCAAATCCTTTTTGAGCTCTTCAGCTAAGGCACCAGGTATCTAATACTGCTCTGACACTAAGGAGGACCAAGACACAGGATTTCCCTCATGGACCTTCCCTGCAGTTCAGTTATCCCTGATCTGCTGGAGTTTCTCACAATCAAGGGGAACAGTAGTGTAAAATCAGGCATTTATCACACCTAGGCTAGGGTCGGCTGACCACACCGGGCTAACCAAGATCTCAGCTAGGACTTAGTGCATACTCTCTTCAAGACCCATCAATTCTCTCTAAGACACCTCGTCCTCATTCTCTTCAAGCTAATTTGCTGGTAGTCAATGTAGGGCCTGTGTCTCACTTGGGTCCTGCTTTTGCTGCCAGCCTGAATGCTGTATGTAGAGTTTGCTATGACAAAGACTTCGCTATTTCCACACCTCTATTATTAAGTCCTTGCCCAAGTGTTTTGCAGCTGTGATAAAAATCTATGAATTAAAATATTAAAAAAACAAAAACAGAATTAAAGGTGCATTATCTGATAGGCTAGAGCAATGGCGCTGCTTTCTGTTTTTAAAAGCAACATTCAGACTATGATTAAAATAAGTGAAAACAAAACCGGCACATTCACAAAACACTAGTGTTAGCCTTGGGGATATGCTTAAGGATTGGGCCGTAACCAAGGCAACCCAATCTTCTGTAGAAAGTTTAAGTAGACGTTAAAGCCATGGTTCAAAGATACAGTAAATCTGGCTGCAGGGCAACTTGTGACGCTCGGGAAGCGCCACAAAACCCTGATCTTGTATTAACTCACCCACCCGTTGCACACACGTCACGTTGCATCAGCTACTGGTCCTCCTGCAGCCGGCCTAAAGGCGATGCCGAAGCTGTATCAGGCGTTATGGGCAATTTGTGCCGATATCCTACCCCGATCAGATCCGTACGACTCGGTAATACGGAATCGGTCTGGTATTAATGACTGTAGAATCATGGCTTAAGTCACACCATGCAACAACTTTAAGCCTATGCCTAAACCAACCCCATGGGCTTAAATATTTTGCTAAATTAGAACCCGATCCTGTGCCTTATCTGGCCACACAAAACATAGGATCAAGTTCTACTTGCCAACAAACACTAGGAAAAGCAAAAGCAGCAAAAGCAAGAAAACTGCAGACTCAAACAGAAATGTCTGTGTGATCTTCCAATTCTTTCCAAAAGGAACATTTTGGACGTTACCATAATCACAGATCATTTGATTCTTTTTTCAGAGCAAAGGAGTGCATCTTAAAAAAGGCAAGGTCTCTTTGGCAAAAAGACTTCTTCTTTGGAACAGATAAATGAGGATATATAATAAATACACGATAAAGAGTGTGATGAAGCAATATCCCAGTGGTTCTTAACTGCAGTTCAATGGAGACATGTCCATCCTCATTTCCTAATCAAATCCTGATGCACTGAGGGGAGATTTCCATACACAGGTGGTTGATGAGAGCCTCTATGCTACATGTACATAGGTGCAATTTTTTTCAAATATATTTCTAGCAATATTTGAAGCCAAATCACATGCATTTCAGAAAATGAAGAGGAATATTTTGGATACTTGCTCATTCCAATGGGTAGCTGGCTTTAGTGTTTCCGGGGTGAAAGCAAAAGCATGATAGTACCTTTGCCCAGATATGACAGGAATAGAAATTAGCTCCAATGCATCAAATAATAGAACCACTCAAACTTTGTCAAACTGCTTCCACCCATAGTGTACTTAATGCTTGAAAAAATTGGCTTTCACCCCCTGCACACCAGCCCAACCACCACAGCACTTAATAATAAGGAGATTCGGATCTTAGCTGGTCCTTAACTTTCAGATAGGCAGGAATTGCAAACCTACATATCAATATATTTTTCTAGAAAGAGAATACAGAGTTCTGAAATCAGTAGTTTGGATTAATTAAACTCACATGGATGCCCAGGAAGTGGGAGAGGAGCCCTCTCATGCAAACAGCAGAAGACAAGAGATAAACCGTAGGACTTGCTCCAACTACAGCCTATGGTAGGGCCACAGAAGCCTCAAAAGCCTCAGTTCTCCCCAGTCTCTTATCTAGACCATGTTCTGCATGCAGCTACAACAGCTCGTTCCCACCAGGTTGCACAGTGTTATTCAGGAGAGTCTCATCAGCCACCTGACCTACAATCAACAAGAACAAGGATGTTCAGAGGGGCGTTTGCTACCTGACAACTGGCTTGTTCTGCACCTGTGTGCATCACATTGCTCCCTTATTCTCCCCAGGGATGTAAAATCCTCTCCGAGGATATGGTAGAAGTTAAAATCCCAGCTCTGAACTTCCATATTTTTGTAAGGCTAATTCAAATTGCATTTGCTCAATACTTGTGCGGGTTTTCGACTGGTGGTTGTAGGCACTGCTCATAAAGTGAGCTCCAAAGTACCGTCTGTGCCTCACTTAGGGAGCCCAGATGGAATGTGGCAGGAGCCACAGTACAAAAGAAAAAATGTGTTTATTTTTGAGGCAGTAGAATTATTGAAGGCCAGGGTAGAAATCTAGTATAAAAAGGTTAACTGCTTCAGCACAGGCACTGTGGTGGAGAATCATTTCTTTTGCTTACTGGTTCACTTGGGAATCTCCTTGGAATCAGTGGAGCTTGCCAAAATACAAACCATGCAAGGGACAGGTTTCAGCTCTGTATTTCTGTATCTGAATTCACTGTTGACAGCTAAAGCTATTACATTTCACAGTGCTCTCCCATAAAGGTTAGCGCTTAAACTGAAAGGAAATGTACCATTTGCAGGAGATGCAGTATCACAATTCTTCCTCTTCATTTCCTATCAGTCCACCTCATGTATTTTTTTTTCTTTTCAGCATTAGGAGGTATATCAGGCTTCTGTTACAAAGATTAAAGAAGAATGCACCACATCCTCATCGTTTTTCAGGGGGTGCACGGAAGAGAAATTTTTAGAACTTAATCTTGAAAAATGCCAGTTTGTTACTAATATGGCCAATCAGCCTACAACTGTTTGAGTTCTGCTTCTTAATTTGTTAAGTGCATAGAAAGGTATTTTTCTTTGATTACATCTGCAAATAAGATATTAATGTCAATTCAGTGATATGAAAATTACTCCCTGTGTAATTTGCACCTTAGTTATTATGGGTTTCATGAACAAGAGTATTATAGCTGAACAGAATAAGCCATGGATTTATGATTTATTTTAAATTAACAAAACTAAAAAAGCCCCCACTAACAACAGGGAGAGAAGAAAAAAAAAGGAGGTGTCGGTGTCCAGCTTTTTATTTGCCTTGGCATGGGTATTAATTCTGGACAGAGGACAAAACTGCTGCTCCCGGCCCAACCCTTTTTTCTGCAATGACATTTCACCAGAGAGAATAAGCAGGGAGATGAAAATGAAAGAGAAATAAATCCTGCTTTTGGACATCTCCTTTAGCTTTCTTCAGATAAAAACTGAACTACAGCACAAACTGTTTTTTTTTTCTTTTAAACAGGTCTTCCAACTCACATACGCCTCAATCAGTGAACAAGTTTCTTGTCTATCCCAAGGATTGATTCAATTCCTACTACAGCTGACAGGAATCCACTCCTTGCAGTCAGCAGGAGATGGAAGACCACCCCATTGCTAATCCCCCAGGAACCAGCACTGCCAATGGGCCTGCTCTAACGGGACATGTGAAAGTGCCATAAGAATTTTTGAGCACCCTTTTGCACTGCAGTTCTTTGTAGTAAAGTTCCTTAAAACCACTGGGATTTCAAAAAAACATTTGTAGCTCTCAACAGGCAAAATTGGCTTTATACCTCCAGTAAATCAAAAGCACATTTTGTGCGTGTGTGTGTGCGTGTGTGTGTGTGTGTGTAGTGTGTGCCTGTGTATAGTGAGTGCAAGCTCACATCCTTCTGTGATTGCTCATACATCTGTGAATTGGAAGCATCACTACCAAATAAATTTACGCAGTAGCAAAATATAATTTCATAAGAAAAGGAAAAAAAGAACTTATTAAACTGGAAGGGAATGGAGACAAGGAAGGGCCTAAGGAAATGATGTAAATAACAAATCTGTGTTCTAAAGATATGAGATCACATCAACACTCTTCTGTATGTTTGAAGTTGCATGATTTTGGAAGTGATGAGAGAGATGGGGTTCTACTCTCACCCTAGTTTTACATCTTCTATTACAGTGGAGTTACTTCTGCTGATGATCCAGTTCCCATTGAAGTTGATGGGAAGGTCTCTAAGTCTTCAAAGAGAACTGGACCAGGTTCTCAAGAGGACCTGGGAGAAGTAGCTAGCTCAGACACTTTCATGTGCCTCTTAGGAGTCAGGAATCAAACAGCTTTTCAGAAATATTGTTAGGACTGTGTTCAGACCTCCTTCCATAGGCACCTAACTTTAGCGCTGTGACTCCTTCCCTCCTTTAACTGCAGAGATAGCAGGTGGTCTGACTCACCAGTCATGTAAATAGTCACATCTAAATTAGGTGCCTATCGCAAGCAGTCTGATCACGGCCTTTAAAACTGCCCTCTTGCTCCAAAACCCTTTTTAAAAATTTATTTATTTCTATTTTTTAAACAAAGACTTAGGCCCTAGGCTGGAAAGAAATCATGCAAAGCTTGTGCAATTCTCCCAACAGGCAGACTGGGGAGGGTCACAGTTGATACTCAGAGATCAGTGCTGGCCTTAGCAGTAAGAGCCTGGATCCGAGCTGAGTTGCAGGTCTTGCAAAGGATGTGTCCATCCAGAGGGTAACAGCCCTGATTGTCCCCTTCAGACAGGAGGCCACCACAGTCCTGGTATGATAAACAAATAGAAAAAATAAAGTGAAAAAGAGAAAAGAACAAGTTTAACGAAGAATCTGTTAGCCAAAGAATCTCTTCACTCTCCACCTTGTAACAGGATCTAGCATGAGTCAGTGCAAAGCATGAGGCTGAGGTATGTGATGCCTTTCATGATTAAGCCATTCCCTGATAAGAGACAATGCTGCAGAGAAGATGGGTTCCCAAACTCTGCTAAACTTAATCCAATTGAAAATAAAACGAGATTTTTCCCTTCACATTTCTGAGGAAGGAAAGGTCTTTAGAACTGGAGAAAACATCCAACTTAACATCTATTTATTAATGCAAAAAAGAAGCATCCTTGTGAAGGAAGTCTAGTACTATGATCTGACTATAGGTAACCTCCTTTGGAAGAGTCAACACACAAACTCTTAGCAGACCTGTCAGCAGTACTCATACTGCAGCTGGGCCAAAAGGCTGTGACCAAAAGGAGAATTTCCCTGGGGCAGCCACACAGGACACCCCACTAGAAGGCCCAAACCTTGCTCCAGAGACCTTAGAATCTGGACAGCTAAATATAGCTGCTAGGGAATTTGCCTTCATGGGGTAGCCAGGGAGTCATTTATCAAAGAATTTCTGAGAGACCTGAGGGGATTGCAGTTTTCTTGGAGGCCATCCCCCTTCACCATGAATTTGTGTTTGTAAACATACCTGGCAAGAAAGAGGTGGAAACAAAGAAAAAAATATTGTTCCTTTTGAAACAGAGAGTTGAGGCACATGGAGGTGAAGGCCAAAATGCCAAAGGATTTTCAGACACTGTGCCACACGGGACTGCTCTGCCTTACTGATTTGGGAGTCTAGCTCTGATTGTTATTGTCTTATTGACTTGCAGCTCCTGTGGGAACCTCTGTGTTATGCAGAGATCACAGTGCAGTGGCTTCTTAGCCAGCAAATTCACCTGAATGCTCCAGGTCTACTCCACAGCCATTTAACTGCCTGTGAGATGATGCTCCAAGCTAATAACATACAGTTCTGGGACCTGCCTTGGCCATCGTGGAGTTGTACGAGTGTCCATGTCTTGTGCTCTCCACTGCAACTACCTCTGCTATTCAGGAGTATGGGGCAAGCTGATGGGGACTCATCAGCCAAGGTTGGGACTTGCCACATTACAAGTTAGGCTCTGCAAAATTCAGTGTAGGGATGTCTTTAAAAACTGGGCCCAAGCAATGGGCTGATATGTACCTTGGAAGACAATGTCAGAAGTGAGAATCAAACCAGATGTCTCAAGTCTCAGCCTAGACCTTAACGCATTAGTTTATCCTTTCCAGTTAAAGTTATTAAAATCTGCAACTGCGATAAGAAATATGTTTGGTCTCATTTTCTTTCCCTGCCATCTGGCTGATATATTATCCAAGAAGTAACACTTGCACTGAAAAATTCTTGAAGGTTCCCTAACACAGCTGTTACCACATGTTAATTGCTTTAAGGTGATTTTTCTTCTTTGTCTTCAGATTCTTACCGTCAAAATTATATGTTGTGCATAATGAAACTGAACAGGAAAGTAGCACAAAAAGCATTGCACAAAACAAGAATGATCATGTTTATGTGTCCATTAAAATTCTTCAACCCAGAGCCATATGCTGAGTTTCCTGTACAATCTTGCTCAAATTCTAACATGCATTAGCACTCATTTTAAGAACATAAACACGAGCAACGTTTGTGTCCAAGCTATAATTTATGATGTTCTCAAATATTAAGCTCTAATTAACTGAGTCACATTCTCTTGCTCTCCTAATGAACCTGTTATAAACAAGGGACCTGATTTTCTTCTCATTTGCACTGATATAAATGAAGAAAAATTCCTTGCATGCTGAAGTCAATGAAGTAATTTGATTTTAGAGCCGTTGTTACAAATAGGGTATGCCTGTCCTGTATGTAACATGAGACTGTGATGAAATTAAGCCCGTCTTTGCTTTCTTGCCTTCACATGACTAGAATACTAACCTCGCACCGGTAGCACTGGACATGGAAGTCACGATCCAAGGCGACAATGCGCACGGTCTCCTCTTGTCCTGGGGCTGGCATAATAGGCTCCTTACACACCGAACATCTTGGTGCAAATTTCCTTTGAGAGAGCAGAGACGGTCCTAGTCATTCTCAAACTCAGAGCTGAAGTCTTTGCTAATTGCACTAGCAAGCCGGAAACGTGGTCATATATACAAACACACACACATGCATATGTACATATCACAGTTTGCACCCACACATACCTGCCTCCTTAGTGCCAGGAAGGAGCACTTTAGTCTTACAACTCAATTTAGGTCTTGCGCAATATTAAAGAACATTTTCTAGACTATTAGGAGAAGCAAGAAAACATATTCTGTTTGTCCTAAGTAACAATTCTACTCTGTCTACTGAGTGCCCATGACTGACATGTCTTCATTCCCGCAACGCTTAAACTCAATCTTAGTCCATGGAACACCTAATGAGGAGGAAAGATCACCAGGATGGCTCCAAATGCATTGCATGAAAAAACAAACAAACAAATACTGAAATACTAAAATGGACATGGAACAAAAATACAAAAGTCTTAACTGTGAGAGCAAAAAGATCGGTCCTATACTAATTTCTTGGGGGTTTCCATTCATCCATTTTAAACCCCTCAACACAGTTCCCATTAAGCACATAGGGATACACCTCTAGCTGGGCTCAGTTTTATGCACAGGAAGCATCAGGACAAACCTGATGAACTACATTTTCTACGTAGAATCAATTCAGTTACTCATTAATGCATTACCCAGGCATGGAAGGAAATGGGTCTGGGTGCAAGGACACCAGTGCTCCCTTTCCTACAGTTAGCCTAGGTCAGGATTATAGCGTCCCAGTCACTAGCAGTATGAAGGGATTGGCTCAAATAAGGGATAGCACAGAGATCAAGAGAAGCACCAATTTTTATTTTCCCTCCTATATTCTCCACTCTATGCCCTTCTAGCTAATCTATATGTGTTCTGTATTAACTCTGGTTTTGCCCTCCCTCACTGCCCATGAGAAGTTACCATCTCCGCTCCCAGATAATTGGGAATACATGGGAACAGCCTGTAGTGAAGCTTTATTCATTCTTTTCGTGAAAATCCTATGGTAGCAATTCTCTGGCTGCAAATTCTGTTCACAAGAAAGAAACTTATACCTGCAGAATCTGTTGCTATTTAATGAGAGCCAGGGTCATGGGCTATGGAGTGACAGAGGGCAATGCTTATAGCAAACATCAGAACATGAAGAGATCAAAGGCCCTTTTCTTCTGAAATGCCTAGGAAAGATTGACTCCGCCACCCAGCCTGTCACATGAACCACCCCAGAATTAACTAGCTTTAAAAAAAATCTATCTGTAGCAAGAATAAAGAAAAATATTAATTTCACTGGCAGCAGATGAAAGATGTCTGTGTAGCTGCGATCTAATGAAAAAATGAATTAAACAGTGGCTGTAGTGAGTGCTCTGAAAAATAACTTAAATGGATCATGATATGACCAGAGCTGTAATCGCAGTTAATTATATACTGCTTCATACAGGCACTTCCTTGGGATATTTAGCTCAAACGTGGTGCTTAAAAATACTTTAACATTTCTCCGTCCAGGCCACTGTGGTTAATTCATTATGGGCCAACGACCAACGGCAGTGACCTGCGGATGACTCTTACTGATATCAGGGCACTCTGAGGTGTTTGGGGGCTCTGAGCTCGGGGGTAGCTAAATGGCTTCTGAACTGCAGATGGGGGAGGCTCTTCCTCCCCAGCCAGTTACAAATGGGCTGCTCATGTGCTGTGGACTGCGTGGTAGCCTCTGCATTCTGGGTGTCTGACGAATCTCTGGCTATTCCCATGATCTTTTCCTTAGTCTTTCACTCACGGATTTGGTTTCCTTTCTTCAGACTGACAGGCAACCACTTCCCACTAAGGCACCTAAAGAACAGATTCAGGGATGACCAAAAGACTTCAAGGTGGGACATCAGCTCTTGCTCCAGCCTTTCTTCTGAAGGGATCTGAGGCCCTGCCTTGCAGCACTTGGGGAGGGAGAAGCCTCCAAATCACATGGGAGTGTGAGGAAAATCCTTTGGGATCCTGACTGATGTTTCAACCTTCTTTTCAGCATCTGCTCATGACTGAATTTTACCTTGCACCTAATCTGCAGAAAACAAGGCAACACACAGTTGCTTTAGCACCTGCCAATTAGCCTGGCCCATCTGAGGCACAGAGAACATTCCCATGTTGGAGTTCAACGCGCTGCCTTACTGCGGCTGTTTCCTTTCTGTCAAGTCAGCCCGCTGCTTTGAGCTTTCAGGCCCACACACTGATGTCACGAGGCTCTAATTAAGTCTACCCTCTTAGAAATTAAGAGATAAATGGTTGAGATGTAAACTCACATTTGTCAGGATTGATTTTTTCTTTTAATTGAGGGGTGTAATGCATCTGTCTTTTCCACAAAGGGGAAACATTTGTGCTCTGATTATATCTACCTGTCTTCCTTAGATTAGCTGTGATGATGGGGGTGGTAGTGGTGGCAGTGACAGAAACTATTTGCAACTGTACCTTTCAACTTACCTTAAATAGCAGTTTCACTATAAATTATTACCAGGGCTGTATTTTTAGCACTTTTAAAAAGCTAATTAGCAACTAGTAACAAGAGTAGCTGTGAGCATCCTACAGCCAGCTAGATCCCTCTAGCCTGAAAGCAAACACCTGCAGAGGGCAACTGAGCAGGACCTCTCTTAATTGCGCCGAGAAAGAAGGGGGGCAGACACTAATGTGGAAGTGCACGTACAACTAGCACAGGGAAATGAGCACATGCTGCAGTGTGCAGTAAGGCAGGAGGGAATGCACAACAGAGGAACACAGAAGATTATCTCTAAATTCAGACCTAAGGAAAACAGAGCTCAAGTAGCACCAACCACTAACCAATTAATCTTGTATGCCACAGTGTGCAGGCTTGGAGCAAAGCTCCATGTACTTAAGAGTCCTGAAAGTGGCAGCACGCTCAGATTTCTCTGGATACAGGATAAAAAAGGATTTTTAGGAACGAGAGGCAAAGACAATAAGCAAAGCCGTGGAGAGCAGCTAGGGCCATACTTGTGGAAATCCTCGATGCAGTGGATGTTGCCACCGGCATCCACGGTGAAGGGGATCCCATCCAGGCTGCGATGGCACATCACACAGGTGAAGCAGTGGGGATGGTAGGCCTTCCCAGTAGCTCGGAGTATCCTTTCCATGATGGGCTTCGCACAGACACTGCATTGCTCCAATGTGTTCTGCAGAGAAAACATCCATAGCAGATATGAGCACTGCGTCAGCAGGACATACATAAAGGTCAAATGGGTTGGAGACTGCTGGTCTACAGAGGAGCTTCAGGTACTTTCTTTTCATCTCCTCCAGATAAGTGCCGTATAGGCTAGACAAGTGCAGTACAGTCCCCAAAGACTATGACAACAACACAGCATTCAGGTCAGGTCTGCAGCAGGAACAAAAAGCAGAGTAATTGCTGACAGAAGACCAGGGCCTGGTAAAGGGAGATGGCTCATCAGGTGACTGTATCTGAGATACGACAGCCAGCAGCACATGAGAAAGTAATGTAGTCTGTACATCTGCATGTTTATTGTGAGACTGTCCTACCTGAAAAACCTTGTGCAACTGAGTGGATTAGAGACAACCTCCAGGATGTGTCAGAGCAAAGCTCGAGCTCACACTCCAGGGCTATACAGAGACCCCTAACTGCCCTGTCAGCCCAGCTCTCAAGCAACCTGCCTCTCCTTACAATCTGCCTTGCAAGTAAATCTTGATCTTTCCCTCCCACCAGGGAGATTTCCGTTGAGCCTAGGGAGAAAACAAAGCTGTGTCTGTGATGAAAAGCCCTATGAGGACAGGAGCTCAGGATGACCTAAAGTGCTCATTTATCTCTAGCTCCAGATGTTTGAGATAATGACTGTCAAACGTCAGTTCCAGAGCCGCGCTCCTTGGCTCGTGGGTTTTACATACCAGCTTGTTCCTGAAGCACAAAAGCCAAAACCCCACCTTTCAAGTGGGCTCCATTGAATGACTCACCTAATTCCAACCTCATTTGCCCCTGCAGTCAGTTACAAAAACACCAACGTAAGTTGATTTCAAATGGCTGTCTGTGAGGCACATCAGCCTCTCAGTTGTGCAAAGTGCCCTTACAAACCAAACACCCAAGGGATGCACATTGTGAACTGAAGGTGCATTCAGTACAGATAGATGAATCTATCTATCTAGATAAATCTATCTAGAGAAAGAAAACTTCACTCACCACCCTTGTTTGATATGTCTGGAGTTATCAAATAATGTTAACAACAAAAGTTTGAATCTTGGATGAAGCAGAAAGTCTGTAATTGTTGTCATATATAGAGAAAAGGAGAGGGAAAGGAATGAAAAGATTGAATTGGACAAAAATACAAAAAGCTACTGAAAGGCAGATCATGTTGACAAACAGAGGAAGGCTAAACCTCTTCTGCTTCCTCATGCAACAAAATTCCCAGGGAAAGTAATGCTTGGACTGACCGCACTGTTATTGCTTCTTCTCAGGGCAAGATCCAGTCCTTACATGTACAGCCAAAACGTATTGTCAGGAGATGAATCACCACAGAGCTCAGAGAGGTTACTTTTATACTCAGGCATACGCTATTGGACATTTCTTCTGGACTGCAAATCACTGCTAAGACACAAATAGACTTATAGCCTCCAAACTATATATAAATACACAGGTTCATATCAGAAGATCAAAAGGATTAATTTTTGGAAAGGTCAGCATGAAAAGTCCTGAATTTCAACCCATATGAGAACTGCCTAACACATTTGTAAAGAGAACACAGCCAGACTGGGGTTGGTTTCAGGCTGGGTTTTACTTTCTGCCTTGTAATAATGGGCAGGAAAGAATTATTGCTGGCCTTTCTGCCTGGTTGCTGTCACCATCATCATCATTATAACAGTGGCTGCTATGCCAGAAAAAGCAAGGTCAAAAAATTTTCTCCTTGGAGGAATAACCTGGCAAATTTACTACTTTGCCTTGCATAAGCAGATCACATCATCTCAGTCCATACTCACACTGTTCCTTGGATTGCCAAGGAGGGAATGCCGTGCATCTGCAGACACTGAAGTAGTACTGTGCCACTCACTAATGCATCCTCTACAACAGCTGCTAAATACGTGTTGGTACCAAGTGTTTGCATCACCAAGTTGCTTCTTGCTTGTTGTTTCCAACATTGGACAGCAACAGAGACCAAGGGAACAGGGCAAGCAAAACACAGTAATTCCTTCGGCTACGCACCCAATCTCCAGCAATTTCTGGCTGAGGGACTTCCTAAGCCAGAGCTGCCATTTCTGCATTTAATAACCTTGAGTGGATGCTTCTCCCATGAACTTTCCTGATCGCTTTTGGGTTCTGATAAGTTCTGAACATCCACAACACATCCAGGAAACCCCTAGCTTACCTGCACATCAGGAGCTGATCTGCTAAGGCAGTTCCCACAGCCTGTTACAACAGCTGGTGTAACAGCACTCCAGAAGGCAAAATGAGGCAGAACGGAACAAAATCTACCTGGTACTCTGAACAGAGCAGAAATCAGCAGCCGCAATTCACCCAGCAACGTGACAGGGGATCAGCACAGGCCCCAGCAAACCAGGGACTGCACCGACTAGAGCTGGTAACAAGCAGCTGAGGGGATGTGGAGTCACAACTCTGCTACCAGATGGACCCACAGGATAAGTATTGCCTGTGCTGCTTCACAGTTTTATGAAGTGTGCAATCAAGTGTGGAGCTCTCATGACACTCAACGGACACACAAGCAAATATCATCCTCACCCAGAGGCATTTACAGCCTAAAGACCCAATGTTTCAAGAGCTTATGTATGTATTTAATCCCAGTGTGGTCTGGAAATGCTTTCACTACAGATCTAATACAACTCCTACGCACACATTCAGACATACAGAGTATAAGACGGCAAGAGGTCACTATAATCATTTTGTCTGACATCTTGCATAACTTAAGGAACTGATTTTGGTGGGAGCTTTGCGGTGACCAAGACATCAGGCAATCTTGCCTCTGGATTGTGCCTTTGGAAAATGCAAGTCTTCTGCTCTCAAATCTTTGTGCAGTCACACTGCTTGACATCCCTGTAGCAGAGCAAGACAAGCATTTTAAGTTCCTCAACCCCCAGCTAGATTCTATGCAACCTGAAAATCTGTCCTGAGAAATTTATTCTTTTCATCCTTCCAAGTCTGTACCAGTAAGGAAAAACAAAGTCATTAGTTTCAGACTCCAGCTCACTCCCTGTCTGGGAGTATATTTGCTTAAGCCTCTTTCCCTGCTAGAACCCTGGCTCAAACACTTCTCTTCAAGGTGTTACCAGAAGATGCCAAAGGGAAAGCTGCCTTGATTCACACCCATTTGACATCAGGTTGCTGTAAGGCAGGATTTGGCCTGTGGAGCAAACAGGGTTTTCTTTGATTCCCTAATCAGGTTATCCCACATGCCTAAATGCTGCCCCAGCAGCTAACAACCTGCACAAAGGTATTTCTGCACATTATGGGAATAGAATTGCTGCAGGATTATAAGTTTGGCTGTGTGATTTTTGCTCCCTTTTGCAGCTTCTTTCACTCTTCTAGCACCTCTCGGAGCTTTCAGGCCTCCAGAAAGCCAAATAACATGAAATAAATAAATAAAAATGACAGCCCTGTTTTTCTCTTTTCTCCCAAGCTGCCATTGCCACCACTCCCTGTAATCAACAGACAGAGCCTGGTGCCTCTGAAGAGCAGTGCAGAAGGCCAACGTGAAATGCAGAGGATAAAGGTTAAGAGCCAGCTAGGAAACACCAAGCCTAGGGGATACAGTGGAAAGTCATAAGGATATGGCCAACAAATCCACTGGGGGCTGGATGGGAAGTTTATCATCATTTTCCTGGGGTTTTGGCTAAAAGGCAAGGAACACCCTCCTATTTTGGAGGCTTTTTTGGACAAATCTTACTTTTTTTTTTTGGTTTTGAAAAGGCTGGGGAAAGAATGATTGATGTAATCCACTTCTAAACTAAAGACTGGTCCAACACTAAAGCACAGCCTCAAATAACAATAAAGATTTGGGAAGGCTGAGTTTGGTCTCCAGGTCTCTTGACTGAAGGACTCCTTATGCACACCTAAGGAAGGGCATCTCACCTGGGGAGAAGAACGCACTCTGGTGACCTGGTAGGAGAAACAACCCCAGGCAAAGATGCATCAAAACCATGCACAGAACAACTCAAGTGACCAGGGCATCAAAGCACCAGCCTGTGGGTAAAAACTAAGAGAATTAAACATGTGCAGCACAATCTGTGGCAGAGAAAAATCCTCCACGGATGGTAGATTTAAAAGTGAAATGAAAAACCAGGCTGCTGAGAGGTATTCTGGGGTGCAAGCGCTCTTAAAGACTGGAAGTGGTTGAATCCCCTTCTTGAAAGCCTCCCATTTCAGACAGAAAACTGGCCAGCAACTGGTTTGGAGGGAGCAGTGCTGTGGTGACACTCAGGCAGACTGTGGCCAGGGACACATCCTGCCTCCCTGATTTTGGAGATTATAACCCCTCATAACGAAATTTTGGGTGACAGCACAAACATCTCTCCTGCAATGACTTAGCAAGGAACAGAAGAAGAAAAGCCACATGGCGCTTAGTTATTATTTTTTATACATTGGCAAGGAATTTGGAGCTCTAATGAACAGAAATAACCTCTCCTGCACTCTGAAGGAGACCATGCCCAGGGACACGAGCTCGCTTTGTGTGAGCGCTGCAGAAGGAACTTTTTGGAGTAGCTCCACAGGGGAGGTGCGAGCTCTGGGAATCAAGTGACTGTTGTGCTAAAAACAGGCACGTGGTCAACTACCGTAGTTGAAGTGTAACTTAGTAAAGTGTGATAAGTGAATTGCTTCAAATCTTGTGACTCCGTTCTTCATTTCCTCAGATTATGAGGAAAGCAGGGCAGGAGACATTTTCCCTATTGTGGGATAATTTTTGAGGCTTGAAAATATTTCCATACTTAAGTGAAGACAGAACACTCGAATCTCGAGATGCCTGGTGAATTTATAAACCCCAAATTAGATCAGGTCAATTGAAACACCACACTTCAAATAATTTCAAATGGTTTCACTTAGGTTCCGAGTCTGCAAATATACAGTTGGATTATAAATTAAATATAAAACAGATGCTGGGGGAGGGGTAAAGTGTCAAGATGTAATTTCAACATTTCTACTTCTTTTTTCATTTTTTCTAGAAAAGGAAAATCCAAGATCAGGATTTCCTCTCCTCCTCCATACCATGATGAAAAAATCCTTGGCCACTTCACATGCAAGGACATTCTCTGTCTCCGTAGATAGGTAAATCCTGGCAGACAGTCACTACTTTTAATTCATTAACGGCTAAAAGCCAAGGCAAGGGGCCTGTATGGAATTCCCTCACACCTATCTGTGTAGGGAATGGGGACACGCAGGTGCCAACCTCGTCACGTGACGAGCAGGACCCATCACTGGAAGTGAAGCTCTCCATGGGGCAGGTCAGGTAAGGAGGAGGGTCCTGGCCGATGCGCCGACATTTGGGCCAGAGAGTTGTAGGTGGGAAGAGAAGCGATCCCTGACAGCCAGAAATATCCTGGCAAAGACCTCTCATTTGGACACAGCAGTAAGCAATGGGAGTACTTGTTAGCTGGTATTTTACTGGGAGGGGTGAGGAAAGTTGCTGGAATCAGTGATATTGGCAGCTCGGCAGCGTTACCAGCGTGATGCGGGTCGTGCGAGGTAGGTATCCAGCTACCGACTGCATGGCAGCGACTCAGGCTCTGGAGGTTGCTGTATTCAGTGGCTTTAAAATCGTTCTTCCACCCGGCTCAGTTTTTAGTGGCTTTCCCAGCACAGCAGCAATACCGCGCTGGCATGCTTCCCCGCTGCTGGAATTTGCTTTTCTTGTCGGGATAAACCTAATTGGGCTTTGCATTTTTGGAGCAGCTGGAGGTGAACCTGGCACAGAGTCCTCTCAGCCTACAGAGTGAGGGAGTCCCTTGCCCTGCAACTCTTAGAGGAAAACTAAATATATTTTATGGCTTAAATTAGTAGTAAAGGGATAAGCAACTGAGTACACCAATGTGCATTACACCAAATGAAAATGGGACAGGGTTAGAGAAAGGAGCTTGGCAGATGACTAGCACATCTGAAAACAGGCTCTACGGTGAGCAAAAGCCTCTTCATTTGTTTGTCTTATGAGAAGAAGGTCAAGGGATGGCTTTGTCACCACCCGAGTGCATTGAGTCGAGGAGAGACAACCTAGAGATGGGTGCTGGGTCCAGCATGCTCTCAGGCTAGCAATGTTAACTGGAAAAGAAAGTATATATTTTTTAAACAGTAGACATAATTAAACTTTGGAAAAACATGTGCAGGGTGAAGGTGATGTCTCCCCTGTTGCTCAACACCATTTTAAAGACCTTTGGGAACCCCTAACACTGACAAGGCAAGAGAACTTGAGGCATGTGAGGGTTAAATGGCCTGCAATGTTATGTTTGATGTCCGACCATAACCGCACTGACTCCTTCCAACTAAAAAAATGCACAAAAAGCCTCATGTTGGAAATTACTTAACTACTTGCCAGCTCTCAAAGCTACTCATCTTCTATACATTCCTTGCTCTAACAATATTGAGATCTTTGTCACTTTAAAAATGGCAGTGTTTACAAATACAACAAATTAGGTACTTGTCCTTGAATGCTGGTGGACCAGAAGATAAAATCCTTGGATTTTAGTCCTCACTCAGTCTAATTAACTGCCACATGCAAGTCTTGTCCATGGCCTGTGCCTCAGTTTATCTGTAAATAAAATGGTTATAAAAGCAGCTGTATACCCCAGTAGGGAACAAGATGCTGATAAGTTTCATAAATATTTGTTAAGCAGTTTATGTGCCCAGTGTTACTTGATGGAAACAGTATTTTTAAGAGGGAAAATTACCTTTTTAGCAATAATAATTCCATATATCTCAAAATTCAACAAGGTCTCATTTTGGGAGGGCACTACTGAAGAACAGCAGCTGAACCGCTACTCTGAGTTCTCCCTGTGACTGTAACAATTCCCACTCAGTGGATATTTTCATTTGAGGCAATACTCTCAAATTCACAGGTAGCTTGAAAAAGCATGGAAGATATATAAAAAACACAAACAAAAAACAAAATAAGATCATGCCAATATCATTTTTTCAACAACAATAATTATAATCCTACGTAGTATTAGAGTAAGCCAAACAATTTAAAGCATCCTGAACAGCTACTATGTAGGGAAGCACTGTTAAAAACCAAGGCAGTCAGCTCCTGTTTCCTTACAGTATTGCCTCCATATTTCTTCTTCCTTCTGGTGCAGCTGCATTTCCAAACCCTGCCATATCTCATCTACTGACATCAAAACAGAAGAGCTGCAGGTCCCCACAACTGTGCTACGAGAACAGGAGCAAGTGCAGCTCGTT
Organism: Crypturellus undulatus; assembly: GCA_013389825.1. Taxonomy (NCBI): domain Eukaryota; kingdom Metazoa; phylum Chordata; class Aves; order Tinamiformes; family Tinamidae; genus Crypturellus; species Crypturellus undulatus. The sequence goes on from VWPW01030076.1 coordinate 464,896, forward strand.
TTAGCTAGTGCTGCAGACCACACGGAGCACCTGGAAGGCGCCCTGGGACCACAGCTTGACGCCAGGCACGTTGCACCCGGTCGGCACCTGGTGGGACCAGCACGAGGCCGGTCACTGGAGCGAGCACTGAGGGATGTGCAGCAGCGAGTGCAGCTGCTGAGCGCGTGGGGAAGCCGCCCTGGCAGCGAGGGATGATCTGATAAGACTGCTTCCATCTCGGATTTCTTCAATCCGAGGAGTTCCTGAGCACACGACCAGACCTTTGGCCGGCGTTCCAGCCCCTTGCGTAATGCAAACGCCTGGCGTAAGATGCTGATTTTCAAAGATTTCTAATTTGAAGGAAATCCCTCAAAATCCCTCCCAGAATGCCAGAGTTAAACAGTTGTTAAAGGCTTCCACAGCTCAGGAGAGCTGCTGGCACAGAGCTACCGGTTAAACCCTCGCACCCACTCGCACAATGGCAGTCATGCCGCCGAAGATTAATATTGCTTCATACCACTGGGGTCACTACCGAGAGATAAATCATCTCCCAACTTTGCTGATTTCAGAAAGACTGTGTTTAGCTGGTTCCAGGATTTGTTAGGAGATATATATATATCTATATATATATTTTATAGAACCTCAGTAGCATTAAAAGCGAATACATTCTATTAGCTTTACTCCTTAGGGACAGGAAAAATGCTTCACGGATTTTGATAGCCTGCACTTTTACCTATTATTAATAATAACCTGTCAGGAGACAGCACCAACGAGCAATAATCAGAGCCCAGGACTCCACTGTACAAAGTGCTCGAGGGGATAAAGCAAAGCTCTGCCCCATGCCCGAGTGCCTCCGGGATTTGCAGCCTGGCTGCTGCACCGCTGGCCTCGTGTGCTCTCACCATCAAATACATCTAGTCCCTCAAAACACAATGTGCCTGACCCCACACGCCGCTATGGGAGTTTTGCCTAAATAAGGCCTGAAAGACCTGTCCTGCTCTGATTACTTTCTGCACACGCAGCAGAATTACACGCAGCTGGGAGATGTGGCAAGGAGCGAGCAGATACACTCTGCTCCTTGTCTAGATACTATTGTGGACAGCGGAGATTTAAAGCCTAATTAGCAACGCTGGGAAAGCTGTTGGAGAGGCATTTCAAACCGCTTACAGTCTAAACTGATTAGAACTTTGTGAAAGCAAAACAAAACTGTACAGCAATTGTTAGGCTAAAATTCAAGTCAAATTGAACCACATCAAAGGAAATAAGGAGTTACTATAGGCTAGAAATTTTTGTTGTTGTTGTTTTTTGGTAGAGAATTTAATTTCATAGCCTTTAATAAACCTGATACTCCAATCCAAGCTTGCCGCTTTGGCAAAGAGCTTAACCAAAATAACACTGGAACTCATAGCTGGCACACCGAAGAGACTATAAATTGGTCGAATCTGGGCAGAATACAAGAAAAATCATCCAAAATTCCACTCAATCTTCCTGTTTTAGAATTTTGATGTAACTGACCATTGACATGGAAATGTTATCTTGACCTTAACTGCTAAAGCTGACTTGCAAAGGAAAAAATGACTGACTCCATGACATTTCAGTGGTTATTTATAGTTCCCCTCACCCTCCTCCTCCTTAATATTTTTCATTAGAAATGAATTCATCCCTGCCATGTTTTTCCTGGAGGACTATCTGAACATTGCAAGAATCAGCGACATCAAAAACATCAAGAAAATGGCATCTGGTCAACTAACACGGAAACCGAGTTTTAGTTGACACACACTGTTTTTGTCAATAACATTTTAGGAGCATCCTATAAAGATGAAGCTCTTTTGGTTACAGACCAATCATTGCCAGTTTTTTAGCCAGAGCCCGCTTCAGGCTGGTATTCTGTGCCTCTTGTGCTCTCTCATCTAAGCCACAGCCAAGAGAGACGTTTTCCAGCCATCGGGGCAGAGCAGCGGGCTCTGAGGCTGCCGGGTTTCACCAGTGAGTCTCTCCAAGAGCTTAACTTCATTACTTTCCACCTCTGAGCTTCAAATTATCTATGAAGAGGGTGTAGTACGATATTGTGAGGCCTATAGCAATGTGGGGTCCGCTGCCAGAAGTAACTTTGCTATTACAAACACCAAAGGTGGCATCCAGAACTGTCAAGAAAGAAAAAAATTCCCAAACCAGCCAATCCAGACCAGAAAACAAGCAGGAAGGTAACTGAGATTCTGCACAGAATTTCACAGAGCTTTTGCTGAGACATCTCTGAGAGCAAGATAATAAATTTTTCAGTATATACATTACAGTTGTGAAATACAGGTCATTGCAGCAGCTCAGCATAAAATAGCTGCTTTTAATAGAAACATAATCCAGTATAAAGCTGGAAGAACAAAAATAAAAACAAAACTCACAAGGTTTGAATCCTGCTGCTACCTGAACTGACAGACAGAATATGATTTCTCAAATCCCTGATGTGTATTTTTTAAAGGCTTGCCAAATGCATACAAGTCCCTGATGCGAGGAGAATGTATTGGGGCCTTCGGGGCACGGGAAGATTATCTATGCCTGGAAGCGAAGGCTAAAGCCTTTGGGGATGCTTTGAGGTTCTTCCAAAGGGAGGGCAAGGAAGGTGGTTTCTTATTTGCTGAAGAAACCCTTATAAGCGAAAGACTCTGCAAGAACGCTGGGCAGTAACCACAGGCAACCAGCCCTGGCCACAGTCAAGGATAACAGAAAGCAGAATTTAATGAGTCAATGTAAGATGAGAACTGTGTGTCCACACACACACACACACACACAGAATGAAAAGACTGGGACTTTTTTTGGCCAGGATTTCTTCAGTGTCTTGAATTGAGTTATCCCCTGGAGCGACACCCATTCTTCTGTCTAAAGAGTCACACTCTAATTGGAAATAAATGCAGGCTGCTGAGTAAGTCCAAGGCCAGATATATCACCTAGTAGGTAGTGGGATTATTTTTAGACGCAATGACGTCCTGTTTCTTTTCATTCAGATGACCTGGATGTTTGCTTCAGCTCGATCTGGGGAAGCGAGTTTGCGCTACCTGCTGAGAAAACAGTAGCAGGAAAAGGGACTCAGAAGGGGAAGCAGAGACAGCTGTGTAGGAAGAATACAGACAAGGCACGGTGCAGATTAGAGAAGTTCCCTAAGAAGCCAACAGTCAGATGTGACAGAAGGGAAAATCTGTCTGCCTTCTAGCTGAACAGCAGAGACACATGTTGCACCCTGAGCACCCATCAGGCATTTGCCTTCATCTACCAGAGATCATCCTCACCCAGAGCGAGGTGCAGAAATGGAGATTTCCATCAGCCTCTCCATGACTCCAGAGGGCTCCCACCTCTGAGGACCCTTTCACCAGAATTCATCTGCCAGGACCCTCATCAAAGGACACTGACACAGCACTCACTGAGGTAAAAGGATGACAACATAATTCCTTCTAACCTTGGATACTTCTGTTTTATCCCTGGGCCAGCATGTACGACGCGGCACAGAAGCTTTGGGCAGCTCTTCAGTTCAAGATAGCGGGGTGGGACAGTGGACAGGAGCTTTCTTGCAACACAGCTGCCCATCTAGTCTAACCTCTCAGCACTAATTCTTTTGCACTCAAACTAGAAAAAAACAAGCCTCTTCATGCAAAAAGAAGTCTCCTCATTTTGGACAGACAACACAGACTTGGACACAGGGATCTTGGAGAGCAAAAGCATTGGAATGCAAATAAAAAATGGCTTGAGCTCTGTAAGTTCTCATCAAGAGCAGATGGGCATGTCTGAGTAGGTGGTAATTCTCTCGTGTCAGCAGAGTTAGTCAAGGATTTTCAGAGCAGGAAACTTTTCTCTAAAGTCATTTCTTTCCCTTTCATCACCACAAGAAATTCTGGATTAATTTGGAATATGAAGGACACTGGCCTGAACTGTCGGGAAAGCTTATGTCAGAGCAAAGCTGACCAAAAAATCAAGCTGACAGTTGGCATTTCTTTACAAGATCTTTTACATCACTTGAAGAAGCTGCCCTGTATATTATTTTAAGTTAAAAAGCACAGCCACTGTATATTGTGCTAGTCAACTGAATGTCAGCCTCCAATATACATACTAACCAGATTACTCCTTAGTTTGTGGAGGCAACACTACCAAAGGCTTTCAGCCAAATACTGCATTAAAAAAGAAACAGTTGTGAAACACAGTAAAACACAAATGTGAATGGAGTTTTTGAACAGGAAAAAAAAAAAGAAGAGATTCAGGAGATTCACTTGGACACACACGCAGTTAACACCAACTCCACAGTCTTTTGATGGTGCTTGAGAACTAGAGTAAAACAGAGCAGCAACGGAAGAAACTAACTTGTCCAGCCTCACGGTTTTCTCGTGACACAGTTACATAAGAAACGTGCATTTATATAAACACACTGAATATATAATATATATTATATAACATGTCTGTTCTCCGGTTGATAGTGTCCTCTTAGCATAAGGACTCTTGGGCTAGAATCACAGTGATTATGGAACATAAGGGGAAAATAACCCTATTTCATGACTATTCTGCTCTGTATCTGTTTTCTTTCATTAGGGCAACATAGGTTACAATGGAACATCCAGTACTTTGAAGCTCCACACATTATTTTAAAAAGTCTGAGATATTTCAAAGTCATCTGCACAAATGGTTGTTCCTTATTGAGGCAACTCGTGAACTGGTGTCTCCACAGTAATCAAAGTTACTCTAACTTTCCTTTCTGAAGAGCAACATTTGCCATTTCTCCAACAAAAAACACATTTGAACAGCCATACTAATCTGACCTTTGCCTTTTGCCAAGCAATTCTTGTAAAGTAAAACTGGTATGGGCCATACCTTTCATAGCTGCTGATTTAGTAGACCTACTAGGAATAGCAAAAGAATGGCCTTTCTTCACCAGAACCTACCTAGGTAATGGTTCTAGGTGCAAAGGTACGAGGCAGCCCGGTAAGGACATGTGTTTCAAGTGCCTGAGAGATCTTGGCACAGACTGCAGATGGTGTGCACAGTATTGGTGGGTTCCTACGGAAAGAAATACACTTCGTTGCTTGCATCACACTGCACTACCTCGTGCAGCACTCCCTCCCCATCCGCGCAGCCAGACCTGCTCCCCAAGACATGAGGCAAACGGGCCGAGGGACGGGGAGCGAGGACTAGGACTAGCCAGGATCTAGGACTCTGAGTCATAGTCTCCTTCCGGGTTTGCTGCTGGGGCAGCGTAACCCAACTCTGCCCTACCTATAAGTTTTCCTATGGAAAAGTTACTGTTGGCTCCTTCACATGCAGCGCGAGTCCAGAGAGCACCTTCCTGCCAGTTCTGCAAGGGCAGCTAAGGAGCCCTGCTGGAAATCTGGCCCCGGAGAGAAACAGAAATGGAAAGCAGCCACTTCAGAAGCACATTATTAAGCCATCAGACCAGTAGCTACAGGATCCCCATGGAAAAGTTGATCCAGGCACTTTGTATAATTACTTGAGCCCTCCCAGAGTCATTTATTCCCCTTTATGGTTGGCAGAAAGGAGCTGCAAAGTCACAGCGCTTTTAAGAAGCCAGGTTTGTAGGTGAGGACATTTCTCTTAGCAAAAATCTTCACTTGAGTACACTGTTCAAGAGCGATCCACGCTTCGCACAGAGCGGATGCAGTAAGTTCAAATCAGCACAGCAAACAGGCAGGTTTATGCTTTCCATTGGCTTTACCTACATATGTTTTAACGCTCACAGTTTGAGACGAGAGGCATAAAAATAGCTTAATTGTGCATTTTGCCTACAGTACTTCTGGACTCCACCTGTGGGAAGGAACTGGAATTTAAATTTTATTAAAGTTGCACATGTTTCCAGAAGGCTGCTAATTATCCTGCGTGTTTTATACAGTGTTTCTGGCTCCAGGGTCTTTCTGTACTTTTCTGAAAGAAACCCAACACAAAAATATTTGAGCTGAGAGCTGGAATGCGTGACTGAAAGCCAAGCATTCTCTCCAAGGTTCATCTGACCCCACATATCCTTGTTCTTACCAAGCTTTGGAAAGCACTTTGAGATTGCTGATGAGAAAATACCACCTGAATAGCAAAGTCCTGTTTTTCCAATTTAATTTTCCTGCTTCCATGCAGTTTAAACTGCAGTTTGCCCTGCATCCCTAGGAATAAAGCTGGGTACAGAGCAGATCTTTTCAAGGCCTGATGTGGGAATCTGTTCACTCTGGGTACTACCAAGTGCTCACATGAGCAGGCTGCTAAATGTTCTCATGGCTGGGGTGCTCTGCACTTCAAGGTAACCATTAACGTGAACCACCTTTTCCTAAAGACCTTCCAGCCCTGCAGCTTGAACTGGGGTATATTCAACAGGTTGGAAAAAAATAAAACAAGCAGAGATGCCCATGCCATCTTGTAGATGAACAGAAACAAACAAACAAACAAAAAAAACCCCCATGAGGACTAGAAAGGAAAACTTCTAAAAGTGCCAGTTTTCATCTCCCCTGACCTAGGCAGCTAAGCCCTTTGCCCTGAGCACCTCACCTCCAAGAGCCTTTCCTGGGTACCTTGAGCAAAGGTCATGCCCGGCCTCCCTGCTCTCTTTGGGCAGAAAATAAAACTAGACACCAGCCCTTCTACCCGCACCCGCAGGTATGTGAGGTCCTTGGCAGTATCACAGCATTGCTTCTTTGTGGAAACCCTGTCAACCAGTGCACTTACAGGTTTTAGCACTTAACAGGCTTAATACTTGCAGGCTTGGAGCTTCTTGACTGTTAGTCATCTCATGCGACCTTCTGTTTATCACAGAGCAGAAAGTATCATCCCATCTCTGGTGAAAACGCAGTAAACACTGTTTGACTCAATCGGGACTTCCATGCAGGTGTTCATGCCTAATATGAAGACACCAAGGGATGAAGACTATTGCTTAGCAGTTTTCTGTTCCACTGATAAGAAGCCACACTGTTAACCTCATATTACTTCCTAAAACATGACTATGAAACACATTAAGAAAAAAAATCTAAAACTAATCTAATAGGCACTTTTATGCATGTGTAACTCCATTTCTGAAAGCTGCAACTTTACTACTCCTTTTCATTATGCAGTTTTGAGGATGTTACATATTATTATTTGCTGTAACCTTAACTCAATTTGAGCTAATGGTGATGAGATTACATCAAGGCACCCAAAACTGGTGTGCAGGGAGGCTCTAGCTATACCCTCCACTGATACCACACTGCTCCAGAGAAGAGAACACATTTTGCCTGAACAGCTTTGGCTAGCCCATGAAATAGTAAAATGCAGAAGAGAAATCTATCTAGGAGAAGCTCCCAGCAGGCCAGAAGCAGATGCCATCCAGTCACCTAAGTTTTCTGAAGCCATTCTATGCATATCTCAACAAACAAATAATATCTGTTAATGCTAATACATGTTAATCTATGGCATCAAGCCCACTTCTCAAGGAGAGGAAACTAAGGCAAAATAAAGCAAGTCAAGCTGAGCAAAAATAGGCATAAACTAGCCGAAGAATTCAAACTAAGCACAAGGGCTGTGGGAGATGGACTTAGGACTACATAGCTGTGGCTAAGCTATCTGAACTTGAAATTAACTTGAAATTCTTTCTCCTTGCTCCACGGCATTCTCAGGAGCTTTTGCAAGCCTGGCATTCACTGTGGTCAGCACACGGACCTGCTGGGTGATGGGTCTGGGAACTAAGGAAAGCTCTGGGGGAAAGAACCAGCAGACACTTCTATGGATGTGAAGATGTTGGAACACAGTGAAGGAGAAGTGAAAATCGCCATGCAGTTAAAAAAAAAAAAAAGCTTCCCTCAACCCAGAACCTGTCTGGAAAAGAATCTCCAGAGCAGCAGCTGCACCTTGCACCTTGCAGATAGGCACTGCTGAGGATCTTTTATGTAAGACTCCCCCTGACCGTGTGGAGAGCTGTTAAGATGTCAGATCATGGTTTGTTGCTCTCGGGGAGGCTGCTGCAGCACTCAGTCAGAACAAGTTTACGTCTTGGAGGAATTAATTTGTCTGAATAATGTCATCCCGGTTAAACAAAATGTTAGGGAAAATATTGCAGCGTTCTGGTGCACCTCCCTGAACTGATGCCTATATATGGGGATTAACCAGCGTGAAAGGGATCCTGCTGAGTCAAACTGGATTATAGCGGCAATATTTTATAGAGACAGAAGAAGAGGCGGGGGAAGAAGGAACTAGGGAAACTTGCAAAAATATCAGCTATTTGACATGTTAAGACAAACAGCACAGATGTGAAAATGCTACCTGCTTACACAAGCATATCAGATCCAGGTCAGCAGAGAGTAGCCTCCAAAAACAAGTTTTTACCCCTTTTAGCCCTGCAGGTAATCCTGAACCCAGACAGCAAGGCACATTCTAGCCCTTGCCTGGGCAGAGAGATGCGTTGGTTGTGTTCCTGCTGGGCAACGTGGCCATGACGGGGCCCCAGTGGTTGAGAGGACATCCCAGGAAGGATCCTCACGTTGGGCAATGTCCCGGAGAGTGCTGATGGGCCTGCTGAGCTGCTGGCGGTACACAGGTTCGCAGGCAAGTCTGCAGGCTCAGCCCCGGGAGCGCAGCGGGGAGCTGGCGCAGATGGTAGGGAGAGCACAGGCGCCTTCCATCAAGTCTGTGAGGTGCCTCCGCTTTCATCCTCAGGCACCAGGTACACCCTGACGGCTCAGGGCTGGGCACCTGGTGCTGGTGACAAGTCCGAAGCGGGGCAAGCCCTCGTGCCTCGCTTGCGGAGCTGATCTGCAGCGCGTTCTTAGAGCGTGCCTGGAGGGCAGGCATCCTCTCTCTCCAGCAAACAGCTTAACTGTACAGCGATAACATCAATCCCTCTGTCTCTCCCTGGCTGGCAAATATTTATCTACGCAAAGCAGAAATCCTTGCCCAGGAGAAAGCAAAAGATGCTGACACCAACTCCATGCACCCTGTAGTGGGGAGGGCTGCCCTGCAACTCCTACCTCAAAATCAGCTGGATCAGGGACTCTGCATATCCCATATCTCAGGTCAGTGCTCTGAACAGTGGGGGAGTCGGGGAGGTGAAGAAACCCCCACCTTTGCCCTGACCACGCTAATAAAGGCTAGGCCCTGCCTAAGCACAGAAGAGCTGCAAAACTCAGGCAGGGGAGGTACCACTTTTCAGGTCAAAACAAGATGCCAAAGTAAGAGGCAAGGCTTGTGCCTCTCTCTCTTCCTAGTGTTTCTATTCAGCAGCGCTGGCCTCAGTAGATCAAAATCCATGTGCTTGATCCTCCTGGGAAACATCAGAGCCTAACTGAGTGTGGTGGATTGTGCTAAAAGTTGTGCTTTGCAACACTGAGCTTAAGACCTCTGTGGTAGCAGTGGAAAAACACTCCTCTATCCTCCCCTGGCCAGTGCCAGAATATCAAATGCAATGTTGGGCTAGCCAGAGCGTACAAACACATCGTTCAAAGGGAAAAATTCAAATGGATTTGAGTCATGGGAGCACAAAAAAAAAATTCTCAAAAAACAAAACAAAACAAAACAAAAAACAAACAGAACAAATCAGTCATGTTTTAACTTAGAAAGCCAAAATTTCCTCCCAAAGCTAGCAGTGAAACAGAAAGTTTCCAAGATTCCAGGACGCATCTCTGTCTGGAGATAATATAGGTCCATTTTTTTAATCCAAGTTTCAACCCCAGTAAAACCCATGTCTGACAATAAGAACCCCTCCTTGCCAGCTCGCCAAAGAAATCACACGGCTCCTTCTAAAGCGCCTTTTCCTCGCAGGTAGCATTACAGCACGTAGTGCTGCCTCTCTCCAGCCCTGCTGCTTCCATCGCAGCACCCATCACGCATCTCCCCCGGAGTAAGTCCATCCACCTCCCGTAAATCCAGCATTAACAGCACTGTGCTTTGGAGCTGGAGCAGCCTGGGAAGCTGTGGTGGGATGGAGTGAGCCAGGCGTTTACTAGCCCCACGTTTTCACACCTTCCACCCCCTTTTCTTGGCTCTCTGTTATCCCGAGGGATTTTCTACAAGCCAGCTGCAGCCCGAGAAGCAAAGACCTCTCTTCCAACGTCTCCATCATGTCAAAGAAATGGTAACTGGTGGGTGGAAGAGTGTTTTGCCCCGCAGCTGAAGCAGTTTTAGCACTCAAGTCACCCACTTCCAGGGACAGTTTCCCAAGCACACACAAAACAATCTCTTATACAAGGGCCTGGCCGTGCTGCACCTCCACTTCCTTTTCCTGGCTGCATCTTCAAAGGAAGTGTCAGAGCTGCCTCTTCGGAGGAAGCCAGCCCTGAAGGAGGGGGAATTAGAGCATGACTAAACAGCCAGGCAGTGCGGGAGCTATAGGTGGAAGAATACTTACTCTCCGCATACTCAGGCTGAGCTTGCCTTAAACACACAGAACAAAGGTGACCTGGACACGGGGTAGTCGCAGAGGGCTGCAGGTAGGGCTGGGCAAAACACTACTCTAGAGGTACCAAAGAGGGAACATCAACTCTCCCAAGGGTCATACAGCGATGTTAGCCCAGGTACCCAACTTCTATCCAGATCAGCTTAGCTGGGACGCATCCCACCACGGGCATCAGATCCACTTAACAGAAATTCTGTTGTGTCTGATCCTCAGACAAAAAGCAACAACAGTAAAAAACAAAACAACCCCCCAAGACCTTGTGTGTAAACATCAACAGAAACTAAATTGATCAATATATTTTATAAAAGTAAAACCAGAATAAATGCATTGCCTCCAACACATAAGGAACATATTACCACATTGTCCTCAGTGATTATTCGAGCAATGCCTTTAAACGTTCAGGGAGAAGAATGTTTGCTAAAATATTGTTATGTAACATGGAGAAAATGACTAACTCCTCCCTTGATCCTCTCATATTTTGCTCCAAGTAGGAGTCACTAGAACTTCTTCTCTGGTTAAAGAAGCCTAAGTCTCCTCTGCCTCCCCCATGGGCTTTTGCAGTGGGTCTCTCCGCGGTGGCCCCAGAACTGCAGACTTGCGTGAGGATAACTTCTGAATCAGTCCTAAAGGTGCCACACACCCAGAGACAGGTGAAATAAAAAGCACACATTTCCCAGTGCTCCCTGGTGTAGGTCTGAGGTCATTTACTTCAAGTTCCTCATGACTTGTGTCTGGAGCCTTAAATATATGTCAAGCAGGGCCAACTCAAGAGGGCAGCCAAAAGCAAACTTCAGCCCTGCTGGCTCACAGAGCGGGTCTGCCACATGAATTCCTCTCTGCTCCTTACAGTAGATGCAGAAGTTATTGAAGATCTATCCTGTGGGTGCCCTTATTTCCAGTTCACTTGCATCAAGATGGACATGCACTACAAGTCTTCATTTCCCTATTCTTGTGGAAAAATACGGAACTTTTGCTCTCTAAACTTTCAGTGAAAACTAGAAGTCAGTGTTTCAAGCTGTGATGTAATTCAGCCCGTACTGGAGTGAAACCAGCTCTGCATACCCAGCACAAAGGTGACACTGACCCTGTAGGGTATTTGCACAAGGGTTGTAGCTAGGGCTCATAAAATGTTTTGTTTATAGCTGCTGAAATGCCCCCAAATTCCCTTCACAAATGGAAAGTTCCACAGGAAATGCTTTATTCTGACATAGTTTTGAGAAGCAACTTTCACGAGCAGAGAGGAGGGGAAGTGTGTGTGTGTTTGTTTTTTTTTTTTTTTTTTTTTATTAAAGAATGGAGTCTAAAAGCTTTCTAAGAACACATGCTTACGATCTTTTTGCTTTCACTTTTTTTTTAATTGGGAGAGAAGGGGGAGGGAAGGAGAACAGCAATTCTCAACCACTTTTAGCCGAAATCCACACCATGCAACCCTGAGGACAGGGCCCTAAGTCACTGGAGAGGCCGTGAGGATATTGAGCCCTGACTCATTCACGCCGTCTGCGCTGCCCCTCAGCACACACCATCATGGCTCAGGTACCTCCTGCCTTAACCAGAATGGTCCTGTGTTTCTCCTTGCCCTAAGCTCCAAACATGAACGAAACACTACGCATGAGGAAACGGGCAGGACATGTCTAGACCCTGTGGAGCTTGGAGTTAGTAAGGAGGAGAGTTAGTAAAATGAAATGCTTGGGATTATCCTGATGTTGCCACAGTAAGAATGCAGCCCTTAGGGTCAACCCTATGATGTTCTCCCTGTTTGCCAAGGACTTCCTCAGGCTGAAGTTCAGAGGTACCTGTGAAGCTTTATCACTGTATGTACCCTGTATGAGTGTGATTTACCCAACCTGCCACAGGGTCCCTAATCACAGCCCACTGAACAGCTACACCAACTCTTCTGTTACTTTAGTTAGCAACAGCACAGTAAAATCATCAGTTCAGTCCTCACCGAGTCCAACTTGAATCTACGTCCCCTTGGTGAAAGCTCGCTTGTCTGTTAAGTGGAAGAAAATGCAACAATTCACTAAGGGGTAGCAGGGCAGAAAGCAGCTAACCGTGGCAGAAAGTTTCAGGAGGCACACGAGGTTCCCTCCATGGACACAGCACCAGGGCTTATTTTGCAATTAGGAAAGAAAAAAATAAAGGGATGAGCGAGTTTCCTGCTGAGATGAGCCATTTGCAACGAGGTCTCTATAACTACACCTTGTTCCTAGTGGTACCAATCTAGGCAGTGCTGGGTTGTTATGCAGCATCTCGGACTGCTTGGAGGTAATAAGCATTCACTGAAAATGGACTGCTATTAGCCACCGGCAAAAGCTGATTATAATACTGCCAGTACTGGAATATGTTTTCCACCCATTTACAAGAGGAGTAAAATAACAGGAGGAAAAAAAAAAAGAAAAATCACATTTGCCAGTGTTTGGAGCGTAGTGCGCTCTACATACAATTATCGAGAGAATGACAGGAAATTGACCCATTTACTCGGAAAAGTTCCTATCGTGTTCTGCACTATTTCATTTCATGCCCATTTGAGAACAAGTCATTTCTCTTCAGGGCAGAAGATAAATTGTCAGCTCGTACACACATCTCTTCTCATTGCCAGGCACAAAAATATCACAAAGAAACATTTCCCTGCCCTCTGCTTAATTTTCTTCTTCTTCATCTTCTCTAATAAATGGTGCTAACTATAAAAGTCAACGGACTGTAAATAAACTCAATTCTATTCCTACCTTACCTTATGATTGATTTTTGGACATAATGTATTCTATCCACAAGGTCTCTTGTCTGATTCAACCGCTTTTCTCAGTACCAGAGAAAATCAGATAACAACCTCCACGGAATGGCTTGATATGAAAACAGAAATATTTGGCAACTGCACTTTTCCTAGTGGCACATGATAACACGTGCCTGGCCGCACGATGGCCCGGTGACCAGGCTGCGTGGCAGGGCCACAGACGTGTCCTGCCCTGGGAGGTCTCCACACAGCACCCATCGTGGGCATTTGGCAGCGGTGCGGTCCATACTGCCACTGCAACAGAGGCAGCACGACGTAGGCATTAGACTATGGCAGGAGCACAGGGACAGGGGCTGGGGATCCTGAGCTCTCTTCCCAGCTCTGCTTTTGGACCCGAGCACTCCTGTTATTTCGCCCAACTGGTAGCTCTGCAAGTTCTGCCACAGCGTGGGCAAAAGCAGCCTCTGTTGATATCAATGGTGTCCTGGGACAGGCAGAAAAGTCAGAAAAAGGGGAAGAGGGACCCAGTAAACCCACGGAGAGCAAGATCCAGGCAGAACAGCAGCACGCGGTAGGGAAAGGAGAAAAGGACATCATGGAAACACACACAGCATCTACTCCCTGAGCTCGGTTGTTTACAGAACTGAGTCCTTGCTGTCTCTACTGCTTTCAAGGCATGATGCTCGGCCCCAGTTAAAATCAAGGACATCAATGAATATCGAATAAAACGACAGCCCCGACAGAAGCGCTCGCAGAGCGGGGCTGCAGGCAGAGCGCAGGTGTCTCCCCTGTGCTGTGCAGCTGCAGAACTGCTAACGTAAGGACGAGTCTCTGGCACGGAAGAGCTAATGTGGCAGTAATTTTGTACTCCCTGATTTCAGTCATATCCTTGAAGCATCCTTCCAGTCCTCAGCTGTTTTTCCAGTTTCTTGAAGTTTGAACAGCGCAGCAAACGCTCCGTTCACACAACCCTTTCTGCTGGCTGGTCAGGCAGCAAGTTGACACAACCTCCCCATCTCTACCCTGCAGAGGCTGCAGCCCTCCTCTGCACTCCCTTGATGCATGCAGTGCTGAACACTGCTCATTTGCTCTAGGACTTCATATTTGATTTGATCACTTGCCACAGTTCTGTGTAGGCACCAGCTTTCCCATGTTCTTCCATCCCTGCCAGGAGTGTGTGTGTGTGGAGGGGGAAATTCACTGACCATTTGGAGTAAGAGGTGAGGTAGGAAGAGAGCCTAGAGACAGCATCAACCCCAGCATTTGTGGCACTTCAATCCTAAACAGAGAGCTGCAAATTCATGTTTTGCAGAGCTCAGGCCATGGGAAATGTTCTGACCACCTATGACGGAGCTGTACAGAATGTGAACTTGGGAAGTGTCTTGAGAAGTAGAGCAGAGCCTTTCTTCACAAACAACTAAAATGCTCAATGTTGTGCTAATTTACAGCCAGACTACATTTTTCTTTCCAAAGATTATTGCCCAGTTAGGAAAGGGGATTAGCAGAGTAACAAAAGCAGGAGTTTCCAGGTCAGGAATAATTTAGAAATTATAGCCAAAACCAAAATTGTTGGAGTCTGCTGTTTGTCCCAGGGAAAAGCTGTTTGCTGCTGCTTAGCACAGAACACAGCTGTCTCTGAAACCCAAGTCTGTTTATGCCTACAGGGAATATGAAAAAGAGGAGAAAAAAAGCCAACAGCCTTCTGCCTCTCGTGAGAGGTTTTTATTGCTCTCCAGCTAATGGCACAGATCTTGGGAGATGGTGAGAGAGAGAGCAGCAAAGAGCACTACCTGCCTGGAAAGGCTCCTCTCTGCACAGGCAGCCAGATTAACTCAGCTTGCTAGGGACACAAATGACAGCATTAAGAGACAGTTTACCTCCCTGCCTTCATCACCCGAGAAAGAATCTCCCACGGCTAATTACATATTTCAGCACCAGGGTAGTGACTATCCTCTAGCTGCAAACATCTGCCAGCTCAGAGCACAGGACCTCGGGCAGCAGGATGGGCACCTTGGCAGGACAAGCCAAACTCACTTGGGCCAGGACTTGCTCTTGGTGCCTTTGGAGATGACCAAACTCTTAACTAACATTGAGGGAAAGAAGATGGAACTCAAAATGTGTATCCTACTTCTTCCCACCATCTCCTGCTCCTACACTGGTAAGGGTCAGAAGCAGGAGCTGCACCTTGACTGCTGTCATGGCCATCAAGTTAGGCATCAAGTCAGACCTTGCGCAAGATCAGAGCAGGCATGTGACTCACCCACCATGACAGCAGGAGCAGACCCCCTTGGACAAGGGATTTGCTTCCCAAAACCTTGTCTCACCTTGCAGATCCCTGTTCACCTTCTCTCAACTTTATAAAAAGGGAAGTAAGGTAACAAGCATACTTGTCTGCCAACACAAACATGCACACACATGCACAAATATTTTGGAAATATTTAAGGATCTGTAGATGGAGGGGTTAGTGCCAGATTTTAAAAATTATTAAACATTATGTACAAAGAAAACATAATTAGCTCCTATGGGATATGAAAAAAAATACCCATGAATGAGGAGAAAATGGATAACCACTCCTGGGTTTGCCACTTGTGAATTATTTAATAATCACTCCCCAGCAGATGGAATATATTTATCCACCCCATTGGAGCACACTTTGCAATTTATTTACACTGCTTTAAAATATGATTATTTATTTAAAAAATAAATAAGGTATTCACTTGGGAAAAGGGAAGTAAACATACAAGCTAAAGAAAAAAAAAGCATCTTTTTAAGTTTTCAGCTCATTTTAGGGAATTTCCACTAAAAATCACTTGAATCCTCCTTACTTGTTTTCATCTTTAAAACACAGAAATTGAAAGGTGTTAATGGAGCTGGTCCAGATTTCTCGCACGACTGAAAAGGGCACTTTATGACATGGGGTCTATGTTTCTTATCGTTTTCATTAGCCACACTGCCTTGGTACCAGAGGTCTGATTTAGCTCCCATTATCATCAAAGAAAACACTCCAGCTAGATTCAGCAGGAGCAGGTCCATGGCTTAGACTACATCAATTTACAGGATCAGGTCCTTCATCTAATCTAGACTGACTCTATGCCAGTGGCCACCAAACAGCACTTAGCCTAGCCATTTAATTAACTACTTGTTTTATAAAGGAAAGGGTGTCATTTAGCAAAAATTGAAAATGCAAAGGGTATCATTTAGTACTGTGTAAGTGCATGAGTACACGGCCTGCTCCTGAAATTAAAATAGCAATTGTGAGCAAAAGGTTTTGCCCACCCAACAGCAACAGTGATAACTCCAGAGTAATTTGGGCAAACCTGAGGGAAAGTCTGAGAGAAGAGGAGACCTTTCAGAGGCAAATAACAGGTGATTTTAGACTGGAATTATGAAGCTCCTCTTGTGTAAGTCTGCATGTGTATATATACATATATATAAAAATCACTCCAGAAACTGTTCCTTCACCAAAGAGGAGAGCAGTTGTTGTCAGTGAAACTTCTAATTCTTCAATAATCCATAGTGATTCTCCTTCAGACTAACGAAGGTTATTCATCAATCTTAAATGTAGCAAAGTCCTGTGCTCCAACTGCCATTAATGGCTTTTGGATGTGCAGGGCAACACTTCTAAAGACTAAGATCAGTTGATAATAAGAGTTCAAGTCTCATCTACAAGAGTTAGCAGACTCAGAATTGAGCTACTCTGTCATTTACATGTTTTTGTAAAATATTTCTCAAGATCCCCAAAGTAATTGTTCTCACAGCTCATTTCCCCTCCACAGACCAAGAAATTCTGCAAATAGTATGGATCACAATGCACATTTTGTAAAAGAAACATCTTAGAAAAATATACAGAGAAGTGACATAAAAATATCTAGAGATATAACAGGCTAAAATTCAGTTGTGTACCTGCCATTGATTTCAGAGGATGGGCTACACTATTTTCAATAAATAGTATATTTATTGACTGGTACAGTGAACACTAAGCATTTGCATATACTTTTGGCAAAGTCAAAATAAATAATTAGACCAATACTAGCCAGTATGATTAGACCAATACTAGCCAGTCCAAGAGTCAGGACGTACAAGGGCAAGCGATGTGTCCTCCTTGTGAGGAAAGGGCTCGAGCCCAAGCCCTCTCTCGAAGCACAGCCTCTGCACTTCTCAACAGGAAAGCCAAACTGAACTCTACAGGTTCAAATCCAGGAAAAGTAAAACCAAAATCCAATCTACAGTGTATTATTCCTGCAGAAATAAAAACCTAAACCTGTTAAAAATGCTTCGATTGCAACAATCTAACACGTGACTGCAGACACCAGTAGAGACGGGCACTTGTCCCCAGGAGGAAGCAAGCGCTGCTGGCGAGAGCGCAGACAGCTCCGGGCCCCTTCCCGAGAAGGGGAAATGAAAGCGCCAGACCCTTCGTGTGCAGCTATGCATCCATTTATTTTAAGGACAGAAAGGATTAAATGTATCTACATAAAGGAAAGAAAAAGTGTTTAAACAACAATAAAAAAAAGATTTAATAGTATTAATAAACCAGCATGTCACCATTAAAGTAATTAATAGGGCATGCAAGATACTCCAGTGGAAAGTGAGCGGTGCTCACATTAGAGCCTTTTAAGTTTTCTCATGACCTCAAGACAGACTATGGCATTTCTGTGCAGAAGTATCCTCTAAAAGAAAGATGGGGGCATTCAAGTCTATAAAAAAGTGATTTTAAAATTTAACCGATATGGTCTAAGTCTAAAATGCAAAGGTTAAGGGAATATTAGAAGGGCAATAATTCTATCTGATTAAACTTTTATCCGAAGTGACAATAAAATGTTCAAAATGAATTAAGGATTTTATTAACAGATGCAGAAGCTCTATAAAAGAGTTTGAAATCTAAGTGGCAGAGGAGAGGTTTTATGGGTTTTTCTCTGGATGGAGGTGATATTGCTATAAAACTTTAATCTTATTGCCATGCCACAGTGAAAGTAAACCTGTCAGAGGTAATAGAGCAAATCAGCACTGCTTTCCATTCCCTCTCCCTGCTGCAAGGGCCTCGTTCCGTGTTGCAAGTAAATACGCATATATTCCGTGCATTGCATGCATTCTATAGGTGACACAGGTCACGTGCTGGCGCTGCAAGGCACAAACCGCTCGGTTAGCCTGGACTTGTACTCATTGCAATCGTCCCAAGGCAGTAAGTATAGGCAAGTTATATGGACCATTTCAAATGAGTGCTGAGCAAATATTGGTGATGCACCACTGGAGACTCTTTAAAGCATTTTAAACCTTTCTAAAATGTAATTACCCAACTCAGAAATATTTTGGATATTTTAGTTATTTGTTTATCAGTACCTTCATGAAATAAAGGGATCACACTGACTTCTGAGCCCTTGAACAAATGCATTTCGCTATCTCGGAGTGATTACATTTAAGGCAACCATAAATCTGAGAAACAGGATAAAATACATGAATTCTGTGAAAATCATTACTAAAAGCAGGGAATGTGTTATTCAGAGCAGAGCTCAGTCCCATCAGGGTAGTTTCAGCTCAGCAGCATTTGCCAGCCATGACCTAAGCGATTGCTAATTTTTCTTTCTGCCCTTGTGCTGTTACATTCTGGCCACTTGATTACCTTGGTGATGGCGGTTCAGGCTGTGGTAGGTGCCCTGCAAAACACCCTGCAAGTGGTTTGGGATTTCTGGGAAGTTTTGGACCTCTCAGGAGCAACGCGATGGCTTTCAGCAACGAGAGCGTCTAGCCCCAACACTGATTCCTCCTCCTTTACCCCCTTCCCCGGCGCGCACCTTCCCTTCCCATCCCACTACCCACGGGAGAAGATCAGCTCTGAGGAGGAGCAACTGGCTGCAAATTGCCAGGGAGACCAGGATGTCAAACAAATGTTTCTCTTTTCACAACAGAATATAAATATTTGGCAGCACATTTAATTTTAAAAGTCTAAAAGTTACTCAAACAGAATGAAGAGCGTTGCTATGATGCTACTTTGCTTCCTAAAATATGACCAGTCACAGATGGCTTGCTGGAGGAAATATTAAATAATTTTTTTAAAGTGTTGTCTGGCTTTAACACAGATTGCATTTACACAGATACCTCCGTTGGTAGAACGCCAAGATGGTATATTGGTTTAAACATGTCCTTAAACAAAAAACGACACTGTCAAGAGCTAATGGAATATTCATACTTAAAATCTCAATCCCAGATAACATCTAAAAGGTAATTTACATTTCAACACTGATGTTATTTGCTTGTTACATTTCCCTTAAGCAGGGGAACATATTCAGGTTTGGTCAGTAACAACTTTATTTTTTTTAGGCACTCTAACCATTATTTATTTAGATTTCTGGAGCAGTTTGGAAAAAATACCTATACTAAGTGCATTAGGTAACATGATAATCTTAAAACAGCATGAGGCCCACCTAGCCACGTTGGAGAGCCAAATAACAAAAATGTCAATAGCATAAGCAACTGTATTAAACTATCAAATGTGAACAGATTACCTTCAGCAAGACAATAAATCAAACCAATACAAAGATCTTTTCCAATCTCCAGTGCTTCCTGAAGCACATTCCTGAGGTGCCTGAAGAATTCTACTGAATGCATGTTTTATACCTGGTTTCTGCAAAAGAAGAGCCCTTGTAAGATGTTTATTTTCCAAACAGCAACACTGGCTGTATTTCATCAAGTCAAACTTCTGGTAAGAGAGAAAGCCTCCAGGCTCAAGGACATGGAACCAAGACGCTCATCCTTTTCCAAGACGCTGGACCAGGGAAGGGTTCCTGACCCTTCCTCAGAGAGCCAGGCAGGAAAACACGCAGTGAGTTACTGTCCTGGAAGGCCCCATGTGACGCTTCCACATCAGACATGAGTCAGGAAGCACCAGCAGGAGCAACGCCGTGCGAGTCTCATCACACATCTTAGACCTTCCGGACGCCCCATGGACGGGGCCTCGCGAGGCCGGGCTGCAAAAGCACGCGGTGCCACGGCTGCTTCTGACACCCGGCACCTCCTCCTCCCCGCGAGAGCCGCCAGCCGCACAGCGCACAGGCATCTCTTGTCCCTAGCAAAAGCTATGGCTAAGGAGCAACAAACCCAGAACTATAACCTGGTCTCCCTTCAGTCCAGAACGCCCCAGTGGATGTTTTGCTTTTTCTGTCAATATTATACTTGGCCAATGGCTTCATAATCGAGTAGCTAAGTAGGAAAAAAATCCCCCAAAATCCAAAAAACACGTGGTATTTTGGTATTTACTTTTACCCTTTTTGACCACCAAAAGCTCACGATGCTCTTAGAATCAATAACCTTTTTCTCATGCTATCGCTGGCGTTTGTTGCGCTTTCCCTAAAGGGGCATTTTTTTATTTTTCTAAACAGAAATCCATGAAGTCCATTGGGGTTTGTGTGTGTGCATGCGGTGGTAAGGAAATGGTTTCCTCCCATGCGAGTATGGGTGCCTATGGGTGAACCAACGTCCCGCGGCGAGGAAGCAGAGGCAGGGCGACGCGAGCGGGACGGCCCCGTGGGCCAGGCGCTGGCCAATGCGCGCTGCTCCACGCGTGGCTTTCCCATGGAGATGCACTGAGCAGCACATTGGTGCAAAATAATCCAGAAAGGTCACCTAGAAACACTAAGCTCTGACTTCTGTATCTGGACCCCGCGTGGCACTTTGACATTAGTGCGTTGGGCATGACAGAGCAGACACAGCAATACGTGGAATCGATCCAAGCGCACACCTCAGTTATAGACCTTATTCGAAACAAATCAGTCTTTCCAAAATACTCTCCTTCAGCAATTTGAAGGGACAAGTATTTGTGGTTACAGTCAAGCATTAAGACTTCCTGGAAAAGAATGCTGCCGTGGTACCTCAGCCTTTCTGGATTGTCGAAGAGATCCCACTTGGTTTTCAGCTGCTTATTCACATTTAGATCATGCTTATGTTCAGGTCCTTAAACTATGTACCCAGACTAAGTAGAATATTGGGACTTAGAAGACACACACACAGAAGGTGGAGATGAATTCTGCAAGTTCTAGACATGGGTTGCCATCTAACATCCATCTACACTTGACTGCAAATGAGGAAGATTTTCCCATTGCCACAAGGACCTGGTGCACAAAGGCTTTCTTCTTCCCTTCTGAGCTGTCTCTGCCACCTTTCACAGGCACAAACCACAGCTGCGCTAACTTCTAAAGGGGGATCTCAAAACAAAGCTTGCAGCAATCAACACAGCTTGCAGTCTTTGCTAAATGACTTCACAGCCCTATGTATGGTAGAACACATAAGCGTATACATGGCCAGGAGCCATGAAATCTCACTGGTCCTGCAGAAAAAAAATTCTCTTCCTAAGAACACGCAGGTATTCAGTGTAAATTCACTCTGTGAAGTGAGAATTTCACTAAATCGCAGCAGCTGGTCCTTTTCAATGTCATCTTTTTTTCTGCTACACTAAGAACACCATCCACAAAGTTTCTCAAGTTATAATTTTTCTAGACTGCACGAGTCAAATCAATGTTCAGTTCATAAAATAAAATATGAAAATGCCTCTAATTATAAAAGCTTGAGGCAGAAGCAGGAAGACAATTCCTTTTTTTTATGGCTACCAACACAAGTAGGAGGAAAGATCTGGACTCTACCAAGCCAACACTAAAATCTTAAACACATCCAGGTTGGAAGAGGAGTCTTCACCTGAAAAAGACATAATCTTCCAAATGGTCCATGCAGGGCTGGCTAAACCCTAACAAAGAGAGGAAAATTATCCATTCCTAGCAAAACATGGATCTACCAAGACATCTAACAACTAGTTAACAGTACCCACTTCATGGCCAGCCTCACAACATTATCTGTTAAGATTAAAAGGCAGTGCACATTACATGGCCTTTTTCAGAAATAACTGCCACACAGTGCTGGCATCACTGCTAACATTAAGCTGATTTATCTCTGCAGCCCGTAGCCGGTCTTCATCTAAAAAACACTCTACTCCACTTTCTGGAAAGTCATTTACACTAAGATAGGGCATGATCCTCCCATTAACCTATTTCAGTTGGTTGCATCTGTAACACAATTAATAAATAACAACTGTAGGTTGAAAAGAAGGGGCACTACTAATCCCATCACATGATCTGGACTGGTTTGATAAACACACGTTTTTGTACCTCCTGAAAACTACTGGGATGTCTTAAATAACAGTGCGCCAAGTCCTCCTCTATTTTATGCCCGGATTGCACAAAGCAGCTAAAGGAACCATTTACTGCTCCAAACAGGAGCAATTAGTTTAAGGCCACCTCCGGTTCTCTATTTTTATGTCATCCTTTGCTGTGTGCTAGAAAAAAGGGCTGTTAAGTGCTAAGAGATTCATTCATTTTCAGATTTATAGATGATAGTCAGTTTACCAGTCACTGTTTTATGAGTTTGCTGCCCAGATCCTGCTGGAGATTTCCTTTGTGTGCAATCCAGTTAAAACCCAGCCCTGAAAATAGTTAATTAGGTATTTAGCATAAATACCCAACTTATGCTGAGGAGTGGAAACCCTCTGATGGGGAGGAAGGGCTATGCAGCAGGGCAAGATCAGCTGGTGACAGGGAAGAGCCTGTGCCTTGAAGGGCACCTGCTTTCAAGAGGCTCCACTTTGCCTCTGGGTGCTCCCAAGCCGTGCTGGATGCCGAGTGCCCTGCATGCGTCGGGTAGCCGAAAGGACAGAAACCTCCAAGAGGTGGAATGGATGGTACAAGCCACAGGAGTAATNGAAACCCTCCGATGGGGAGGAAGGGCTGGTGACAGGGAAGAGCCTGTGCCTTGAAGGGCACCTGCTTTCAAGAGGTTCCACTTTGCCTCTGGCTGCTCCTGGCTGCTCCCAAGTCGTGCTGGGTGCCAAGTGCCTGGTGCACGTGGAGTAGCTGAAAGGACAGAAACCTCCAAGAGGTGGAATGGACAGTACAAGCCACAGGAGTAATAATAATTTCCCCATGAGTTTTGTCCAAAGAAATAACCAGTTGTGCCCACAAAGGGCAAATTCTCAATGCTAATAATCCACGACTAGAACATGCACACGAGCAAAGCCAATTCTTGGGCTGCTGCCCTCACTGACCTCCTCTGCNTTCAAGAGGCTCCACTTTGCCTCTGGGTGCTCCCAAGCCGTGCTGGATGCCGAGTGCCCTGCATGCGTCGGGTAGCCGAAAGGACAGAAACCTCCAAGAGGTGGAATGGATGGTACAAGCCACAGGAGTAATAATAATTTCCCCATGAGTTTTGTCCAAAGAAATAACCAGTTGTGCCCACAAAGGGCAAATTCTCAATGCTAATAATCCACGACTAGAACATGCACACGAGCAAAGCCAATTCTTGGGCTGCTGCCCTCACTGACCTCCTCTGCTGAGGAGGAAACAAACTCAAGGGCAGGAGCTGACTGTTGCCTGGTCCAGCAACACTGCATCCAGCCAAGCACCGGAGACTTGATGCTTTTAGATCCACGGGTCACAGGTCCGACTCGCCGCTGCTGATGACTCACCCGGGATCACAGCACTAAAACCAGCAACACCAGCATTTTTCTAGGGGAGGACTGAGGAAGAACATTGATCTCAATGAAATATTTCGAGGGCAGAAAAATTCCACCACATCAAGAATGCGTGACTTCTCTTTAGTTTATTTTATATTTTTGTTCCAGTTGTCATTTTGAATTCAAACTCTTTGGAAAGCAGGCATAATAGTCTTAATGATCCCATTGAGCAGTTTAAATTCAAATTGTGGAGCACTCGCAATACCATGCTGGCAGCACTTTCCATAAATTACTCTCAAATTCAATACGTTGCTTGACAAAAACAAGAATAAAGGGCTTTTTACTTTAAAAAGAAGAAAACTTGTATCATAAAAAAATCTTTAAATTATAGTTTCTCTTTTCTCGTCCAATTTAAATTGTTACATGGTTGCTAAATTAGTGCTGTAATCTCTGCTTACAAATTGCAGAATTATTTTTAAAAATAGATGTAATTTTACTGTAGGGATCAACCTCACACTTCAAAATGTATGTGCTGGAGGTAGCTGCTCTCGCACAGCTTGCAGACAGTCACACTCGCGTGCTCACGCAGGGCCAGCTTTGCAGCAGCAGCCGCACTGAAGCCAATGGCAGTTTTATCATCGACTTCGGTGAGAACAAATTGAGTTAACACTGAGATTTCGGGAGAATGATTAGCAAATTCAAGTTTTCCCAGGATGCGGCGACACCAGAGGCTCTGGTTGTGCCATGTATTGAAATATCCCTTGTCTCGTGATTTAAAGTGTCTTTTCCCACTGAGCTGTGGGGCAGGAAGCTACAAGTTACTAAGTAAGGGGCAGAAATCTTGCAGTTTTCTTTTTTTAAACCACAAATAAAAACCGAATGACTGGTAAAAAAAAAATAAATAAAATGAAGAGCTATAACCCCATGTTCAAAATTTGGAACCGATCAGGATCTAACTTCCACATACACTTCCTCCTCCTTCAAGCATTTCAAAGCTTTCAGACTGAGGAAAACAAAATCCTTATAGGAGAAATCTGAAGCCACCAGCCTAAACCCTACCGCCAATATCGTGGTGCACAAGGCAGAAGCAGGAAACCTTGACCCTGGGTCTGCACAGGGCACTGCAGGGCACATCCCCATCCCCTCCTCACCATGGGACAGACGCAAGCCCCGTCCTCCCTCTTTCTATCTCGTGCTGTCTGCAGCCCACCACTGCTGCTGTGCTTCTCCAAAGTCCCTTTCATCAGGCGCTGGGATATTCCTGCTTTGCTTGAGGAATTACTTCAGCTTGTATATGCCCTTCCCACTGCCCCCAGGTCCTCTCCTGCCGCCCCAGCAGCAGCTCGGGCACAGCAGCAGCAGTCCAAGACGAGCAGCATCTGCCCGTGCTGGCTGCTCTCACAGCAGGTGCTCAGCACGTCGCGGCCCTCGGCCCTGCAGAGTTTATCTCTCCCTGTCAGCCACAAGGGCTGCCAGGAAAGGGGATAAAGAATGGAGGGAAATTTCCACGTCCCGGAGAAAGTCATCAGGACATCAAAGAAGGCTCCATTCACAAAACAGCAGCATCTCCTGCCAGACCGGTGTGTCTGGTTAACCTTGTGCTCCGTCCTTAGGATAACACTGCATTTGGAAAGCCGACAGCTGGCACCGCTCGAACATCTCGCTCCTCAATCTTTTATAACAATGGCTCCACTGATATTACTCTTAACCTTTTCCTCTGCTCAAAGCCCAACACTAAAATCCCCTCAACTACTTAGAAGCTGCCAAGCAAATGTTTTTTGTCAGTGATTTGCCCTGTTACAGAAGGGAAAAGTATAGCGATAACATATTGCAGAGAGCGTGTTCAGCACGTGTGCTGCAGTAGGCTGGTTATGCTGGAAACCTTATCGTGATATTTCAGAGGCTACTTCACCATCGTAATGACTAGAGGGAGACATCTGTCTCGCATTAACACTTTATTTTTTACAGTTGCTTTCAGTTGAGCAGAAGTGTCTTAATGGAGAAGGCTGGTCCTCTTTTAGAAATAACATCAATAATGAAAGAATCCTTGGATGCAGAGCAAAACCAGCAAACACGTTGGCAACAGAGCTCGGTGCATTCATAAGATTTAACAGGAAATGATAGTGACTGGCTTTTGGAGGGAGTGTTTTTTTTTATGTGCAGGAAACTCATTCTGTTACTCAAATTCCTCTTAGGAAGAAAGATTTTCTTAACAGGTGATTGATTTCCATAGATTTTAATTCACACACTTTTGGCGAATTTCATTATAAATGGACCAGTAATAAAAGCAAACAAAACCAACCAACCAAACAAAAAAAACTTCCTTCTGCAGGCTATTTAGGCTCAGTACTGGCTAAACACTAATTTAATACAGCTCTTTGCAGTAATCTTAATTACAGCTTCCCTCCACCACAACTAAGAAGAGTCACATAATAAACTGAGATTAGCCAATCCTAATTGCTAAAAAAGTGTATTTTTGGTTTTGCACAT
Organism: Crypturellus undulatus; assembly: GCA_013389825.1. Taxonomy (NCBI): domain Eukaryota; kingdom Metazoa; phylum Chordata; class Aves; order Tinamiformes; family Tinamidae; genus Crypturellus; species Crypturellus undulatus. The sequence continues at coordinate 490,981 of VWPW01030076.1, forward strand.
ACTTTTAATGCACATTTAGCCAAGAGTCATAAAAGGGTACTGGTAAAAAAAATAAAATGAGAATCAATCAATTAATAAATTGGAACCAGGCAAATACTATAGTTGTTCTTCTCTGCAGCAGTCTAGCAACGTGGCTTAATGGCTTTCGGAAGAGGCCAAGAACACTGGAGGTGTGGATGTGTGCTAGAAGTCAGTGTGAATTAGGCAGACTAGTAAACAGCAGCATTAAATTACTCAGATTTACACCAGCTGAGAATCCAATTTTCTTAGCTGGCTTCAGCCATTGATTAACTGTGCAATCTTGGGGCAGTCATGTCACACAGTCTCCACCTTTCCATGGGAATGTAGACCCACACAAACCTGGGTCTTGGATCTTCAGCCCCACTGATTTCCTGCAAAAGTCCAGCTCTTAGTGTTGAGGATATTTCTGACAATGGGACTTGGGAAAGCTCAAAAAAAAAAGAAAAAAAGAGCCCTCAATTCAGCAAAACTCTTAAGCACACACTGCGTTTTAAGTGTATGGTTAAATCTCACTGACTTCAGTGTGACTGCATCACACTGGTAAAGATATTCAGCACATCAGTGATTTAAAGGCAAGATAGACTTGAGCCCAGACCCTCACAGTACTCACTCATCATCCAGCTGAGACCAGTGCAGGCCCCATCTCACCTAGAATCACCACGACAAACACTCCAAGACACAAGTCCCTCTGCACCTAAAACCTGACACATCCCAGGTGCCTGGATACCCTTGCTGCACTGGGCTTTCTGAAAGATAACCTATCTCAGGCTCCCGTATTTGTTTTCTCCAGGTTTGAGATTTTTCTTAATTTTATTTTTTACTGCTGCTTTAGGTTGCCAGACTCCAGCTTGCAGTTTCTCACCCGCGGAGCCAGCTGTCCAGCTACACACACACAACACCCGCCAGTATCACCCTCCTTTTCCCCTGCATGTGCTGCAGCAGATGGATCCAGAAGTGTTTTGGGTTAAGTCCATAACCAGGTTTTTGTGGACTGCATGGATAAACATTTTAAGGCCCCTTCTGGTTATATAAAAGGAAGCTATTAAACATTTGCCTCTGTACTCGGATCAGCAAAGCTGAACCACAGAACATATAGGCACAGATGCAACCAAGCAATTATCGTTCCTTTATCCTTTAAATAGATAGAAGATAAATTTGAAAGAAAATGAAGAACAGAATTCTTCTCCTTTTCCTTTTTTATCCTTTTATCTCTCAACGTAGGAAGTTTACTGAACCCCTGCCAACAATTCACTCAGGCTAATGAAGTGTATAAGTAATGGGATTAAATAATCTCAAACCGTCACTACAGTGGCTAATGCAGATGTTTTCCCAAACTAAAGCAGATGAGTGGTGAACAATATGTACTTGATTTAAGAGAAGAAAGAAAAAGGGTAGGAGAGGTATCAATCTACAAGCAGATAAAGTCGATGAGATGTTTAACTCCAGTTACATCAAGTGGCTCCATTCATATTACCAATGCACCTTCCTAAAACTTTGCAGTGCTTGGCATATGGTCACCAAACTTGCCATGAAATTAACCTTACATTTTTTATTGTACAATCATTTTAATGCAAACAATAAAAATTTAAATAGTTTAAAAAGTACATATTCCATCAAAAAATCATTTAGGTTTTAAGAGCCAATTAACAAGGCTCATCTATCTCTACCACTGTAAATAAGAAAATCCTTCCTTATTTTAGTTTATATTTCAGGAATAATCCCACTGCAAAGGCACTGCAGAAATGGAAGGAATAATAGGACACTGGTGGCATTTTTAGAAATGCGGAGTATTGCTTTTATTATTACTAGAAATGCCAAAAATGTCAAGAAAAGAATCGATTTCTGCTTTTAGAAGTGCAGATATTGTTCTGGAAGGATCTCAGATAGTTGTTTCTTCTACCCCATCAAAATCTACATAAACAAAAATAACCTATATAGCATACTGATGGTACTTCAATCTGCACATATCTTTGCAAGGAAATGTGAAATTTGGTGGGAATAACTTGAATACTAAGGTTATCAACATTATTATAGACTTTTTTTTAAAATTTTGTTTTAAAAAAAGCCTATTTTAACAATGTGCACAGAAAACTAATGTTTATTAAAAGAGCTCTGCATTTAAGGTTTACTGAAAGACCTATCAATACCTTAAGAATGTTCTGCCTCTTTTCTTACTTTAAATTACATGTATTATCCCAATATACTGTATACTAAGGTCACAGCAAGGTAAGGCCTCAGGCACAGCACGTGATGTTTCTTTAATTTGCAGCTGTGCAGCTGGTTCTAGCTAGCTCTTATGGGAACCTCTTAAAAGGTGCAGATCCTCAGAGAGGCTGTTAATTGTCTGCTTTAGGAGCTTGTTAGAGACATAAGCTGAAATTTTAGGATAAGGTACGCTTCAAAAGATATGCAACCCACAGGCCCTTAGCTCAGTGGAAGGACATCTATTAATATTGTCAAGCAATACAAATGGTTGAAGTTTTACAAGTCTGAACACTGCTTTGCATCCCATCTCATTGATTTTAGCAAGCTAACTCCTGTAAGGATTTCTGCATTGGGTTTCTCAGGATAGAAACTCCTGAGGGAAAAAACAAACAAACAAACAAACTCCTAAAATTCTTACAGATTCTGCTTCTCGGAGGGCTGAAATTATCACTAAAAAGCACTTATTTCCTCTCCCCCTCCCCATCCCCACTCTATTTCAGGGTTCAGTAAGATATACAAAATGAAGCTAGATCAGGTAGGTGAGAAAGCATGAACTCTCCTGCAAACCTGGGAAACCTAATGCCTCTTGTCCTGTTGTGATTGTAACCATGAGGTGCCTGCATGGCAGGGAAGGCAGTCAGCATTTCCAAACCGTGTAAATTTGAAAACAAGGTACAAAAGAGCACGAGTACTCACGATATAGCAGGCCTCGCAGTAGGCTTTCTTCTCCACCGCGTAGAAAGGCTGTCCTCTCAGCTTGTTGTTGCATATCATGCAGGTGAAGCACTCCACGTGGAAGACCTGGTCCATCGCTGTGCAGCCTGTGCCTTCCCCAACAACATTCTCCCCGCAGCGGGCGCAGCGGCCTGGCACCAAGGAATGGGAACATGAGTCAAAACCAGCCCCCAGACCCATCTCCTGCCCCATGGCTAGCAGCCTGGGAAGGCACACGGGCCCTGGGCACATGGCTCATACCAGCACTGCTGCTGGAAGGTGGCTTGGCATTCACCTACATGGAATGACCTGAGGGTGCTCGAACCTGCTTCCCAAGCCCATTTGCCCAGTAATCACTAGAGGTACCTGCCAGGCGTCACAACAGGGAGCCTGAACCTCAGATACAACCAACACTGTCATCATCTAACCCAGCTATATAACCTACCAGGGCTCGCTGTTCCTGGATCCTTAGTGAGATGGGATCCAGTGTAAAGCCTTGCCCCTACATGAAAGGGTTTCCCGATAGACAGCTGCATAAGCTTACCTGGTGGCAGCACAGTGGTTACCATTAAAGGGGAGTTTTTGCTTGTATAGCTTAAACCTATTTCCCTCAGTGGAGCCAATTATACTGGCAAAAGGATTTAACTTTTATGCTTTTGCCAGTATAGCAATATCAATTATAGCAGTATAAGTATAGCGATTGCAAATAGCAATATTCTTGGGTACTTGCTAACGTGCTGATGCTAAGCTAGTTCATATTAAAAAAAAAAAAAAAGCCAAGGACTGAGTGATTATAAAAAATGAAATATCATCTCTTACATGAAAAAGGATTGTTTTGTGTTTGAAGATTAATATGGATTAAGATACGGTGTCTATTTAAAGCACAGAAATGTTCCTGCAGAAACAGATGTGTGGATCCTTTATTCTTACCGTGCTTCAACAGAAGTATATTGGAAACTGCTCCCAAAGATCCTGAGCAAAGGCAAGCACTAAGAACTCCAGCTCTTTCTGGAGAAGGTTCCTGATACAACATGCAGGTACACAGTATATACCAATCTACATGCACACGTACATACATCAGCTTGCTGCCCTCGCTGTATTACTGATGAAAATTTTTGTGGGAGGTAGGTTCTACAGTGAAGAGAAAATTCATGTGCTGAAGGGCAACCATTCATTCTCACTCTAAAAACCGGGATACCCCAAGCAAATAGGATGTCCTTGCCCGGCGATCGATATTAAAAATGATTCTTGCACAGAATCATGGAAGAAAAAGACTGGAAGAAATGGCCACTTTATGAAAGGTAGCCTCACTGAATGCAACAGAGCGAGCCTAATACACCATGATCTGGGGTTCTGTCCTGTCCAAAGAGCAAAGTCCATGCTGAGTGTAAGTATGGTGTCCTCAGTCTGGGGAGCCTGCATCTTTCCACCTCTGTGCATGGAGCGGTGGTTGCTGAGGGTGGATAGGAGGGAAAGAGAAACAAAAGCAGGTAAGAATGGGAAGGCAGTTTAAGCCCTAAATTTAATTACTGATAAATGCTAATATAAAAAAAAAAAAAGTGTCTACAATAGACAGGCCAAAAAAACCTTTTTCTCTGATACCACAGTCTGCTTATTGGCCTTTTCAAACAAACACTGCAAAGCTTCCAAAAGGACTTTGACACGTCTATGCCACCCGAACAGCAGGGCTCTTGCCCGTGCGTGGAGGAACAGCTCCTAGTGTCCATGTCCCTGTGCTCATGGCTTCTTCCCTGCCTGCTCCAGACTCCACTAGGCTCTATCCAGGCTACAAAGCACGTAAACTAGTTTTGGATCCCTCGGGACGTGGAAAGATGACATATATACACATTTGAGATATATTAGGAAAGCTTGGAAAAGAACCCAGATCGTTCTGATTTGCTCCAACGGCATTGCCGTAGTTAGCAGTGTACAGGCCAGACAGTTCCTGACTCAAATAGCTCCCAGCCTGAGCCATGTGGAGAGAGAAGTCACCAGATAAATCAAGACAAGCCTGGAATTCCCCTAGAAAGGAATTAATGCAAGTTGTTTTTATACTCAACTTTCTATGGCATTTGTTTTGATCGACAGGGTTGTGCTTTAACCACTCCACTATGATACTTCTTGTGATGACTCTTTTTTTTTATGAGGAGAAGGAATCCAGGCTTCCCAGAGCAGTGGTGAGGCTAGGGAGCGTGGGGGAAGAATGGAAAAAACCATGAAGACTAGGAAAAAGGAGGCAAAAAAAAGAAAGAACCATGGGATCATTCTTGCTATGGTAAAGTGTCAAAAGGATCCTTATGGCTGGAGCTGCATGCCCAGGGGAGAGCGCTGCTCTGGCCCGCGCGCGGCCGGACCCATGTGCGCTGCGGCCTCCCCGAACGGCTTGCGTAGCCGAGCTGGAATACGAAGAGACGCCTGGGGAGCAGTTAATATCTCTCTATATAAAACATGAAATTGAAAGCCATTAGTGTATTACTTTACACAGTGTTTTTCCAGAGGGAATATTCCGCTGAAGAATTTATTTTCCCCTGTGTGCCATTCTGTGATCATCCGGTATTATTTTTACGAGGCATTTGGACACGAAGTAATGTAGTGTCTATGCAAACACTTCTCAGCTTTCTTTGTTAACATCTGAGTAGAACATGTGGGAATCTTTCCTTCCCCTCCTCCTCTTCTCACATCATGGCTTAGCCAGCCCTTGTGTACATCAACATTTATCTTCCTCTTTGACCAAGGCACGTCTCCGTTTGCTGCAGGAGTTATCTATACGTCGGCTTCTCCGCGAGCCGTGCTTCTTACGTCAGGAAATCGGAGCCGGTTTTCTGACTTGGACAGAAGCTCTTGTAATCTGCAGCGAATCACTCGCCGCCTTTGTGCGTCCATCCTCTCCCCGCAGCGAGGGCATAAAGACACCTTCTCTGCCACCGAGGGTGCTCTGAGGCTACATTCCCGTGTGTGGCTGCCAGGCATTCCCAGCTGCGCTGCTCCAGGCCAGGTACAAACCAAAGAATAGCACAACAAAACCCATTGCCAGCTTTTCCCCTTGAACTTGGTATTTCCTTAGGTTTTCCTTCCTCTTTCTGGGTTTTTCCACAGCAGATTCCCATTCAGGCAGCAACAAACTTAACCCACCTAAATTTATGAGAAGCCCAGCTTCTTCTACTATGTACACAGAGAGAAATTCTACTGTAAACTCTCATGCAGGAGAGCTTAAAGAAAGCTTCCTTTTTCATAAGTTTATATGCAAATTGTAACACTGTGGCCTGGAGCAAACCATGTTTTGCAGGAGACAAGGCCACTCCAGTAAGAATCAAAACACGAGCTCTGTGCCTAGCAACACCACCAAGTGACTCACTAGCCTGAAGGGTAACAGTCAGAAAGCCAAAACTTTCAAATTTGGGAGTTTCAAGTGAGGTGTCTGGATCCGCACAAATGCACGCGAGCAAACGCACTGAGACGGTGTTTAAAGATGGCACCTTCTGCGAGCTGTGGCGGAATCCATGAGCTGACAACACTCCTGCAGAAAACAGGTCACTTCTCCCGACTCCCGCGTCTCCCTCAAATTTGCTTGGAAACGGCTATTAATTTCAAGAGTTGTTGATGAGGGAGGAACTGACAAACAGACAGGCACATGCACACAGGCGGTGCGATTGCACAAGCCTCATTTCCTTAGAAAACCAGAAAAACCCCACTAAAAACAATCTATCTATCATTATGTCTGATAAAAACAAAACAAAGGTCTGCTTTTCCTGTGTGCCAATTACCAACGGCGAAGGTATTTGTGGTTGGATTTGCCACAATTAAATGCCCACACATGTTCCCTATTTTAATATTTTCGCACTGGTTGAAATAACCCAGTCCGTTGTGTGCAGAATACCCATGAGTGAATACAGAACAAGTTGCGCTGCTTATTGAGAAAGAAGTAGCAAAGGCAAAGCTTGCAAGACTCAAAGAACAAACAGATTGCACAAAAAAGATTACACAAATAATCTAAGAGAAAAATAGCAGGCAGCGTATTACAGTAGAAACATAGAACAACGTGACCCATTTGCTTCCCACAGAGACAAACAGCACTTAAAAGGCAGCTTAAAGACAAAGGACGAAATTAATACTAAACTGCACAAAGATGAAACTATGTCATTTCAACATTCTTCTTTTGCCCCTCTAGCCTTTTCTAGGTCCTTGTTCAAGATTGTTTCAGCAAAACTTGAATTTTGGCAGCGCGCCTGGGAGACTGCAGTCCTCAGTTTTTGCGTGGACGAGGTTCATAATCTTGGCTGTGACCTTCCTTCATCCCAGCGGAGCTGCCACATGTTGGCCTTACCGTGGGGCACAGCCAGAGGTGCTCACTGAGGCTTCCTCGGTGAAACTGCTGGAAAACACCCTCATTACTGTGCGGACCACAGGGAAACATTTTAGTAGCTGAAAGGGAACACCAGCTCTTGTATTTTATTCTGAAATCTCATTTACTGGGCTCTGTAGAATGAAAGCTTTGAAATACTGTGAATCTGAACTAAGAGAGGGAAAGGATAAGAGAATCTCAAATTGTATGTGCTGTCATGTCCTAATTGCTTGTTATGTTGTTATTATTATTATTATTATTATTATGTGTTTTTTTGCTTAAATTACCTCAAATCCTGGATGCTCCAATGGTGAAACAGCCCCACTGAGCTATGTAGCAGAGAAGCACAGAATACAAAGAAGGGCCCCGCTGTAGGAGTTTACAATCCAATACAAGCAGTAACAACCGGGTACAGCTGGAAATACAGAGATGCAATCAGACAAAACTGGTCAGCAAGGAAAGTTGTGGTCCCAGCACTTGAAAAGTCTTATGGTGAACAAGGAATCTGTAGGCCGCCTGGCCAAGGAAAAGGTTAAGGAAGAATGTGAAAGCAGATCCGGATGGAGTTTGAGGAAAGTTTAATGGGATGCTTCTGAGGGAAGGACAAAGACAGCACAAAAGGCAACGTAAGTGCCTGAAGATTGAACACAGAGACCTGAAGACTGGAAGAAGGGGTTGATATGTCACTGGAGAATAAAAGACAAAAAAAAAACGGGTGGGAATAGGTCGCTACAGGCCATGCAAGTAAAGGCAGAAAGCTTCTGTTTGATATGATGCAGAGATGAAACCAGAAGAGGGATTAAGAGGTAGGGATGATCTGGCCTAAGTGACAAGCTGGAGAGCGATCTTTGCAACTGCATTCTAGTTGAGTGCCAACTAGGAGAAAGTGAATTTTCAGAAGAGGATGCTGCAGAGATTCAAGGTCATTGGAATTTTGATGCAGGTTTTATCAATGTAGATGAACAGGAAAGACCATAATCTGAGCGGCTACTCAGAAAGACTCCAAAAATTTGGACAGAGTCTGGGCGTGATCTGGAGATGAGAAATTAGATACAGGGTGTCCAACCTTATCTTGGAAATGAGTCACTTTTAAATGTCAGATTAAGAATGTGAGCCAATGAGACAAACATCCACCACTGAAGATGGATGATGGAATAGCTACGTGCCATCCGAATGCTTATGGCATAATATTCCAACAGCAATCACACTGGAGCCAAATGCAGAAGTAATGTAACCCTGTGCAGATAGCTTGAGATGCTCCTGTTTGCACATCCAAAGATTGCATTAGCCTTTTTTAGGCTACAACACTATTTTTCTGTCATACCTATTTAGACAGTAGGCTGTCAGGAGCACAGGCTGTCTTTCGCTATGTGATGTGCACTGCCTAACAGACAATTCAAGCAATAACTAGAGATGCTATTAGTAAAGAAAGGAGAGGGAAAATGCGTGAACCTTCTCTCTGTAAAAGGTTTAAATTCATGAATTCAAAGCATGTATTCTATGTGGAGAGGAGATAGGGGATAATTTTCTGATAAAAGCATCAAAGTAAAAAGGCTCTGCGTTCGCTGAAACGTTCGGGAAAAATGTTGGTATCTCAACAACTTCTGCCTGATGGAAAAACTGTTTCCCACCTAACTCTACTGTGGGAACATACCACAAGGTCATATCCTCAGTGCCTATCAATTACACAATTCCCCTTGATCAGCTAAGTGTATTCCCTGGTTCTCACTGCAGCCCTGATACAACATGCAAAAATGAACTGAAGAAATAGAGCATACTGCCTTTACAAAAGTGTACTAAGAACATTTTTTAAAAATATGTAAATACATTGAACAAAATATCTCACTAAAAGTTCCCCTGGCAGCCTCAAGACACCCAGTATTTCCGCTGTGTTATTTTTCTAATCATTTCTGTTTAGAGTTCGCCAGCGAATGCATTTTAGAGATTCATGACACATTCTGCTTTTGGACAGCTTTGAATCGGTTGGCAGTAAATGTGGAAAAATCATTATTCCTAATGAAGAAATATTGATGACAAAACAGCATTTCGAGGACAACGTTGACCATAAGTCAACAATGTAACCAGATTTACTCCTCTCTCCCTCCTCTTTCCCAGTGACTTCTATCCAAGGGTTTTCAAGCATTTCCCAAGCATGTGGGACTCTTCAGGGCACCTGTGTCAGACACGCAAAATTATTGCATTTTAAAGGATACAGGAACAGCGATGAATTCACCAGGGCAACAGTGCAATGGCCGGCTCTAACTGCTGCTATGGCTTAACTGAGTTAAGGAGACGCTACAGGAGAGATCATGCAGCTCACAGGCACCAAGGGTCCTGGGGTCTTTGATTTGTCCAAATGGAATGAAATAAAAAGCAATTCTCCAAAGGAGAGATCTCTTTCCCTGGAGAATAGGATGTATGTGTCCAATTGGGATTATATTAGGGAAAGATGCCTTATTGTACGTATCTCAAGGTTACTCACACTTTGGGTGCTGGTACCCAGGGCCTTACAACACTGGTAAGGGAAGGAAAACACAAAGTTAGTTTGTGCATTTTGTAGGAGACTACAGCATTTTTCTCAGATTATTCTTGCCTTGCTTACCTGCTCTTGCTTTCCTTTCAAACTCAGATCCCTCACTGAGTGGAAGCGCTTGACAATGACTTTATTGTGCTAGGATCCAAGCTTGAATTTTCCCCATTTGACAGTAGCAGGCTGTATGCACTGGTTGTCTTACATGGCCTTTGGACACAAGGCAGATCAATCCTAATTCCCTTCAACAACATCAGAAAACACAGTCTTTCACAGTAAACAGAGCCTCATGCTGCAACGTGTGCCTGTAACACTTCATAAATCCAAGGCTGTGATTTAATTACTGTGTCCTGGTTATTCTGCTTTAACTACGTTGCACTTGTACTCCAGATGTAGAGGTCCCTGCAGTGACCTCCTTGTCACTCGTACCATGCTTGTCCAGTAATAGCTACATTTTCCTGTTGTTTGCACCCCTTTCCTCCACCCACAATACAACTTCATCTTCTCACTTTGCTTGGCTGCAAACCTGACACATTCTCGATATGCCCCAGAGGTCTCATTCCACTGTACACAGCAAATGCACTGCAACCATGCAGGCTCGTGCTACTAAGACTTTACTGTACCTTTTCAAATGCTTTTCCATGCTGCTCACCACAGCGTTAGCTTCTGTGCCAGTCACCAGCCCTAACGATGAAGGCTTCCAGCTCCATGGGAAGCTGGGGGCTGCTATGACACCCACCATGCAGATGGGGAACTGAGACCCACAGAGATTGAGTTACTCGACGAGGGTCACATAAGGAGCTTGTGACAGCGCCAGGAACTGAAACCACATCTTCTCAATCCCAGTCTAGTCTCTTTAACCACAAGACCATCTCAAAAGAGGCTTGATGGTGAGACATGCTTGCAGCACGAAACTCCTCCATTTCACAGGGAGCTCCCAGCACCAGCCCTGCTGGAATTTCCCCGCTCGTCAAAGGAATGTGCTCCCTTGGCAGCCCGCGCCGTCACGCTCCGGCATGCCTGGCTGAGGACGCCGGGACGAAGCACGAAGCGCTTCCATCCTGCTCCGGTTGTCCCTTGCGTAACGAGACCGACAGACCTGTGCTTCCTACAGCACTCATACGGTGACGGCCTCTGTGCCCTCCACGTCTAGATCACTTTCTCTTCTTCCTGGGAACACATGGGACAACTTAGCCTATTTCTATTACAACATCAGATTACAACAAAGACTTATCAGTGTGTGCAAGGTACCTTCCTAAATGATCACAACCACAATGCATCACAGCCACGAGATAAAGGTTCAGAGAAAAGCAATCGTGATTTGCCCACAAAATTACAAAAATGCCTGTTGAAGGGGATTTTGAGAGGTCATGTAATCCATCTTGCTGCCTCAAGGGCAGGATCATTCTCTTTCTACATCATTCTTGACAGATACTTGTTTAACCTGTTCCTAAAAACCTCTAGCAATGGAGATTTCACCAACAACTTGGGAAAAGTATTTCATCAAGTATCCAGCCTTATTACTCACAAGTTTTTGTTTCTATCTGACCAAACTGTTACTCGTAGTAATCTAAGCCAATGCTTTCTCACTCTACTCACCGTGGACACAAGAACACGTGTGGGCTCGGTTTGGTCTACTGCAGTTGAATGGGACCCTTTGGAGGTGTGGGCTTGCATGAACACTGAAGCTTGGTTGCTCCCCTCCTTCCCAGTAAAGGTTGGTGACTTTGTACCTTTGCAAGGCAAACAAGTATGGATCTGATTGTGTGCCAGACTGATTGATTAGATACGAGTCCCCTAGCTTGGTTAATCTGCAGTGAATGTCCCAGCCCAGTGGGGGTCAGTGATGCTCTACAGTTTTTAATGTCCTAGATACGTTTTTGCAGTGTGCTTTGCTTTTTTTCTGTTGCGTTGTGTCAACATTTTGGCACATGTGTTACCATGTGCAAAGGGGCTGAAATAGAGCCTGAGCAACATCTGGAGACAAGAGTAAGGGGGTGAAAAAGGAGTGAGAGAGGAAACATTCCTCCCTTTGCTAATCGATCAAGGAAATGCAAGAGAGAGAGTAAAATGTACTGTATTTCCTTTATAAATGTTTCCTTTAATGCTGATGAAAGTTGCCAGATGACAGAGACTGCAGCTCCATATCCATGAAAGAGCCCCAGCATGGGAAACAGAAGAGCGAGTTGTTTGCACTGCTTTGCCCAGTTCTCTGGGCCGTGGAGCGGGATGTTGTCTCTGAGAGCAACAGCAATTCCTTCTCTGATGCCTGCCTTCCCACTGGGCTCGCTAGGACCCCAAACTGGCTGCTGGGTCCCATCCTGTTTTCTGGACACTCCTTGCTACCTGCTTCTGTCCACTGCTAATCCCAGCCTGGGCTTCACTGTAGGCATGGAAATGACAAAGAAAGGAGTTTTAAATTGCAGGTATAGAGCTGGATGGAAAGAACTAATATTTAATGCTTCTTTTTTTAATGAAAAAGATGTTTGTTTGGGGGGAGTAACGGTTTCAAAGCACTCACTGATTTGCACCCAAACCTTCAACCAGGAAAAAACCTAGATAAATATGAAATGTAACTATTTTGTATAGTTTAAAAAAATAAAAAAAAAAATCCCACGTCATAAAAGTCCCCCACCTTGCTGTGCACATCCTTCCTCGCCTGCAGAGTAAACTGATGACATTTAGGGAAGTAAAAAAGCATAGAACACGCCCCCATATTTTTGTCCTTACTTTTTCTCCAAAATAAAAATGGGGAAAGATTTGTAAAGTCTGTGAGAGTGGGACTTTCCCAAGCTTTCAAAACCTCAGAAAGCTCTTTTTATTTTAATTGTATAGGAAAATTAGAGTTTTGATTTTTTTTTTTTTTTCAGAAGATGACTCTTCTCCTTGAAGAGGACATACATTACTGATGGGGAAATCTTTTTTCATGAGATTTTTACCATTACATGGCACTGAGGGAACAATTACAGCAGCTCTCCACTACAGTCTGGATGATGGGGGAAATGGGAGTATCAGCCAGTTTTTGGTGAGACTGGCAGGGAGCCTGTCCCTGACCAAGCTACCCCAGAACAGACACACTGGGTTCGGGCCCTTTGGGGAAGGACCTTGGCCTGGGAAACTGCTTCTGGGCAAAGAGCAGAACTGCCAAACTGTGGCACTTCTGGTGATCCTACAACAGGAGTCATTGAGCCGGGTCCCTTTGCCACTTACTTGTGCAAAGGCATCTTGCAAGACCAGCTCCAGCAACTGGCAGGACAAAACGCACCGCGGCGCACAAGAACACCCCTGCTCGTCTGCAACTGTGGGGTGGCCAAAATCATCCTCGTCCTGCCCTTGCCAACGCCGCGCGGGCAGGGGGGATTTCCTGGGCGATCCCCCGGCCCGCCGGACGCGCTCTGTAATTCTTTGTGAGATTTCAGGATCCTCTTTTGGGAAGCCACAAAAAGCACCTCGCTGCGGCGGGGCCGGCGAAGCAGCAGCGAGCGCCACGGTGGGGCAGCCCGTCTGCTCCCTACGCAGGTGTCCTGGCGCGCGGCCCGCTCGCCCCTGACTCGTGCTAGCAGATGTGTTGGTCGAGCAGCAGAGGGTAATTTCAGGGGTTGCTGCACCCCAGCCCGTATATAAGCAATGGCTGCAAAATATAGCCGAGGGCCGACGAGCTGGGCTGCTCTTTGGGGTGCTTTTGCAACGGCTCGTGGGCCCTCTCCCACCCACTCCTTCAGGTGGAGGGGCCCATGCTCAGGCGCTCTGTGCGCCCAGGGCTCACATGTAGGTTAATTCTCCTCAGTCCTTCCCCAAGCTGAACCAGTCAGAAGGGCAGAACAGAGCGGCCAAGACTCAGGAGCCCAAGTGGCGGCTCCAGCACTGATAGGTACTGTGCGAGGGCAAACACCATCCCATTTCCTAAAGGCTTCCACCCTCAAGTGTTTCCACGTCGTGCAGTGCGCTTCAAACCGCTTATGTCCCCCAAGCCCAGCCAATGCGTTTCATAAGCCCAGGCCAGGTGCCCTCCGTATGTTCACCAGACTCGAGCCCAGCCAAAAATCACATCTGTTGCCAGGCACGAGTGACTCAGTTCACTCTTCCATAGCCGGGGTGCGCTCCAGCCGGTGTTGGGTAGCTTGTCTCTGTCTCGCGACTTTGCTGGAAGGGTGGTAGTATGAAGTGATCTTTACCAAGGGCTGCGTTCAGCGGGATAGGTGAAAACGCCTCAGTAAGGGTGAAGTCTTGAGTCAGAGGCGCTTCCTGTGCCAGCGGCTCTGGCCTACCAAGCTGGCACGCTTCCGCATGCCTGCCCGGGGAAAAACATCTGACAAAAACACGAGAGACAGGGAGGGAACCTGCCCACCTCTGCCAAAGGCGGAAAAAAGGAAGGTGAAGAAAGGCTGGATCTCACAAAGAGCTGAGTACTGAAACAAATGGTAGCTCTCATATTCCTAACAGCTTTGCGGTCTGGGGTTTTCAAAGGCATCCGTCTGCATTAGAAGATGTCCCACCAAATTTCAATTGACACCTCATTCATTTAAGGCCTTTTGAAAACATTGCCTTTCACAATCCAGCACCAGCCCATGGTCTCCTTTCTGTTTTGAAACATGCACTGTCTGCGTGTCGACAGCAGCCATGCCATAAATCACATTCATCAGGCTCTGGAAACCACCTCACCTGTACTCCAACCATCAGCCATTCCCTTGCACTAAATTCCATCAATCCAAATTTTTGAGCAGCCGGAATCAACTATCTCTTTTTTTTTTTTTTTTTTTTTTTTCATTAAACCAACCTACTGGACAGAGGTCTCCTTCTTTGCTCCGAATCTGGGACTTTTCCAACCAGGTGCAAGGTCCAGTATTTGTTTACTCTCCTCTTGGACAAGTAACAGGAGCTTTACAACACGGGATGACAAGGTACTCCCATTCTGGAGGGGACATGCAGCACTTGTTTCTGCTCCAGAAGGACCAGATATGTCATATCCTTAAAATGTGACATTGGTATGGAGAGCAAAAGTCCTTTTAAAATAACATTTGATTCTGGTGACACCTATTAATTATACTTACATAATTACACAATAATTACAATTCTGCTCATCCTCTGGGTCATGGGGCCTGCTTTTACTGGCAGAGGTAGATGGAAAATAGTACCAATAACTCTCCTATTTCTAAAATGCCCTGTCTGAACGACCTGCTGCATATATGGAGCCCACGATGGAGCAGTACAGTATCAGGTATCCATGTGTAATTAGTCTCACCTGACAGTCACATTCTCAGAACTTGCTGGAAAAGGAGACAGAAGTTTTCATGCTTGGCCTCTTTTGGAGGTGAATTAGTATAAATTATAAGATCCATATTTACAAAAATTATTATTTTATTTAAAGAAAGTCTGTAGAAAATCCATCTGCACAATTGAATGTGTCACTCTCACACATCCTACAGCTTTTGATTCATAATTAGCAAGCTTAAAAAATAGTGGGAATTCAAAAAAAAAAAGCAAAAAATATAAAGCACATAAAACTCTTTGGTGCCTCTAAAGCTGCTCTCTCTCAGGTGATAGTTTAGACTTTAAGGTTTAGTAAGACCATAAGGGTGACTAACAGTAGGAAACATGAAAAATGTGTGTTCCAGTATGGATTTATCATGATATGGGAAGGGCAAGGTAAAATCACAGGTTACCCAGCTATAAAAATCGTCCTGACATTTAACCTAGAGACCTCCATGAGAAGCCTGTCAGAATCTACAAATGCAAGCTCAAAATATTACCATTATCACATTCTAAGATGGGAGGTTCTAAATTGGTTTCTGCATGAAGGGCACAAATCCCTCTCCTGAATTATTCACACAATTCTTGACTGGGGAGTTTTGGGCTGATGGAAACCGAAACCCCCAAAGTGCTGCTCATGTCAGCACTGAACCACCAGGAAGGGGCCCATCCAATACCCAGAGGTCATGGTGGGTCCTGCCCATCCAATGCCCTTAAGCAGGCATCGGAACACGCTATCATCAGCAGGATTACAGACGCTTGGCAAAAACTCACAGTGTTGAAAAACCTTCCACACATCGCGAACTGGTTACAGCAACCTCCATATGGAGGAAGTTGGCAAATCGTCGTGCTCTGAAATTTCAAGGCACTCTTTGCAGTTTTCCTACATACATGGGAGTTCATGGCAAAGACTGTAGTATATTTGATCCTCGTTAAGTGCTTTGATATGACAGAAAGGAAAACTTATGGACTTGTTTACATGAGAGAGCAGAATCATTTGAAATCCCCTAGACCTTCCAATTTGGATCTGGAGTACAAGTACAGACACTCATTTCAGTTTAGCCCAAGCCTGCTTTTAACTAATGTAAGCTAAGGCAACTTTTGAATTTATATGACCATCCCCAGAGGGCCAGCACTGGTTTAAGTCATTTGGTTTCCATTTGCACCTAAAATGATGCAACTTGGTTGTGTTGACAAAGTCAGATGTGATGTGCTGATCAAGGGAAGCTACTATTCATGCACTGACATAGGAAATCGTGTGGGAGATCTTCACCCCATGAAAGGCTAGAGCATGCAGAAGCAACTCCAAAACAGAGAAATGAAGCAAAGTGAGACCCAACGCAAATGCAAAGTATTAGAGGCTCCACACATTTTGGAAACATCTTTCATTGCTTTGCACTGTTCTAAGCCTGTCTGTTGCAGCCCCTGTCCACACACAAGGAGCTGTGAAATAATGTGCATATTGTACCTCCTGGGTACAAGTCTCCAGACCAGTCCAGACAGAACAGGTGATTGCTGCTTTTGAGTTAAGCTCCAGGTCCATATTCAAACATTAAAACACCTGGAAAAACACTGAATTTTACCAGCCTGGTGCTTATCATTCCAACACCACAAGAAACCCAAGTAACTTCTCCAAAGCAAGGAACAGACATGATCGCATTTCAGAAACCAGAGCCTAAAGACCCATCTAACTTCTTTTCCTGCAATGCACAGAAAGTCTTTTTCCAGGGAATAAGTCTGAGGTTCTGAGGGCTACCAAGGGACAATGCTAGCTAAGAGAGATACAAAATTAGTAAAACAGTTGCCCAAGGGAAAGATATGAATCTCTCATTTTACATTGTTATTTCCGCTGCATCTTGATTTGCCGTCCCCTGAGCTCATATATGAAGCCACTGCATGCACAGATCTCCTGAGAGGTTACGCTATATTTAATCAGCCAGATCTCTAGCCAAGCTGATGTCAATTTGAACATCTTCTAGTCAACACACACCTATTGAGATGTGACCCACTGTATGTCAGGATTAGACCATGCTCCAGAACGTCACTCTGTAGAACGTTACTCCTTCTTCTGGGCAGCTGCAATTCTCCCGGGCCAGAAGAGTTCTCGTATTCAGCTCTTTGCCGGACACACACCATTCCTGCCATCTGTGCAACAGCTGTTATTGTAAGTCTTGGGACTTTGGTCATTCATACCAGACCAAGGCCACAGGTCAGCCCTCTTCTTTGCCCTCCTAAATGAAACAAAGTGTATCTGTGATAACTGGTAGTGAGAACATTTGTGACCACTTCACAGCTGTCCAAAACACAAGGAAGAGGAGGCTGGCAGACCTTAAACAGCTTATTAGTGCTCCTCATCCAATACTCTGCCATAATCAGAGCAAAGAAATAAAAGGGGAGAGGAAAAAAGTCAGGATCTGAAGACTAATTGGCTTTCTGTGAAATACTGCCTTGTTTAAAAGGCCAAGCCACACTTAGATCAACAGCCTTATGAAGAAAGCTCCACGCTGATGAAGAGGGCATGACGTGGGATAGCTCAGGGCACAGATCTGACACCACAAGAGTAAGAGCTGCTCTGCACTGAGCTTGAGGGAGGCCCCTCTTCAGATGGCTGTCCCTGATCCTCCAGCTGAGCATCCTGCAGCTTGTGTGATCCGTGCAGTTTCTCACCCAAGCCCTTTCCATCTCCGAGTGTGTGTCCTTCCCGTGCGTGAGCTAATGCAGTGGGTGCCAGTCATCACTGAGCATCGAGACAAAATGGCACCAAGACTCAAAGGGTCTAACAAACTCTCATTATGACCTGGCCATATGGCTGACACATCCCTTTGGACTCCCCTTACCTGCCCCTCCAAAGGAGGGTGCCACAGAGATGGTAGCTCACCAGCTGTGCACAATCGTAGTGTATACATACCATTTGCTTCACCTACTGAATTGTTTCAGTGAGAAAAAAAAAGAAAAAATTATACCTATGGAAATACCTTTGCCCATAAGTAGCTTCCCTGTTTTCCCTCTTCCTCTCCTTGTTGGAGAGCACCGCATGGAGCACTGTAGCCTGTATTTTGGCATTTTATCTTTAGAAGAAGCCAATGTTTTTTAGATACGTAAAGTTATATGATGGGGTATTTTTAAATGTCCGACCTGATTCCAAGTCCTTTCTTATTGTAGTCAAAGGTTCTACAGTCCGATCCTTCCACGTTTTCCTCCCTCCTCCAAACACACATGTAGGATTTGCCAGCACTGCAGACATTCACAGATCACAAGACCATGCGACACCAAAAGCTGCATCAGTTGATGTAGGGACAGAGAAAGCAAAAGAAGGGAATGTCATCAGCAGCTGCAGGTCTATGCAGCATCCTGCACTAGATACACCTACACCTATGTGTGGATAGATATATATACATACACACGCACACGTTTTAAGATTCTCACTGACATTAGCCACGGGACAGAAACGAGAAACCGCTGCCCAACTTGTGGAGATGACGACAAGAGCATATGACTAGCATTGGCTCCACACTGGCAAGGTGGATGGCCAGGACCTGCCATCGAGAAGAGCTGACTGCATGTGACAGTGCTCTGCAGAACATAAGTTAGGCAGCATCCCTTGTGAATGCCTCCCTCTAGGAAAGCTCCATCAGACACAATTCCTTAGCTCATGGGAGGACAAACAATCCCAGAGTTAAAAACAGGTGGGAAGTGAGTACTGTCATGCCCTAGCTATGCATCAACACAGAGAAGGTCAACGTTAAAGACGTCAGGCTTCCTGCAGGATTCTTAGAATCCAGTACCTGAATTCATTTTCTTTCCAGGGCAAGCAGATAATGAGGAAATAGTGGCATTTCAGAAGCTGTTTTTTCCTTTTTTCTTTTTTTTTTGGTTTGTTTTCAGAGTATAATTTAGACGACAACAAAAACAACCAAAAACCCCACAAGAAACTTTCCCCGCTCCCAACCTGCCCTCGCAGAGAAGGCTGCACATCATCTGCTCAGTTTGCCCAACAGCACAGACAGAATCAGAACATGTGCTTACTAGATAGTAAGTTATTAACCTCTCAAGATATTGTCTGGAACCAGAATTTGTTGAGGAAATTGGTTATTAAAGCTGACTACTGCTGCTGACTGGACAGAGCCTGACTCACAGCTTTAAACAAATAGCTTAGTGTGACTGGGGCAGGGAACTGGGAAGGATCAAGGAGAGAAAAACATTCACATTCACGTTTAGCTGCCTGTCTTTACCACTGGTGAATGTCTTTTCCTTTGGAAAGTAGTTGTACTCATGCCTTTAAATACTCTACAAATATATGCTATCACTAGGGTACTTTGCTAAATCATTGCATACATGTGGAGATTCATTCCCTCACCGCCTAGTACCCATATACCTACCTGTGTTCTCCCCTTTTGACACTGCTGCTGCCAAGGTGCTTTCTCAGGGGTTAAACTCTCACTTTTGGCACACATACAAGCAGAGATAACTTTCTGCATAACCTCTCTATATGCTTAGGCAAGCACACAAGAAAAAATATCTATAAAAGAAAGAGATTTAATGCAAATAAGCAAGCTTGCCAATGGAAACCGGCAACACGGTATCAGATGTGGTCTCCCGTCTCGGGTTTGCAGCCGCAGCGGCTCTCCAGCCGCCAGGCTGCTGAATTTTCCATTTCGCTCTGCGGGGCTGGCGCGGGCCGAGCTGGGGACAGCTCTGTGCTTTGCCACACGCTGCCCTTATCAGCTGACAAAAACTGCGCTAGCGCAGTCCGGGCGGGTGACATCCCACAGCAGGTTTCACGAGTCGGAACAGGCTCGCTCTTGGCGACTGGTACCGTGCCAAGGGTCTGCCTGAGCTGCCCGCTCGCGAGCTGCCTGCCAGCCTGGGGTGAGGGTCTCCCAGCCCCGAGCACCTACTGCGGATGACACATTGACATGACCAGCAAGGTGCATTTGCAGGCACGGCAACAGCGAGCCCACTCAAAGCAGCAGGAAAGTTCGGCTACTTCTGATTCTTTTCATTCTTCTAATGCTCCCCTGCCTCTCTGCACCACCGAAAAACGCTCCGTATTGATTATGCTGACATTGACAGCAGAGCTGGAATTTTTTTTTTTGCACGTCTCAGATGAGAAAGTGGGTTATGATTCATCTCACACAATCTGAGTCAAAGCGATTCCTTAAAAAAAAAGAAAGAAAAGAAAGAACCAAACAGTTTTAATGCATTTCCATCAGAAAAGAAAGGGCTGCTGGAGAACACTCAGCAAATGAGACAGCACTGTTTAATTCTTCTTTAGTACATTTCACTCTCAGATAACATCTGGCCTTCCCCTTGCTCTGCTAACACTCAAAACACCTCAAAAAGTTACTGGCAAGAGACAAATCACCATACCAAAAAGACCACGCGAGACAAATGCCAATAGAAGAAATAATAAATGTCATGCCATGCCGGCCGCCCATGGAAAGCTGGTTGTTAGACTGGAAAGTAATAGATTATGATGGTGAATTATCAATTTTCCTAATAGCCATCAACTATCTAAATGCTGAAACATGATAGCATGCGTGGGTACATTAAATTAACAGCAGTTAAGATTACCAAGTGTGATCCTGAAGCACTTTTTCTCCCTTTCTTATTTTCATAGCCATGTTAATAACCCTGGAAAATAGAGCTTGTGATTTAAATGCTGGGAAGAGCCTTCAGAGCAGTTGTAACTTCTCATCAAGAGAAGGCTCACAAGCTATTTTGTTGATTTTCGCATAAAATAAGAGCGAGGCCATGGTTGCGGGTAAGGCACGGGACTTGAAGGAATTCCAGGCTCAATTCCCACTTTGCTACTGGTTCTCTGCATGAGTCTGGGTGAGTCATCTAAACTCTGCCAGTCAGCTCCTCATTTGTAAATTAAGGACAATAATCATTTCCTGCTCCTTGCTGTATTTTCAGCTTGGAGCTCTGAGGGATGCATACTGTTTCCTACTTCATGTTTAATTTGCACATAGTGCAGTGTGACCACAGACTTGCTAGCGGGCCTTAGATATTACTGCAGTACACATAAGCCATAAAATAACTCTGAAGCAACTGCAGATTTACTGCAACCTGCTTCAAACAATAGGTGAGCTTTATTCAATTTTAAAAAAGCAGAAAAAAAAGCAAAAAAGAAAAGTTTATGCCAGGTCACATGCATAACTAACCCTAAACAAAGAGAAATGAAACTGTTTCCATGTTAGTGGAGTCAGAGATTTGTCCAATATTGCATGTCTAGAACTGTGGTTTCCAGCTCCAGCTCCAAAACAGACTGGCTATATATCTCTCATCAACTTAGCCTTGGGTTTTGACTCAAAAAAGCTTGTTTTGAGGTTTAAAACACTCCGAAACGCCACCTGAAGTGAAATTTACTTCTATAAAACTACAATCCAGATAACAGTCTCACTCGTTCAGACACATATAGGCACCCTCTTAAAATAACTGTGAGAATTTAGTGCTTTTGAAATTCAGGATGGAATGATCCTGGTTTCACTCATCGTCAAAAAACAGACCTAACGGGAGGAGATAAACCTCCAACCCACACGATCTGGAATAGCGCCTGCCTTCAGTTCATCTCCCAGAGGACACTCCCAAGCAGGGCTCCTTCGAGTACCACAATTTATGGGTTTTAGGGAGTTGATGATGTACCTACAGAGAAACCTCCTTGAAAGCAGCCAACTCACTTCACATGAGGTGGAAAACAGCCCATTTTAACTTATGAGGTAGGTAAGTTTCTGAGAAGGAGGTTTGCTTTGCTCTCCATTTGTACCCACTTAGAGTACGGCTGCAATATAAGATAAAATTTTCAGCCTCACAGATTTTTTTTTCTCATAAATATGTTCACATTTGTATACATTGAAGAAATCCCATAGAATTCTGCTTCTTCACTCCCCTTAGAAGACATCAGGAAATTGTTAGCTTTCTTTTACGGACTGTTAGGACAAAAATAATTCCAAATATAACCTGCACACACTTTTGTTTCACAGTACACAGGTGATCATGAAGATTTCTTTGCTAAGATGCGAGCTTCATACTCCGCACTTATGTTCCATTAAATGAGTTCATCAAATCAGTTGTAAGTAAAAATACGACTAAGTTGACTGCCAGCAATTCAAGTTAAAGCAGAAACTTAAAAAAAGCACCAAGAAAGTCATATTGTCTTCTACTTGCTTCAGTTAACATTTTATTATCTACAGTAATAATTCCAAAGTTGGAACTTAGGTGGTAATTTTGTTTTTGATGTAATATTTAGATGATGTCTGCGAAACAGTAGGTGACTGTGCTTCAGAAAAACTCATGATGCAAAGTCTCATCTTGCCTTATGTGGAGGAGAACAAGAGGAGAAGATGTGAATCTCCTGGCACATCTGGGCATCAGGAAGTTGAGGCTGTGGGAGGACGGTCCTCCCTAACTCCTGAGGGCTGCCTGGCTGGATCTTAGATGTACACTCAATAACAAAGCTAAGATCCCAGGCAAAAATGACCTACGTCCTTGGCTTCCCAAAACATTTCTCCTACAGCTACTGCACACTGGGGTATAGCAGGAAGAATCTTTTGCAACCATTTAGATGGTCTTTCCAAAACTGAAATATAGCTGAAATCAGCTCAAAGTCTCTTTGTCCATAATATTCAACTCTCTCTTCTCTTGCCTTTGTCACGGCTGGTGACCATAGATGCAGACATGGTATCTGTTGCTCACCAGCCACTCATTGCTCTTCTCTCCTCCACGCCCCACCTGGACTGCGGGCCCAAACAATCTCTGGCCGGTTGCGCTGCGCCCATCCTAATGGATTCGCTCTCCGAGCCCTCCCTACATGTGCGGTGCAGGGATGCCGGCAGCCCCGGGACTCCCTGCGAGCAAGACAGACGGCGTTGGCGTGCGCTGACAGAAGTGAGACTGCAGAAAGAGGCTCTGAAAGCCATTGAGCAGGGTAATTGGAGCCCCTGGGGAGCAGGGGGAAGGTGTCTGCCCTTGCGGCAGCCCGCAAGGGGACAGCTGGATGGTGACGGCGCGGGCGCCATGGTCTCCCCAGCGCGGGCTCCTCCTGGGGCTGCAGCCCCGGCACCAGCCCGGAGCGCGGCTCCCGAGCGGAAAATAACCCCGAAAACTGCAGCTGATGAAAGGGTCTCCTTGACACAGCCGCTCTTCCTGCTTCCGCGAGCGGTTACATAAGAGAAAATGACTGTCGGCTCATCAGTTGTTGTAAAGCCAACCTGCTATTTTCTGACCCAGATGTTGTCCGGATGAGAACGTACGCTATCTTGTGCAGAAAACCCATCTTCAAAAAAAGGGCATATCACTATTTTTTTTAATAATAAGTCACATCTTTTAGTAAAAATGGTTTCAGAAGAGAGCTGCAAAATATGCCAACTTCAATTTTCCCTCTCTCTTTTTCTTTTGTGGTAATTCAGATAAAGCTAAAAGGCTACCTAAGTAGATCAAAAAGGAGATGTTTACAGACATGCCCGATGAGGAGCAAAGTGAAATGCAGCACATGTTTAATTTACAGATACTAGAAACATTCAGTCCATGAAGCCATTTCAACACAAACAGAAAAACATGAACTGGTCAAGCTAGGGAGTCTCCTCATCTCTACAATCTGTGAATCTACAACGCTTGTTCCCATATCTTATCTGAATTTCTACATGCTAAGCCGTGTCCTGCTTCTCAAGTATCAAATGTAGCAAATGCCTTCAACCATGTCTGACACCAAGTCTCTGGTCTTAGTGAAGCATTTTTAGGTAGGGTATGGAAGCCAAAAGAAGACAAAGCCAGTGAGTGGAAAGGCTGTCAGAGCCTTGGCAGACTCGGTACTGGTGCCACTTGTCATCCTTTACTCTTACTTTTGATGCAGCATCTCAAAGCACTGTTGGAGACGAAGCCTGCTCCATGGGAGGCACTCATAGAACCACTCTAAATCAGCTCCTGTCTGAAGGACTATGCAGATTAAATGCACAGCAAATAGAGTGAAGGGGGTGAAAAAGTGAGTGGAGATGCAAAATGATCTGCCAAAAGTCTTGTGGGAGAATGAAAGGCAGGAAAAGAACCTCAGAATCCTGCTTGCTGGTCTGGCTCCTCTCCCTGCTCAGCACCACCTCTCCTACTGTCAAAGTCTGGGCATATGAACACATCTGGTAAAGATGCACAGGAAAGTGCATAGCTCCCCAGGCATCAACTCTGAGAGCAATGAAGGTCAGTTAATGACCAAACTTCAATGGGAGCATCTTGGAACATCTCTTTTCATGGAATGCATGAATTCGGGACACTGCAACTGAGAGACAGCTGCTGTGGTGTCAGATACATAGAACTAGGGTTCCTTTGGTAGCTCTGAATGCTTTACAGCAAAGGTTTCTTCCCACCACTGAGGGAAACTCCTCTGTTATGGAGAATGATTCAGCTGGGACATAGTCTAGAAGGCAGCTGGAGATGAGGAGCCCTGATGGCTTTTCTCCAGTTTTAACCAGCACTCACTGCCTAGTGTAGAGACTGATAAACTGCTCAAAGACATTTCTTTCTATAAGACTTGAAACAGTGGTCCACAACAGTTGTGGTCTCTGCATTTTTAATGCAAAACGAGAAGCTTTAACGCCTCATATCGACCAATAAGCAACTTTGATAGATTCATCCTAATCTCTTGTAAGTTGTGTGGTGTACCAGCATGCTTGCTTAACTCCTAACAATTCACATAGATACTTTTTTCATTCTTTTTAATTATTACTCTAAGTGCTGATATTTCCATGCTTAAGCACTGCTGTGCCAATGTGAGCTAGAGGATTTCTCAGAGAATACACTGTGCTGCTGCAGTGGGCCCAGGAAACCAGTGGCCACAAACAGTGACCTGGCCGCTCTGCAGTGGGTCGCTGGCACATTCCTCCTGCCCCCTCACCAAGCACCTGCCTCTGCACAACACAGCGTAAGCCCGGCCAGGCCAGCAGCCTCTGTGCTTGGGTGATGTCCTTCTAGGGGACAACTGTTCACATAATTCCTTTGGGTCAGGAAACATCTACAGTAACTTCCACCCAAGGAAACTGCAGAGGGGATCACAGGCCTTCTGAGATCATAAGCTGCACTACCCCTGAACACAGCTCCACCAGCCTCCCAGTATTTCCAGAGCTAAGAGGGACAAATCTTTAGTGGTCCTACTCCTCCTCTCTCCTTAGGAGCCTCCACACTGTCCACGCTGACTCCAGAGGCTAGATGGCTTGATCAAACCCAGAAATATGGAAAATAAAATTGCAGAAGCAAGATGGTTGCAGAGAAGATCCACAGTGCTGACGGGCCAAGTAAAATGACCTTTCTCCAGCCTGACAGTTCAAATGTAATTATTCCAACAAATTATTTTCATGACTTAATATAACGCCTTGCAGCTCTCTAGCAAGGTTAATTAGATTCCTCAATTCAAAACCTATCAGCTCTTAACCAACTTTTAATATGCTGAAATCCAGTTTTCCAAATTCAAACTAATAAAAGTGATTAGCTGACAGCTATCTGGTATGCTACAATTACCATGGCATTTAGACCTCAGGCAGAAAATATTTAATGCAAATCAGAGTCAACGTCTCTGCCCATTTGTCCTTTTTCTGATTATATGATCAATGTGCCATATGAACCTTCTACTATCTGTGCTACTGTGCTAAACAAATAAAGAATAAAGGCAGAGAGATTGGTTCAGACAGTTAACCAAACCTGAAGAACTTTTGTTTTTGTTCCTCCCACCCTCAATTTCTTCCTTCCATGCAAGCATAAAATTACTGATAGGTACTATGCAGACAGCACAGGTAGATGAATACCTCTGGCAGCCAGAATTAGTCCAAAACTCCCTGCCTGCACTACCATATCAAAAAGCCTCATCCAAAGGGATCCTAAAGGCCTCATTCCTAAAAGGGGTCTCAGAGCGGAACAAAGCTCAGAGGATGACAGCAACCCACCTCTGCTTTCATCCAACCAGAAAAATGGTTGAGCCCCACAACTACTAGTTTTGTTTTGTGTTCTTCTTGCAGGTTTGTAATCAGTTGTGGGTATGCCTCCCAAATTGCTGCATAGAGAAAAACATGCTTAGAGAACTGAGGAGTTCAGCCCAACCTGTTGTTCTTCTGTACATCCAGAAGGCCAAGCTTGGAGGCTTGGTTTCGGATGATGCTCAGTGGTACAGACTCAGGGCAATTAGAAGACCACTCAGAGCACAGCTTTTAATTAAGCATCACCACCCAAGCTAGGACAGGGATTGTTGTTTGGTTTTAGCATTCTAGTTTGCATCATGGTCACTCAATCTTTGATCATGCTACTGTTCGTAATAACAACTCTAGCAACATTTGTGAATGCTCTGGAGTCTGGAGTCTGCTTTCCATTTCCTTGTTTCCTGTCGAATTAAGAGCTAATGGCATGGCATTAGTCTGACCTTTTATCTGATAATCAAATTGATGACCCAACGTTGAGAGACTTTATATCCCAATCCCTTGAGCTATGCACCCCTTTTGGATTAAAAGATTTGATGTACCATACTCCCAAACAGAGCAGAGCCTATTAGTGGTACAGCATGCAAAACCCCAGCATTTCAGCTTCATAAATACAAGTGCTAAACAAAACTAAAGCTCCACTTCAGGAAGCAATTTCTGAGCTGTGAGGAAAATTAATCACTAGAACAGCTTATCAGGGTAGGTGGTTGACTCACCATTGCTTGAAGTCTTTAAGATAAGATTAGATTTTTTTTTTAAGTCATGATTCAATCAAGTTCCTGGGAAAAACTGAGAGTAAGACTTTGGACTGAATAATGGTAAGGTCCTCTCTGACCTTGGCTCCAGTGAATCTCCACTTTCTCTGTTCGCTTGCTACTTTCTGGTCTATGAGGAGAACAGGTTGGGCCTCAGTCCCTCAACCTGCTCATGCTACTTACAGCTCTGCATTAAGAAAATGATTGTAATCAAATCTCATGCTTCAGGGGTTTAGTCGTTTGCCTGAAGGGAACAGAAAAAAAGGTTCTTCCCTCTTATCCACGCATGCTAACAGCTAAATATATGTTATGTTTGTTTGGTTGTTGCTTCCACTTTAAAATATCAGAGTGTGCACAAAAAGATACGGGGCAGAGATGAAGTCAAACGTAACTCTACAAGTAGCACAGAAAATCTCTGGTTATCTTCTCTTCAGTTAGTCACCCTGGCACACACCTCAGAGCTGTGCTAATCACCAGGTTTGAAATTCAGGGTCTGTAGAGAAGCCATTCCAGTTGTGATGGTGAAGATGAGAGCCAAAGGATACTGGTGGAAAATGAGGCCGATGTCTACCCCAATCTCACAAGCCAATGATTGATGCAAAGATCTCAACCTTCTCATTTAATCAAATTCTTGTCACTGCAAGGTCTTTGTTCATTAGTGACACCTTGGTCTCACCTGACTTCCAACTGAACAAAATCACTGAAGTCTCTTTAAGCCAGAAATGCTTGGTCCAACTAAAATGTGGAGCCCTAGACTTAGGGGGCAATCTAAATGAAAATTTTAAGTAGACGTCATAACATTTAAGGTAAAGAAGACAAAATGAATCACCTCCCATGGTCTTAAACTCAGTAAACGACAACAGTTTGTTTCCTAACAACTCTATCAACCAAGCTTGTAAAAGACAGGGGAAACATCAAATATGTCCAAGTCTCCTGGCTTCAAATGCAGAATTTAGAATCCATATAAACATTTTATATAGTGATAAGATATTTTATGCCTATAGAACCTGAGATAACAAATTTATATACTATTTAAAAAGTAAATCATCTGTAACCTTTTCCAGGCGAGAACAATGACAGAGATATAACAAGCCAGTCAGTCCAGAATTATCTTTCCACATCTATCTAACATGGTTCTGGGCTAACCAGCATCCACGTAAAACCAATATGACTGACTCAAAATAGATTTCCTTTTGATTTATGCCAGTATACAGGTAACTGGTTAGAGGCACAGAACTTGTGCCTCAGGAGCCAAAAGCATTTACCCTACCAGAGTTACTGCAGGTACAAGTAAATTGGATGGACAAGCAGGTGAGACTGTACCACACCTGAGTTCAGCCTGGTAGCAAAGCAGCTGAGCACAGATGGTGTCAAAATGAACCAGACAATGAAAAATTCAACTTCATAACTAGGAAGACTGTTTACAGTCTTTACATGCAGCAAGTGAGCGTGAGATTTATACTGAAATTATAGAGAAATTCCTATGGATGATTGCACTTCCAACTCAAGCATAGAAAGCAAATCCATCAATGTGAATGTCACTACGTTAACAGTACAGCTGTCAGGCCTCCTTGTTACAGAAACCGGGAAATACAGAGAGGGGCTACGGACAGATTGATTCAACGAGACATGGCAGTGCTCACCAAAGTAGTCATCGGAGGGAGGATTCTCCATGTCATACAGCATTTTCTTGGTCAGATGTTCCAGTTCATCTTCAGGCCTGAAGGCAGGAGTGCTTGATGCAGGCCCAGAACTTGGATACCCGCTCTGGAAAAAAAAGAAAAGGACAAACAGTCTGTGATGTGGTATAAAAGCATTCCCCCACGCTAAGATGGTCTACTAGCTGCTCCGTGTTAAACTTCATTCTTTGTCCTATTTTTGCTTTTTTTTCAATACCCAAGGGATTCATGCAAGTAAACATCCCATTTAACGTAATGAAAATGGACTCTGAAAAACATCCAGTGAAGTGCTATATATCCTCTTAGAATGAGAAGTGTTCTGTGCCTCATAATTAGGTGTCTACTGGGTAGCACACAATAATAAATAAAGGAGAAAATTATTCCAAGGATAACTCGATACAAACATTTTCCAACACTGAAAAGGGCTTTGGAAGCATTTCAGTCTGGATTTGGCAAAAGCTTCCACCATTTAACAACACAACAGAAAAGATGCTAAAGCAGTCATTCCTACACTGGCGTTGTATATAGACACAGATAATCCCTAACTGCTAGTTATGTTCTTTGCTTGTTTGTTTTGACACAAATCCTGCTATTAACATTAGTGACAGCAGAAGGTGGTCCACAGAGTTTTAGTACTACAAATACAAAGGTTTTAATATGTGCTTAGAAACTGAGACCTCTTGGCCCTCATGTGCTAAGAGCTGGCATAAAATATTTACAGTCGGTCTCAGTGAGTCGTCTCCCTGAAAAACAGCAGAAGTAGAGGCATATTTTGAGAAGCAGAGAAACATTCTGGTGTCTCAGAGGTTTTTAGAAAAAGCTAAGTTTGGTGCGTGCAATGAGGAACTCGGTCATTTCAGGATTAAAAGATGCTGACAACAGCTTTCCTTGTGTGCGCTGCTTTCCTGAAAGACTTGCATGTGAAAATTAACTTATTTATGAAACACAGTATTTCAGTAAAGCAAGTGATTTAATTGATTAATTCCTGCCTTCATCGGGTATTGAACCTTAGATCCCAATCTGATGAGTGCTAGTCTGCAGGCAAGTATTTTTCCATGCATCATACCCATTTGAATGGGAAGAAAATACAGAATCACTGGAGAAATAAAACACTGGTCATCTATAGCTAACAGAGTCTACATGTACCTGATATGATAAATCTTTACTGAGCCAGCCATTTTCAACAGAGTACAGCAGCTTCACACCACTGCAAGAGAATTAACTGATGCTTTCATGCTTTTTTTATTTTGTTTCTTTCAGACAAGAAGGAAAACTTCAAATGCGGTATCAGCCAATGCAGAGGAATGCTCAAGACTGTGCTTAGCAATACTTCTATCAGCCACTCCAGGCAACCAAACTCCTGCATTTTCCTGATCTTGTCACATTTAGTTTTCTAGAGCCCGTGCTAGGCTGTTGGCCATTACCCCGTCCTGGCCATCCTGACCTACCTCACGCTCTGGGTCCGCGGCAGCCGAGCGGCACGGACACAGGTCTTGGCAGTGGTGGATTCACTGCGCACGCAGCCCGCCCTGCACGTGCTCTTAGGAGCAGCAGCCATTCCCGAGGGAAACGGGTGCCACGGTCCCGTGGACAGGAGGGCACCCAGAACAAGCCACAGGCTGGACGGATCTCCCTGGAGGGCTGTGCCTGCTCCAACTACCATATATCCATGGAGAACAGAGGTCGGACCTACCACACATTCAGGCTTTCCCAGAGATATTTTCTTTTTTCATCTGAGCAGTATCCCAAGACATTGTGCATTTGTCTGGGATTTTGGGATGCCTAGCAATTGCTCTGAGCAAGCTGTTAAACAACTGGAACTCCTGAACATCCATTAACAGCTCAATAAAGTCTATAGTGTAGATGCAACTATGCTGATGTGTTTGGGCAACCACCTTCTCATCTTCTTCACGTGCGAGATAGGCCTGCACAGTGCGTAGGAAGCCATTTATTCTCTGGTCAGGTAAGTGCCACCCCCATGGGATATAACACTCTGGATGAGGTAAGGGCACCCATATGACAAGGAGTTTCAGAACTTGGTACTTGACCCGGCATACCCAGAAGCCCTTGGCCATTTATTGATGTGTATTTTTAGAAGCCCAGCAGACAACTGTTTCATTAAAAATAATAAATAATGTACCTAAAAAAAGGGCTTATTAATAGGCCAATTAAAGCTGCCAAATGTAAGCATTTAATCTTGCAAGCACCTTATTTTTCCCTTTGCTCTCTCGTTCCTAAGAGCTGCTCATGAATCTTACCCGAACATATATTTTAACGCAGCAAGTGCAGCCAAGGATTTATTAGCCTGAGAAATCAATCAAGCAACTGAGCCTCTTAAAATATTATTCCATCTCTTGTGCCCATTCCGGTTTCCGTGCAGAAAGGAATGACCATTGCCACCATGACAACCAAGATACCTTCCTGAGACTTTTCATGGACTTTTACCCTCAAGATGGCATGAGGGGCAGCCTATTCCCTGAAAAGGGAAGCAAGCGGCAGAGAAGTGATTTCCCCATCAGCACAAGTGGGATCTGGGGTGAAGACAAAGTCCATGCGCAGAATTTGCCAGTCGTCATCCAGCGCCGTAACCGCAACCCATCCTTCTCCTTTCTGTGGTGAAGCCGAGCTGACAACCCAGCCGACAGCCCCGCATCGTCCCCGGGACAAGGCCAGCCCCAGGGCTGGCATTTCCAGGGTACACCCCAGGGTGTCCCCCACCAGCCTGGCGCCCCGCTGCTGGTTGTGCCTGCTTAGCTCGGGTGCCACCAGAAACAAAACACCCAAATCTGCAGATATG
Source organism: Crypturellus undulatus (assembly GCA_013389825.1). Classification (NCBI taxonomy): domain Eukaryota; kingdom Metazoa; phylum Chordata; class Aves; order Tinamiformes; family Tinamidae; genus Crypturellus; species Crypturellus undulatus. The sequence continues at coordinate 522,229 of VWPW01030076.1, forward strand.
AAGCCCTCCCCGACCTTCTCTGGTTTTGGAGGCCANGGACAAGGCTGGCCCCAGGGCTGAGCACGGGCATTTCCAGGGTACACCCCAGGGTGTCCCCCACCAGCCTGGTGCCCCGCTGCTGGTTGTGCCTGCTTAGCTCGGGTGCCACCAGAAACAAAACACCCAAATCTGCAGATATGAAGCCCTCCCTGACCTTCTCTGGTTTTGGAGGCCACACTCAGAGGCCTCAGACACACAACAAATAGGCTGTGCTTGACCTTTTTTTCCTTCATCGCACATCTCTAAACTAGGAAAATTTCTTACCCAGCACCTAATGTCAGCAAAAATAGCTGATACTAACCATAACGTTATGAGACATTTTATCTTATTTTTAATAAAAATCTGTGCCTTTTTGACCAGCATTTCAGCAGTGCTAGGCACATCTTCCTCCTCCTCACACGGCGCCCGCTGACTATGTGCCTCCAGGAAAACACATTTCATGCACATGAACATGCTGTTGAGTTTGTTGGGACATGCACGCACACAAACACTGAGAGAAAAGAATATAAGAGTATCCTTAGTCTGATGTAAAATGCTTGCTTCAGCAAAGCAATTTCCTTCCTCCTCCTTCGTTAGGTCAGGGTAAAAATATAACTCTAGTTTTCCTTACAAAACAAGGTTTTGTTAGTTTTTTTTTCAGACTTCCCCTATTCTCTCCTGATCTGTACATTGATCAAGGCTGTCTAGAAATCCAATTTGGTGCCTAATCTACCACAGTTATCTTCAGATATCTTCAGAGTGTTCTCTTTCCTCCACGATGCCTCGATGCGCACATAAATATACACTGCCCAAGCTACAGAGAGCCCAGATTTGGGGTCTATGCAGAACTGCAAGAGAGGCTTCCCGAGCTGGGGACCATCTTTTGGTCTGGCTAATTCCTGCAACACCAAAGATGAGGAGGCACCCAGTGAAAACAGCAAGAGCCTTGGCCTGCAAGGAGCCAGCATGGAGCACCGTGTGTTGGGAGCAGGAGCACCTAGGTTAAACCCTCACTATCGAGACCAAGCCACCTTTGGGAGCCCCATGACCACCAGTGGTACCTCCAAATGAACTTGTGGACATTGTATGATTTCCTTAATTAATGGGTTTACCTAGGATTAAAGAGATTAACCAAGGGTTAAACCCCACAGTAGAAAATATCTTCATGATACCAACAAAAGGAAGTGAGTTAATTGCTTGTGTCCCTCTCAAGAGCACTGCAACAACAGCACATCTTCCTCATTAAAGTTCAGTTCCTAAAAAGCCAGGTCAAAAGAAGCAGTCGTGTGGAATTGCTACATGATTATTTTGGTACATTAAGTTGACACTTGCTTCAGCACTTTGTTGTGTATCTTGTACTCCAGGCCCCACGTTACCAACTGCCTCCAGTTTAACAGCTGCCCAGAAAGAGGGAGCTCTGGAGTTAGCAAAGTGCCTTCTCCCTTGTGAACCTTCCCCATCCGCACTCAGATGGGTAAAAACCACTGTGCAAAATCAGCAAAGAAATCTAAAGATGATGCTCTGATGAATGCGCCATCATTCCGAGTACACTGTATGTGGTCATTTTTCCTGTCCATTTGCAAATGATGTACAAGAGGTTTCTTCTCTCTGAGAGAAAATAACTTCAATTATGTGTTCCCAATTACAGAAACGTGGAAATTATCTTCCTTTCAGAAGGTAGAATTAGCCCAATTTGGAATTGAAAGGCAGCCAGAAACATCTCTCACTGATACTTACTTTCCCTTTCATTTTTTTCTCTCCTTGCTCATCTGCATAAAGTTAGCACTTCCCTTTCACTCACCAAAACTGATCACCAGTTAAATAAACAGTTAACTAACATCTCAGCGCATTTCATTCAATGGCCTGACAAAGCCCATGCTTTTTCATTTAAGTTATTGACTGTCCAAAACAATCGCAAACTTTCAGACCAGAGAATTCAGCACGGTGCCACATCTCTCATGAGTCGAGCTCCCAAAGAAATATCAAGATTGCCTACAGCTGCAATTCAGTCTGTAATTAAGGCCAACTGATTCTTCTTATAGAGAAGGTGCACTGGAGAAAAAAAAAAAAAAAAGTATTTTCAAGTCCTGATTTATTTTCCCACTGAGAAGTTACAGCTGCTTGACTGCATACAGATTCCTGAAAACACAATTCTGCCTTAAGTTCCTGAGCCATGAACATTCCCGGGCTTATTCCTGGTCACAGAATAATCCATCAGGTTCTTTGGAAGGAGCTGCCCTGCAGGAGATGACACCCGCTGGTGGCCCGTGACCTCCTGCCCATGCAGGATGTCTGAAATCGAAAGTTTTCAGGGCAGGAGTAACTGAGCTCTCCTCCCAGATGAGCCGAACGTTGCCTAGTGCCTCTCTGCCCCCCGGACACCCAGCACCAAGGGCTGTGCAGGAACAAACCCCAAACGTGGAAGCAGGAGATCCTGGCGGCAGAACGTTGATTTGTTGAACGCTGGCATGCTTTGAAATAGGACAGTTTTGTAACTGCTCCACACTCTAGAGGATACTTCTCTTTATTTTTAAACTTCCTTCTTGTAACCCTATCCTCACTTGGTTAGCCATACTCATTCCCAGACCTATTTGAATCCTGTGAAGCTCTTGGTTTAAAGTCTCTTGTGGCAATGAGTTCCATAGAGGTTTGTGTGTTAATAACATTAATAGAAAAAGCTTTTTGTCAGCTTTGACATTCCAGCCTGCAATTTTTGCTAAATGTATCTTCTTTAACGTTCTGAAATAGAGGTGCAGACAGGTGGAAGGGGAGGTATCTTGTCTGATGGTTTCACAAGTAGGACTAAATAGCTGCAATGCAAAAGATACTTAAGTGAATCACTAAATGGCAGCTTGGTTCCCAGAACTTCTGAAAATTAGACTGCTCGTAGAGACGCCTATTTTGGCTCTCCAGAGCCCAACTTGTAGCTTTCAGCTCATAGTGGTGAAAACAAAAGCTTTGTCTCTGTGTATTGATACTGAATTCAATAGGATCAGCATATATGCACCTTAATTACTCTGTAAAATGGGTTTAACAGTATTTCCCCATTAATTCATCAGGGCATGCAAAGCCCTCCAAGCTTCTGTGATGCAAGTGACTACATAGAGACAGTGTGTTTCATTAATCATCAAGCACAGTAATAAATGAGCATGACTGTTTTGTCCTTGGATTGTTTATATTCTATTATATGCAAACAGACTAAGTAGGTTTTCTTGCTATTCTTCATGTTCTCACTAATGTTTTGAAGCTGGGAAGACTGGTTGTTTTTGCTGCATGTTAGAAAACTTAGATAATCTCTAAATGTCACTCTGGTGCTTATTTCTGCATACACACTGGCTGTGTTAAACGATGGCTTCCACTTCTGCGGGTACTCATTTTTCTGGTGGACATTGTGGCATGTTCATAATATTCAAACTAACAGGAAAATAAGCAGACTTTTGCAAAACAATATTGGCCATTTCTAATCAGAAAAAAAGCAAACAAATCTCCAAGTAATACTCTTTTTTTTTTACATACTATTTCAGGAAACAGCAGACTTAAACTACATTTGAAATAAGATTCTCTATAAAATGTTACATATTGATGTCCCATTGCTGCTTATATGTATATGCAGAAGCAAGTGCAGTGGTGCTCGATCTTGCTTGGGGCCTTTTAGCACTATCATTACATAAATATGTTTTACTTGTTGAGGCTTATCTCAGATGAAAGGCGGGGGGATTGTTTTGTATTTTCCTATTAACACCATTTATCGTGGTAATAGCTACTTCAGACAGTTTTAAAAAGCCAGGACTGCCTGGAATACAATGTACAATCTGGCAGATACTACTGAGAGGAGGAATGGAGCATCATCATCATATGAATATATGGCTAGGGAGAAAGCATCATTTTAGCCCTATGCTTTTGGCTGGAAGAGCTTGTTCTGCTTCATAAAATTACATCAGGAGGCCCCACATTTGCTTTCCTATTTGTTTCGAGACTGAAGGCTCTATTCTATTCTCATTCTAACTGCCTGCCTTGCCACCACTGTCTGGGCTCCGAGTCAAGCGCTCTCTCATTCCCATGTATCATCACCAGCAGTAAAGACCATCCAGTCTGCTTGTCAACTCGCCTTGCCTTATGTCATGCTAACGTAGGCTTCCAGTGGCTGCCTTCAAAGTGTTAATTAATTAAGCATTATATTTACTGCTATCAGGGAAGCAAAATCTGCATTTCAGAATAGGTACCATAAACATTTGCAGAAGACGATGTTCTCAAAGTCTTAGTCACAAGCCGCACGAAGAAGTGCTATAGATGGGTTTGAATACTCTTCTTGTCATCTTGGCTATACATCTTGGGTCCAGAGCACTGTCTGGAGCTTTTTGCCAAGGGAGATGATGAGCCTCAAGATTTATACAGAGCACATTTGTGGAAACCCAAGGCAACAGCACCTGCTAGGGAATGTGGTTACAGAACGTGTGCTCCGAAGCCCGGCTCATGGCCTCTCCTCCAGCCAAGCTGCACCCTCACCTTAGCAGGACAAGCACAGGGGCTTGACAGCATAGCTGCCAAAAACTGGAATGCTTGAAAACTCAGTAGGATGGAGAGAGATGTGTTTCCTCATGGAGCATGCAATTAGCGTGCAGGAATCACTGCCACAATAGACCCCTGAAAAAGGAGTACTCTCTGCTCAAAACTTCCCCTTCCAGAAAGAGCCCTATAACAAGGAAATAATAAAGCTTGGTCCTTTTTTAAGCTTTTGATTTGCAAAGCACTTCACAAAGGCAGAGCTCAACGTTTTTTTTTATGGACGGCAAGAAATGATACTGCAAAACGGGCTCAGTGGCTAGGACAGAAGCACCCGCACCCCTGGTCCAGTGCCTTCTCTGGCGGACCACAGCGACAGGGGACCTCACCGCCATTCACCACATGGGGACAGAGGGCTCGCAGGGCACGAGCAGCAGCTGCCCTGCGGTTCAGCTTCACCGCCTAGTCAAAAAATAGGCTCTCCCAGCTGCAGTGCCTTAGCAGGTAACAAAAACAGAACTGCCGGGGCATCACTTGTGTTTTAAAAGAAAAATAAATCTCTCGATTTTAATGATACTAATTTTGCATGTGAAACTTGCATTCATATTGTATTAACAGTTTAAATATAGCTTTCTTGACAGATGCCTGAATAAGCTAGAAAAGATACTTAAAGTATGCAAATTGGGTTTCTGTTTTAATACACAAAGAAACTTAAAATCACATCACTTTCCATCAACAAGACTGGTTTCAATCTAAGCTTTTTTTCATGTGAAAACTACAGCAGCAAACAAATGGTTAACCAAATGTGTTTAACCCATTATCTCTAGTCTCATTTTTAGTCAGCTATGACATGGGCCATTACACTTCCCAGGACACTAATGACTTAAATGAAGACTACATATTTTGCTTAACACTAAAAAATTATATATACACATTACTGTAAAAACGCTTCTCACTTCAGAGAGGGCACAAGGTTTAGCATCCACACAACTGAAGGGCAGGATTCTGGATTTTTACCCTCAGCAATATTCTCAACCAGTCTGATCCTGTGCCCTGCTGTTTTAAATGGTGTTCATAAGGCTTGCCTGTCTCAAGAGAGTTTGAGAGTCTCAGAGAACTCATGATTACAAAATGCTTTGAGATCCTTGAATGAAAGATGCTGAATGAGTACAAATGATGACTATTATTAATTATCTTCAGTTGCCAACTTGTGCTCTTTCAAATCACACGTGTCTACATTTTGTCTTTTAAGACTACAAGGTCTTCAAAACAACCACTGGTCTCTCAACATGTCTTTCATCTGCCCAGGAGGTATCTTGCTATATAAATAAAAATGATAAGAATAATATTAGCCAAAACAATAGCATGGCAAAAGCAAATTCTACTCCTGCTGGATTCTATTTCCTTTTTCTCTCAGGGTAGAAAGATTTCTCCATTCTGCTCATGTTCTGATTGCCCTGATTTATTCTCTTTTCCTCATTTGTAGTTGTTCTCACTCTAAAAAATTTGCTGTTTTTCTTTCAGGTTTGTATAGGCCACGTTTCTTGAAGTGGTTCCTGTAGGGTCTCAACCCCTTTTAACAAAATGAGTACAAGTTCCTTTGGAAAGGAGATTGGGAGCTCTAGACACGTCGCAGAGTGTAAGCACTGAATATGATCCTCTATTTGACTTTCAAGACTCTCCCAGGTGACTGAGTGAAGGGAAAAGAAGCAGAAATTTAACAGACAGTCCAGACATCTGGATTCTGCCCAGACCATCTAATTGCGCTTACCCCTTAGCTGAGCCGTGCTTTAAAGATGACAAAAAATATTCAAAATGACACCGCTTCTACTGATACAAGAGAAAAGAGAATTTGCAAATAATGAGAAGATTGCTATTCTTCAGAGTCGAAGGGAGAGCTCATTTGCTTGCTCCTCTAGCTCTTGTGGTGAAAGATCATAGAGAAGAGTATTAAATAAGATACTGATACAGCTCAACACAGTATGTAAAGTAGTAAAGATCAGAATTCATTCTCTAATTTCTGCCTCAGTAACAGCATCTTTACACTTTATACCATCTATGTGGATGGTTTTGTTGCTGAATTGCTTTGGAAGACTGAAGCTTTATTGCATTTAAAACACTTGATTTTCCTCATGAAGAATCCTCTGCAGGTATCACTAGGTTTCCTGAATGCCAGCTCAGCCATCTACCATCATGTCAAGTACCATTTGTAAAGATGCCTTATTTAATCCATGATGAGCAATTGCCCTGGTAGCTCACACTGGTTCTCAGATACCACCTCTACTAGCAGGTCTCTCTAATTCTCCAGCCCAAGCTGGGATAATTGGTTCTTAGCAAGATTATCAGACTGGAATAGATCACACTGACTGGAGACTTAAAACTTCTAAAGGATTCCTCTCACTTTCTGTGAGGCAGAGGTGCCACCAGAAGTGGTTGGTTTGCTTCCAGTCCTAATGCTTCTTGGCCAGAGTTGGGGGAAAGATTGGCCAGCAAGCTCTCGGCGCAGCCTACTCCCCAAGGCATTAGTCCTCCCCTCTGCCAGGGGCTGCCGTGAAGCTGACCAGTGTCTGACCGAAGATATGACAGAAGTCACATTGGGGGTAAGGAAAGAGGTGGTGAAATTCCTGTCAGGATCAAAGGAGTAAAACAGGACAAGAAAAATGGGTACAAGCTGAAACACAGGAGGTTCCATCTCCATGTGAGGAAGAACTTCTTTACTGTGAGGGTGACAGAGCCCTGGAACAGGCTGCCCAGAGAGGCTCCTTGTGGAGTCTCCTTCTCTGGAGATCTTCAAAACCCGCCTGGATGCCACCCTGTGCCACATGCTCTGGGTGTCCCTGCTGGAGCAGGGGGTTGGACTAGATGATCTCTAAAGGTCCCTTCCAACCTAAATCACTCTGTGATTCTGTGAAAAGCAGCCGGACAGAGCGAAGGGCTGCAGCCCCCAATGAACATCGTCTTGGTAACCTGGGCAGCACTTGCTCTAGAAGAGACTTGCATATGTTTCACTATCAATTACCCCAGTATAATCAGAAATAATATTTTCAGAACACAGCAGTGCCAAGTTCTATGCTGCACTTAGGGAAAAGGGCTAGGGCAAATGCCTGTCATGTAGATTATCATTTATTTCACCCAATGTACTTATGAAAATGATCTCTCATTTGGCTCACAGCAATAGAAATTTCTCAACAAAGTAATAATTCTTCCATAATACAGTCCAGGGCAGTTAAGTATTACTCAGATAAAAGCTTCAAGGCTGCTTTGAAACACTGTTCCTGCTCAGGAGCTTCCCACAGTCAGCAGGGGTTGGGAAACAAGAAAATGGCAGCAGAAGATGAGGAATTATTTTCCACCATGGGAGAGAACCACACATCCCACCTGGTAGTCAAATCATGGCAAAGCAGCAGGGGGTTATCAGCTATGCAAAAACACTGCAGGAAGCCTCCCCACGGGTAGGTGATGTTCAAGGGGTCTCAACCTCCTCCATTCAACTTGCAGGCGCTAGAATGGAGATCCAAGGTTGCTCTGCTACATGTGGCTGTTATGGAGCAGAAAGGGCAAGGGCAGAACTCTGACAACACTGGGAAAGACAGTAGATTAATTTCTCCCAACACAGCAAGAACAAATAAAAAGGCAGAACTACAAAAGCAAGAGAAATGGTCAATTTGGGATATCAAGGTGGATGGAGGCTCAGAGGAGGGCACTAGGTCTTCAGTCCCATTCAATCCCTGCACTGAAGGAGTATGTGGCATTTAAATAACAAGTAGTTATCACATTTCCTCTTCTGCACCTAATGCATGATCTCACGTCCACGATGGGGACACTTTTCAGCCAAATGGAAAATTGCTTTGTGGTCACAGTGCCCCAAATGTTAAGTGCATAAGTGCTTTTGCTGTGATGCTTGTTCTGTGTATTGTAGAAGTAACTACAGCCTCCAAGCCCGATCATGTTAGGAATAAACAAATAGGGATAGGAAATCCCTTGCTGAGCACCCAAGCCAGAAAGAAATGCAGGATTCCTGGGATTCTGAGCCATTCTCTTTCACTCCCTGATTCCCTGCTTTGCCCTTGGCCTCTTAAAAAGTCCCAAGATCTTGGCAGCCGGAACAGGCTGTGCAATAAATCTAAATTTCCCCAGTTGCAGCCTCCAAGACTGCCACCAGCCTGAGGGTGCAGCCACTGCACTGACATACAGACCTAATGATCTGTGCCATTCAACACATCAACTGCTTGAAGAAACTTGCCCTCCTCAAAAGGCCATGCTCGAGCTGCGCTTCTGTGCTCTCCTCAGCGCGAGGCTGGGGCTCACTCTGAGGTCAGGAAGAGCCTGATGACTCAATAAATAAGAGGCACTGGGGAGAGTTAGCAGAACTGACAGCTCAACAAGATCCATGTTTAGCTGTCAAAATATTCCTCTGTATACCGAGATGCAGCTAGGAAGGCTGTCCACAAATCTCCTGGGCTAGAGGGGAACTCATCTCACTAATTGGTCAAGCAGCAGTTCCCGCAGAATGGAGCGAGCTAAAAGCGGCAGTGGCCAGTGCAATTAGAGCTGAGGAGGCCAATGGCTGTGTCAGGACACAACATGGCACCTGGACCACTCTGATACATTAACAAGATCACTTTGTCCATGAAAACCTTTCATGTCCTGTTTAACTGCACCAAGAGCAGCCCCCCTTCTGTTTTTTAATGATTAAGCAGCTTGCGGGTTGACTGAGCAAAGGCTAAGGGGAAAAACAAAAAGATATATATAATTCTGCTTGCAGTATTTACTTAAAAAGGATGGGCCAGACATTCAGATGGTGCAAATCAGAATTGCTCCAGGGAACTCGCTGATTTACACAGCAGCGGAGGATCTAGCTCAGCGGGCCAAAGTGAGCAACGCACTCAGGTGTACATCGGCTGCTCAGGAGGCACCGTTTGAGTCAACGAGGTTGTCCAGGCCCAGCCCAGACTAACTGCAGCCCACTGGGCCCTCAGCTGCATTCATCTTTCACAGGAGCAAACGACACAGGGGAAGCACAGGCTCCCAGACCACGAGCAAGCATTGCAGATGAAGACCCGTTCTCTCTGTGGACACGGGTGACTGAAACCTGCTTCCTTGCAGGTGACACTCTTGGGCTTACTTTGCTAAAGTCCCTATTCCCAGTGCTGGGGCCCTCTTCTCTCCACCTTTCAGTCTGGCTTTTACTCCTTCCTGTACCATCCCTCAGCTGAGGCTGACCCATTCCTCCCTTCGCCATGCTCCTTTTCTGGAGCCCGCTCCCCCTCGGAGCCTATCTCCAAGCAAGCTTGACTCCTCCACCAGCCCGCTCACATAGCCTTGCTTCCAAGGGCCCAACAAATTTCAAAAGCAAGACGAGAAAGAAGTTGTGAATGTCAAACCCATTGCAGCCTCCTCCTCCTCCCTCTCCCCCAACACTATGCAAGCTCTTTTCCATGTCCTCTTGCTGTCCCACTTGTCCTCTGTATTCGTTCTACAGTACTAAACAGGGGACTCTGCCCAACTCCTTGTGTAGCAAACACATCCGGAGACTACCCAGGCATCTGCAACATGGAGGAGGAGAAACAGTGAGGACAGCAAGTGTTGGAAGAGATTGCCTGGGGAGAGGCCCATTTCCATCACCAAGGCTTTTCAGTGTAGGAACAAACAAGTATTTCTGAAGAATGGCTTAGACAGGGTTGATTCTGTCTAAGCAGCAGTCAGATCTCCCAGTTTGCTCCAGCCTTACCGTTTATGTCTCTGTGACTGTGGTTGTGGCCACCAAGAGAGCCAGCCAAGGGCCATACGGATCATCTTGAGGGCTGAAGCTGCTTTCAGGAAAGGAAGCTCATGTGCAGTTTGAAGTTACTTTATGGCTTTGTTCCAATTCTTAAATCAAACAAACTTTTATCAGAAATGGTAGGACAAAGAAGAGGATCCTAAACAGGCGCAGTGACCGCCCTTCTTTTACCATCTCCAGCTGTTTTAACCTGCAGCTCACGCTGCCCTGCCTGGCTGACGGGAGGTAACACTCGCAGGCCGTAAGCATTTCTGTTGGAGCAGCGGAGGGCTTGTTTTGTGCAGGTTCCTGGGAATACCCACCTGGCACTTGGTGGTGAATCCCCTTTAAAATCTCACAGAAGCTGGACAGGATGCAGTCAATCTGTCCAGGAGTAGTCGAACGGCAGGAAAGCATTTGGAAAGTCGGCATAGCTGTCCCAGGCAAGATGGCAAAATGCTCAGCATGTGTTCTGCAAAGAGCCATGTGTGCCTGCAGTGCATGGGAAAAACTCCCTCCATAAACATCCCTACAAGTCTCCTCCTGCAATAACACCTTATGGAGGAAAAAATGGCAGGGGAGCTGTCGAATCTACTCATTTCGAAGTCTTTGAGCCACAAGATGGTATTTACTAGCCCGTACCAGACAACATTCAATCAGGAGCAGAAAGTCGCTTTCCTCGCCCTCCCTGCGAAACGTTCCCATCTGTGCAAGAGAGCAATCCAAAGTCCTTATGCCCATGACAGCACTGCAATCACACGCTTCATTTTTTAAACCCAAAATAGCGCGAGCCAGACCACTGAGAGGCTAGTACATCACATGCAGCTGCGCTGATAAAAAAGACACATTCCAAATGCCTCTCTCCAGCACGGCGGGTTGCTAGGGAACGTATCGAAGCCACAACACGAGCAGCTCTCGCTGCTACTCCTGCCCCTTTCCCCGCTCCCCGCCTCGCTCTCGCTGTGCTGCTTCGCTCGCGCTGAGCGCGCAGCTCTGCATGTCTGAGCACTCGAAAACACCGAGCCGAAGGGCACGAAGGGCACGGCCCCGGCGAGAGAAAGCCCTCCAGCCTCTGGGTTTGAGCACCGAGAGAAAACAGTCTGGCCGCTTGCTCTGTCTGCGTGTTATTTTGTTCAACCTGCACGTGATGGAGAGTGGTGGCAAGCCCAGGCGGTGCCACCCGCCCGCAGGCTGCACCTTCACAGCCGCCGGGCTGGCTTGCACCCAGGACTGGGCCCTGCAGGTCGCGCCTGGCCCTCTGGTGCCGTCATCCCGGGCTCCTCTCTCCTCCAAACACCTGGTTCTTCTGGAGGCGACAGCAGGAGCCGGCACAGCTCACAAGACGCCCCAAAACTCCGCTGGGAAGGGCCGCTGGAGAACGCGACGGAAGGGAAGGAGACCCTCCGGCTTCCAGAGAAAGTACTGGAGCTGCGAGAGACTAAACAGTGACCACAGTGGAAAGGAAAAGCTTTCCAGAATTAATCAATGATTAAACAATTTGACTGGATGTTTAGGAAATGCAATGCTCCTTACTGAGGCATTACAGATTCATATTTAGATATGTTTTTTTCTGGGTTATTTTTAGCCCGCAGTTGATGCTGGGCTGGCAGTGGCTGCTCCCAGATCCACGAGGCTCTTCCACGATGGCAGCTTGGGATGTGAGGGTGATCCCAAGGCAGTCCCTATTCGCTGTGATGCTGCCGACTGCTCCAGCCGACTTGGGGAGGCCCAGGGCAAGCAATGAGGTGGCTGCTTCTCCAGACCTTCACTCCCACACCAAGGCTGGTCAAACCCTCTTCACGGACAACAGCAGCTGAGTGACGCTCTTTAGCAGCGTACAGGGGACACCTATCCAGTCTGGCAAAGTGTAACTCCAAGGAATAACAAGAAAAAACAGATTTGGAAGTGACTTTGAAAGATCATTTAATAAAACTCCTTGTTCCCAAAACAAGAAAAATACACTATGTGTTCGAGGACCTTAGTTCCTTAATTGAGGACTTTAATATCTTACTTCTAAGAACTGAGGAAGAAGTATTTCATTTTCCCAGTAATAGGACAGCACAAGTTTCGTGTCTCCACAGAACAGATACAACATCCTCTAGAGAAGGGGAAACTCATGAAATCTCCCAGCAGAGACAGCTGCGATGCTCATCCAATACACTGTCCTGTCTCCAGCCGGGGCCGTTACCAGGTATTGAACCAGCAGAAAATACAAGAAGCACAAACTAATAAAATACTAAATAGCATGTCAAAAGACTAATTCCTCCTTGACTCCAGGTTATTGTAATTAGACCGTACCTTGACATAGGAGGGTTTATGTTTCTTCCGTAAAGGCACTGGCGTGCAGCGTGGCATTATGGCCTCATGGCCGCGGAGGCAAGGGTGGTCGAGGTCTCTTCCCGAACTCTGCTCGGCCGCACAGCAGGCGTGCTGCCTGTATCTAAATATCTGCTACGGATTTCTGTGCTGCATCGCGTGCTGAGCTCCAGATCACACAAGCAAGAATGGTGCTCGTCTCATGAGGGAATACAAAGTTGAACACAGGTGTGCCGACTCCCAGAGATTATTTGCCCTGCATCACTGGGTCATCCTCGACACCTCTGTGGCACAACCTTACAACACAGTGAGCGGCAAGCATCCCCCATAGCAATGGTGGGAACACCAGCAGCCCTCCTTCATTTCCCCTTTAATCGACATTTCAGAATTGATCCTTGTGTGCAGAGACATGGTAGGCTGATACGCACCAGGCCCAAATTATTCCTTGGTTCAAGCCATATGGTTCTAAGAATAGTGGCAATAAGGCAAGAGTATGTTTTCACCTGTAATTTTTCAAATCCCATCAAAATGTGGTGCAACACAGGACACCGCAGACTGCAGCACAGCTCTAGTACATGTGCTCAGCCACATTTTGCACTGCTCTGCACTTCCTTTGCTAATGGCCCTTAATTAATATGCACAACTAAACCAGCATCAAGGGCAAAGAGAAAGCTGTGCTGCTGTAATGTGTTTGCAGAAATAGTACCTTCAATTACAACAAACAAACAAACAAAGCAACCGCAAGTTTATTAAAAGTGGGTTTTGGGATCAGAGCCCTGTAACAAGCTTTGGAAATGACCAGCAACATAAGACATCAAGTTATCTAATGGGTTTTTGGCATTCATTGCACTTCAGAAATAAACTTTCCAGAAGCACGGAGGCAAATGCTCAAGGCCAACCTTGACATCTTAGTCTTGGCATGTCTCAATAGCCTCTGCAGTTAAAATCACCCACTGGGCACTTCCAGGAAAGACAGCCAGTGGATTCCTTACAGAGGGAAATCAGCAGGAAGCCACCATAGTTAACTCAATAAAGCGTAATGGAAAGGAAGCAAGGGGAACGGCTGGTACTGACACCCTGAACTAGAGCTAGGGGATTTCCACCTAGTTTATTGTGGAAAAAAAAATCATTCACCAAGTCAGCCACAGAGCATACGCTGCCACGCTACAGTCAGTGTAACAGCCTGGCATCATCTGACTCCAAATGAAAGCGTAAGAGGATATATATATCCTGCACGTGACAGCCTCCAAGAAGGCACCTCAAGGCAGTAGGACGATGGACTTTCATGCACTGGTGTCCTTAGCCTGCCCCAACACTGGGCTACTCGGACACTAAAGCACAGCAGCGGGCGGCCAGGCCAGGCACTGAGCTGGGGCACCGGGCCGGCTTGACAACCCGCTGCGCTTTGCAGAGATGCTGCTGGCTCCACCACGAGGCTGCTCACAGGCAGCCAGGGCTCTCCACAGAGCCCAGTGGCCAGAAAAAAAAGTCCCAAATGTCTTTTTATTTAGGGAAGAAAAAATGAACAAGCTACAGAGCGGCTGAGCTGAGCGCCCCACAGTGACCTGGGGCAGAAAGGTGCCCTTGGAGGTGCCCACAACATGAACGAGGCCAGTGAAGACACAGAGATTTTACAATTCACTTAGGGGCTAGGCCGACACCATGTTCTCTAAACCAAACAAATCCAACAGCCTAGACAGACTTAATCCCAATGGCTGGGCAGGACACAGTCACCTCAATGGGATGCTTTTTAGGACAGTGCATCAGATCCACATTCCTGTGCACAGAGAGGTTAGTCCAGAGAACTCCAAGTTACCATCTCCACTGAGGTTCATGTCACGAGTCCAATCCTACTGTACAAACTCAGCTGAGCAGATCATCCTAGTCTCTAAGGGCTGCAGACTCAAATCTTATCAGATACATGCCCAATTGCCCCAAATACCTCAAAATTCAGTGCAGCACCTACAAATTAATTCCCTCCTTACTACCATGCTTATTTTTCAGTTCTACAGAAGCCAAAATCCATTATTTTTCAGCTTATGGGACTGGAGATCAAAACGTGCTGGAAAGGAAAATAATAAGATGTGCGTCTGCCTTCTCAAATCCTTGACCCGGCGGATGTCTCCAGCTGACAACTGCGCATATTTTCTTTAAACACAGGAAAATTTCCATCTACAACAGAGACATTTTGCCCACAAAGTGATTTGCAGACACCTATATTCCTCTCTTAGGCGCTGTAGTGCCTGATACACATGACCCCTACTGAAACACATCCAACTGGGGACACTTCTTGTTAACATCACAGAAAGAATCATCATTAAATAGCCAAGTCCTCTAGAAAGAAAAAAACACATTTCCACATTCCTAATGATCTGAGCTCACTACAAAAGACACACTTTTATTTAAAGGTAAAAAGATCTTCAGGATTTTTAGATCAGATCCTCGCCAACACCTGCGCTCTCCGCTGCAGAGGCGCTAGCGCACTCGTCCCGGTTCCAGCACTAGAACTAGCTGACGCAGGGCTCCCGGCTGCCTCCACTTTGCATCCCATGCACTTCCCTAAAGCTGCTGCTGCTGTTTGCAGCGACCTGAGAAGAAATACTTGTTCTCTTCGTAATTAGATTCACAGTAAATGCGGGAAGCGAAGCAAAAAGAACACAATGTTCAGAGCTGCCACTCATGGTTAAATAATTAGTCAATATTATGCTCAAATGCTGCCTCCAGTGTTCATGCCAATCTGTATGGGGAGGCATTTGTCCTTACATTACTTTGGCGCCTCATTTCAGTAATTTCTATAAGCTGGCAGCCGGCCTCAGCAAAGAGCGGGTCACACCATTGCTAATTCAGATAGATTACTAAATACAAATAAGAACAGAGAGGGATTAAGGGTGGTGAGACGTTATGAATGCTGTAGTAAGTAATATATGCAAGAAATCCTTTCACCTGATTTTTATAAAGTAGGCCTTCCTTCTAAAAAAGGGGGGGCTAATTAGTTTATAATTAAAAAACATAATCCGACTTGGTCGACATGTCTGTGCATTGTTTTCTTAGACACCCAGAAGCGCTATTAGTTCCTGATGGGAGGAATTCAATTGCTTTTCCACAGCGCAAAGGAGGCAACTCCTTTTGCTCAACATATAGTAATATTGTGGGCACTGAGAGGATCCTGAAATACTTCCCCAAATTGGAAAGATCATTTCACCGAGGTATGGCTTCATCTAGACGCTTATGTCTTTCTTCCCTATGTGACATTCATTACAGCAGTATTTCTCTCCATAGCATTTATGAATGCTAGAAGGGTTTTCATGATGCAAGGAGTCCTGATGGCTTACAACTGATCTAAAGCTGAACTTGATTCTCTTGGAGTGCTAGGTGATGCCTGAATAGCTGCTGCTGGCTGTTTAAATAAGCTAACTTAGAAAGGACGAAACGTTTTAAGAGCAACAGGACCGAGTTCAGACTCACTCCAAGAACAGTCCTGCATCATCTATGCAGACTTTTAAAAATGCTTCTATGAAGGCAATGGGGACTATGTCAAGATTTACCTTAGTCATCTAGAAGTTGCATGACTGTCCAGCTCATATCTGGCTAGGCTGTGGAAGTTTCACTTCCATCTCCTGCCATCCAAGGGCAGGAGTACTACGAACAGGAATGAAGCACCCACATTACTATGAAGCACCTTTCTGGAAGCTACCCACAAGGAACATCATCATAATCTTTTGGGAAAAAAAATAATAAAAAAAGCTTCCACTGCATTTCACCAGGACAAAACTCAGCAGGTTGCAGCAAGCAGCAGCACAGGGGCACCAAGCAGCACAGCTGAGTATCAGCTCATTTCACAGGGCTGCCCGCTCCTGGGAAGGAGGCACTTCCCCTGATCCTGGTGCAGAAGCCACTCTAAGCTGGACTCCTGAGGGCATCCCTATTAAAACCAAGCGCACATCTCATGCCTCCAAAGGGTTGTGAGTAACCAAATGCACTTCTGATTTATGGCACATGTTTGATTCAGAGACTAATGGGCCGCCGAGGCAGCGGGTGTGTGCCTGAACCACCAGCCTGTCCAAGCCTTGGGCATGAGAGAAAGGGGGAGAGGAGAAACACCAACAGGAGACCTGAAATGATTCACTTGTCTGAGTTTTACTGTGCATGCCTGACAGTGAGTCCATTAATCAGGTAACTCACATCTGGTTGCCACTCTTACCTGCCTGCTTCATCCATCCACATGCTTTGCTGGGGGAAAAGAAAGCAAAACAGGATCCAAATTAGGGACTAGGTGTTATGGTTGAAGTAGAAAATTAATTGCTTTTCTTCCTTTTCTACCTCTATTCTGAAACACTCTTCCCAGGGAAATTTGTGCTGAGAAGTCCTTTTGAACAAACACATGTAGAGTAACAGAAGAGAGTCCATATGTACTAGCAACCAAAAATAAATCGTAGTCTGAAACGCATACAATCAAGTAGATTCGTAATGTCTCTCTCTACGCCACAGTAACAGATGGTCAGTGAACTGTTAAAAGACAGACCAAGACTAGTTAAACAGATGGGCAGTATTATTTTTATACCAGTTTTTAAGTGAATATTCAAGTTTCCATTGGGTCATCTAAATTAGCATTTAAGGGACACACTCCTGCGAGGGACACACATCCAGTCAAAACTAAATTCCATGGCAGGCTTAACCCAAGGAAGACAGTGACTCTTTCTCATGGCCTTATATTGATGCTGCAATTATCTGGGGCAAAACTCTGTCTAATATTAGCAAATTCAGGCCAATGCTGCCTGCTTCTGCCACTGCCTCTGCTGCTGCCTAACTCAGATTGGGGTTTCTGCTTTTCACTGCTGCGATGGAGCTTCTCTGCAGTGATCTGTCCAATGCTGAAACACCCGCTGCTCCAGCCACAGCACGGGAACTGCAGGGCTCCGGCACTTCCATCGCATCTCATCTCTCTTCCTTCAATGCTCTTTGACCTCCTTCTTAATTCTCAATAAAATACCAATCTAAGCAGCTGGAATGAAGTCAAACAACTCAACTGAAAGACTGAGCTGGTGTTGGTGGCTAGTACAAGCTGTTAAGAAAGAGGAAAGAGAATGGCATGTTATATAAAAGACATGCATTTAAAGACTTGTCCAAGTAGAGGGAATGCAATAGCAACAGCAAGCACAAAGCCTGCTTTCCTCTGTTTTGCAGCTTGCATTTAGGGGGGCTGCAGGGGGCAAGTCTCTCACCCACAAAACCTAAAACATACTGTCTACTTCACTTTAGTTTTCCCAGGGATTAAGCACAACTTCTGGGTTCACAAGAGGGCAGGGCAGGCTAAAAAATAAGTTAATTAACAGCTCACAGGATTTTACATCACACTCAAAAATGTAAAGCAACATTTGCTAAAGAGACTGAAAAGTCTGGGATCTCAAAGGATTTTGCCTTTTCAACAACTGCTGAGCATCCATTGACAATGAGGCTGCTTCACTGTTCTAAAGGTGGGCAGAAAAATATTAGAGGTATCCAAATTCTTTTAACTGCAAGTGAACAAAAAATGACCCAAGATGCCTGTTCTCTAAGTGCACATACACTGATAGAGTTACTCGCTTGTCCACGTTATGTGTGGTTCACATTTGCCCTGTACTTTTTAACAAATCTTGCAGTGGGCAACCATGGACCAGCTGCCCTTGTCTTTAAAAGCATTTTATTACCAGAGGGATTCTCAGCGCATTCAAGCCTGACTGTGACTCTGGCCTCTCATCTCCATGCTGCTGCTGCATCCAGATGTGACCGCAATCTTTGGAGCAGGGCTTGGCTTTGAAATCCCACCACCCGAGTCCAATTCTCACCTTTCAGAGTGACCATTATCTTCTCACCATTTGAAATACAGATGACTACCAAGCTGAAGCTGCAGGGCTTTGCTGCAAGCCTCAGAGCAGCTCCTACTTGTACTTCATTATGCGGGAGTTACACACCGTGCCCGCATTATCTGCCCAGCTGCCATCAGAAAATGGCAGAAAAGAAAAATGAAACTCTCTTTGCAAGTATTTATTCCTAATTTACTAAGGGCTAACAGTAACCAGAGACAAAAATGAAAGCGTTCACATTGAAATATTTCATTTACCTAACAGCTTGAAATCTCTAGGCTGAAGATTATGTGCGCGCACATGCCTGCGTGCTAAGTCTTCAATTAAAGAGAATATAAAAACCTTGCAGTTTAGTCACCGGGAGCCTTTTAAGCATTCACAGCCTCCTCTCTTTGCACATGAAATGTTAATGGGCAACCATGCCCGGCTGGCTCCGAGATAACGGAGCAGATAGCAGCGGCTCTGGGATCCCTATGGCTGCGATTTAGAGGTGAGGGGCCCTGTCTTGCCTCGCAGTCGATGACACCTTGTCAACCAGCCACGTCCTCCAAACCAGGAGTTCATTACACCTCAATAAGGCCCTTTCTGCTCTCTGGCTGCTTGTTTATTGATGCCCTGCACAGCTCGGTGATACGGCAGAGATGGAGGTGAGCTCCAGCAGGCTCTAGTTCACCCACTGCCCAGGCTGGAGTTCACCACAGGGCATTTAATTTAATTTCAGATATTTATTTACTGCAGTTCTAAAAGTCCAGTCCTGTTACAGACCACACTCATAACTGCACCTGACAAAGGCTCAGGGCTTGTCAAAATTGGTCTAATTTGTACGCTGTGTAAACAAACATTAAGAGTTTGGAAGTTCAAAATGAACCTGTCAGTTATTAAAATGGCACTTTAAAATATGCATAATTAGCAAGACACTTGCAGAGCACTTTATTGCCAGCACTGCTTCTAGCCAGCACAGCCCAGTAGCCTGCACTGCCCTGCTCTCGGTGCTCTTCCACACGCAAGGTGGTTGCCTACGACTGCAGCTGGCTAAGGGAGTTTTTCTCTGAGGCCAAGTGCTTTAGTTCAGTGTACTCTGATGCTCAGAAAGAATTTCTGAGATCCTCTAGCAGTTACACAGAAAAAGGTTTTTTAGGTTTGCTTGATGCCTTAGAAACAGCAACTGAGAAACAGGCAGTACCAAAAATGCTTGCAAAACCTAGCAAGGGCTTAGGTCTGCTGCACAAAAGGCCAACACTCTGAAATTCTTCGCATTAATTTTTAATTTATTTTCTTCTGCTGCTCAGGCCTCCTTGGGATGTGCCACTTTCCTGCCTTTGGTCTCATCCAGGAGCATTCCCTCTCCATGACCTGCCTTGGGTACTGGTAGATCCCAGAAAAGAGTTGCTAGGAGAGCAAGGCCAGGATTTTCAAGAGGGTGGTCGCACATATATAGTGTATATGCACACACACACATATATATGTATATATATAAATACACGTATGAAGTACCTAAATTATGAACCTGGGGAGTTAAACGGAGCTAACTGGAAGTGCTAAAGGAACAGCATTTAGAAGACTGAGTCATCATTTGTTTTGGTGCCATGTACACATGCAGGAAATCACATCTCGGCCCTCTGTTTCTAAAGTCTTGTCAGTGGATCTCAACATCCAGCTACCACAGCTGAGCACTGGAGACAAGTGTAAAGAGCAAGGCAAAAAGGACTGCATTATATGCCAAGACGTAAGACAATTCAAATTTTGGGGAATTATTGCATGAATGTTCTCTATGAATATGAAGAATATGAATTTGCAGGAAGAATGAAAAATACAAAAATATTTGAAAGGCCTTGAATGTATACATTTAAGGGGGAAAAAATGACAATTACTTTATTACAGGTGAAACTCTGGCTCTTTCAAAGTCAGTGGGAGTTTAACCAGTGTTTAACCAGTGGCTAGGATTTAAAGTCATAATTTCTCTCTACATTCTAGCAGATGCAGTGCCATATTATCTAATTTTATCTCTGAAGACTGCAGTCTTGGGGGAAACCCCAAGAATGACTGTTCCACTGATTGAATGGATTGTTTATAACACAAGTTATTACCACCTTATTTTACTTTATTTTTGACAAATAAATATGCTTCTGCAGAATCACTGGGATAGGATTTTTAGCAACCGCAGTTAGCAGAACTTAAGTTTGGAGAAGCAGTAAACGCTTTCCAAGGAAAAGGGAAACAATACCTAAAATAACCCCAGCACTTAGAAAACATGAATCTGTTCTCTTTAGCTAGAGAGGTTTGTTCCTAAAACTTTCAGGCACCTTATTTTCAATACAGCTTCGACCTAACTGGTGTTATAGTGGTTACTAAAGCATTTATGTTAGTTGATACAATTATGTCTTCCTTTTAGCCCAAACCATAAACTTTTCCACTTGTTGCTCAACACTGCAATTACCCCATCATCTGTGCTAGTCTGTTCATTGACTGCAAAATAAGTGTTGGGGAGAGGCACTGGTCTGCAGAGCAGATGAGAATGCAAATGAAACCGTGGGCATTCACCAAACAGGCTCACGGATATTTTACTGGCCATTAGCAAAATGTCCACAAGACTCAAACTTTCCTCAACAAATAAAATTTGCAGTTTCAAAGCAACAGTATTGCAATGGAACTTTCCACCGATGGGTATGAAGTGGAGAGTTTGCTCCAAGAGGAAGAAACGCTGCTGTGGTCAAGGCGATGGTGCTCACACTCACAATCCCCCGGCCTCAATTCCCGTTTTCTGCCCTGTGGATTACAAACACCTCCTTGCTGCAAGCGATTGTTAGCTTCAGTGCGCCCTGGAGGATATGCAGAATCTGCTGGGGGTGCAAAGAGAAGCTCTTGCTCTGGCTAGGAAGGAGGCATATGGACAAGATGCCAGCAAGTTGCTTTTTTATCTTCATTTTTTTTGGACTGTTGCACCCTATCAAAAGTCTTTTTTGCTTCCTCAAACCCTGCAGTTCCTCTTTAGCTGAGCTATGATGTTGTTTCATCAACAAACTCCACATAAACTCTCAATGACAAAGCTGGAAGATTTATGATTTTGCCATCTTTAAATAACCATCATAAAAAAATATTGGCATGTTGCCGAATTCATTTGCTGAAAATTGACACTTACTGATGTCTGCTGTTAAGGGATAATGCGGTGACCTGATAGATATGAGACTGCACTAAACTCAAAGGGGAAAAGAACTTCAGGTCAAACACATTTTCAAATTCACGTGTCTGAAGTCAGGCTTTGAAATGCATCTGTAAACACTAAATCAGAGGTCAGGTTTCTCAGAACTGCTGCGTATTTACAGTTCTGACTGAAGTCAAATGAATTGTGCCTTGGAAATCAGGCCTTGGGTTGCTTCTTTAGGAGCCAAATATAGATGTGTATGTCTAATGTTGGGCACCAGAGAGAAAAATTTGGCCTCAAAGGAAAGAAAAAAGGAGAGACTGCAGTGTGTCACAGCTGTGTCACCACGGCAGTGTCACTCTAACTTCACTGCTTTATCACTAATGAGAAAGATCTGCTTCCAACTTGTAGTTTTTTGGAAAGCTGAGGTTCAAGGCCTTATTTTATATCACAGGAGGAAATCGAGCATTTGGCAACAGAACTGCACAAGCACCTTCTCTTTAAGAACAGAGAAGACAAGGCAATCCTGATCTCAAATCTCCTCCGAAAAGCACCACAGCTCCCTTCCCGAAACTCTGTCCATAGCAAATTGGCTCCAGAGCCAACAGCCTGACACGGCTGAGCTGACAAACGTGTGTGGGGAGAGCCCTGGCATCCTGTGGCATTGCAACCCGCACACCTGGCAGGAGCCCACTGCCCTGGGGCCGCCAGCGCGGGGCTTCCCGCATGGAAACGGTCTTTGCCAGAGGAGTATCCGGGAGCTGCTTCCTGGCACACGCTTAATCGTGCTTCACTGGAGGGTACCAGGCGAGAGAAACTGCCTGAGCCCCTTCCAGCGTCTATATTTCTAGGAGTCAATGAACTGAGGAATGTTAGGTGACACCAAGACATCTGTCTCTTCCCCCAAGACTGCTGGGATTTTAGCAGAGACACCCCCAAATTGCTCCTCTCTGTCTGCAGGAAAGACTTTTGGCTTCTCTTGATGTTATTCATGCTGGAAATCAACAGGGAAAGTTAGTCAGAAAGAGGAGAAACCATCAGGAGCCTTTTAGTTATATTCTGCTGGCACTTAAGACTTTCCCAGTTTGCTCTCCTTCTGCTCAATTTGCTCAGCTTGCACCAAACTCTATAGGCACGACCACGCCTACAGAGCAGCAGCAACCCCAGGGGGTGGTGAGGTCTCACCATCTCCAAAACGCAGCTCAGGGATGCTTAATGATGAAGTACCTGAGGCCAAGCTTTGGCAGTGGTGACAAGGTTCACCCAGAAATGTTAACAGAAGCAGTGTCAGAAAAGAATAAGGTGGGGAGGAGCAGCAAAGAAGTGAATGAAGTTGCAGACAGGCAAATAAACCATGACCTGTGCAGATGTCAACTACAGACCAAGCAGCAAGTAAAAAGCAGTACAAATGCGGTGAGGAAAACCCTAGCTAATCTTACCAAGGCTAAAGAAGGATAGTGTGGTTTGGACAGCCTCAGAGATGACAAATTAAGGTAAAGAAAGTGAATGAACAACAATCTTAGAAGACCAAGAACATATTGATCGTATCTTGTCTGAATTTTGGTTGTTAGGAACAGCCCAGCCACTCTTCTAGGCTCAGGGATTGAGGCAGACACCGTGGAAGGGACTGCCACTCGCAGAGGGATCACAGGGCCCTTCAAGGCACCGCACTCAACATACTTCAGTGTGAGCTCTCTGGCCAGCTGCAAACCCTACGCGACTTCAATAAAGCACAGCTCTTAACAGATTGAGTGATGAGAAACTTGAGTGCAAGACGGGTGCCAGAACCCACAGCCAGTGAAAGTTGTTACGCACCAGAGGACATGGCCAGACCAGGCTTTGAGCCTGAAATGACTGTGATAGGAGCCGTGTGTTTTCTCTTTTTAATGCACTGCTGTTTCCTGCATTGTGCGGTTACAACAGCGCAAATGACAGTGCAGTGAATGGTGACACTACACATTGCAAAGACTAAATGCTCATGGCTTTTCTCAGGGAAAAATAGATGGAATTTGACTGTGGCCCTTATCTGATCAGTCTCAGTAAATTTAACAGGGTTGCAAAACAGGGTGCAGAAATAGCAGAAGGATTGTACCGGGCTTGAAAATGCTGCAGTCTCAAGCTCAGAACTGGACTCTAGCACCCAAACCTAAGTGCAAACCTCCTGCCTGTAAAAACTGGCTGGTAGGTAATGGGAAATTACATTTCACCGCGCAGAAACTCAGCAGTTTGCACATGTGCTGTGTTTAGCACTGCAGTAGATGGAGTCAGGAATAGCCATGGTTCAGGTCAACATGGCAGGTTTGGAAGAGATGGAGGCTGGGAGGGTTCTCAAAGGCTCTGACACACGAGTTTATAGCTAGTCCCTGGTGGTCTCTTCCTTCTCACACACGCTGCAGAGAAGCCACATGCCTGAGCACTGCCAAAACCTTTCAGAGAAAGCCCAGTCACTCTAGATACCCCTAGCACTGGGGTATCTAAAGTGCTGTCTCTAATGACAACCGTTTCAAAAGTCCTTTTACTCGTGATAGACATGTACCCTGAACAGCCCACTTTCTTTGGGTCTAATTGCTCTAATTCTTCTACATGCTGCAGTTTCTGCAACATCTCTCACAACTTGCCCCACAAATAGCACAAAATGTCATTGTTCTATGTAGCTTGCTCTGGAGAAACTATAATACATCCTTTAGTAATACACCCTTGAGAGATGATTTTTCAAAGGAGATGCAAAACAAAGTACTTGACCCCCCCTGTGATCACTGCTGCCAACACATCCTAATGCTACCCTGCAGGCCAAATTACAATTGTTAACATTCATTACAGGGCACCATATCCTAGGCTCTGGGCACCCCAAAACAGGCAAGAGCAGCTGGGTGCAGGTGCTCGAACCCATCTTCTGCACATTACAAGTATGCAAGAGAAAAATAACATTCCCTTTCTTGGAACTTATTTTCGGCAGTTGAACATTTCACAAAGAGAAACTGTTAGTGCAAACACTCAAAAGGTCAAGCTCTAAATAAACAGAGAGACAGAGCGATGAAAGGGGTTAGTTGTTATTAATCAAGCTGAGATGATCACAAGTCAAAAAAAGCAAAGCAGCAATGAAGACAGAGCTATAAGCATGCTAGAAATTTTGGCAAGATCACTCATGAAGATACAAAAAGCAAAAGTTGTGTTCCCCAGCCTCGGATGCAACATGTCCAAAAAAACCCTTCTTTTCTATTCCTTGGGATTCCCAGCTACTTTTCAGCTCTTTCTCTGACTTAGGAAGATAAACAACTGTTTTTGCACTGGAAATGAGTACCATCTATCCCTAGGTTAATATGATCCTCATGCTAAGGTAAAGGATGAAAATGCATTCAATTTATAGTTAATACGTCAAATCTTGCTTTATTTTTATGCTTTAACAAGATTTCCCTCCAAATCAAGCGTGCATTATTCCATGAGACATAATACCAATGAAACACAGCAGACAATCATATTAAAAGAAATGTGAGCCAGTTAAGAGGAGGGAAAAAAAGAAAAAAAAGAAAGAAAAAAGGAAGGCACTAGACAAAAGGTGATCTTTACAAAATTTCTGGGAAACACTGATCATCTAAACATTATTTAAAGCTTCCTGTTCTATTAGGGTTTGCTTTTCTTGCTTGTTTACCAGTAATGTTATGCTGTTACACTGAACATAAATAAGTACTTTATAAAGAAAATGCAAAACTGTAGAAGTTCCAGATCACTTCTCGGCTCTGATGTCAAATTCAAACACGATAATAAATGTATCCCAGATGAGGGCTGGCCCTCCTTCCAACGAGCTGAGCCCCAAACATCAGCGCAGTCAAAATCTGGCTCTACAGTTTGTAGCTTGACCCCAGGTAAACCTCTACCAGAATCACCAGTGGTTTTAAACAAACAAACAAAATCCCTTGACGTTTCTGAATCATCATATTGCATTAGTTCGTTTTTTAAAGGCGGCTTTGTTCCACTTGTTTGGAGAGCTTTTTGGTGAGCACTTCTTGGCCAGAAGGCAACACAGCGCCGAGGAGCCCGTCCGCGTGTTCGTGGCGCACAGTGTCTGGGTGCAGCGCTGCTCACGGAGCAGCAATGCCTCAGCTCCCTGGGAAGGAGCAACACATTTTGGACATTCCTGTGAACATTAAGCAGTTGCTAATAGGGCAGGACGACGTTTTCCCTCACACCTGACAAAGCAAAACTTCCTTGTGCCGTCTCTCATCCCACTGTACATCTTGTCCTCCTCCTGCTGGCACCTGGTCAGCAGTGTAATTAGAGAATAACTGATGTGACCAAAGCAAGCAATATGGTAAATGCACAGATCAGCTGCTCCAGCTGCACCAGCTCCGGGGTCCCAGCAAAAGCTAACAAAGGTGCCCAACAAAGTCAGCAGCTCCCTGGACACTGAATGGCAATGGGAAAGTCTCCAAAGTAAAGAAGTAGCTCATGCACTGATGGGAAAATTAGCAGGTCTCTTGAGATGCCGATTTGTACCTGCAGCACCAGCAGATTCATAGTGACCCAGATAAAGAGAGCAAATGTCCTTGGACACTGGCAATGACCTTACATAACAAGAGGGACTGCAGATATCTTAGGCCTCGAAGTCTTTTCCACTTGAGAAAAAAAGAACAAGAAGAAAAAGGTAGTTGGTACAGCAGGTCAGTATGCTTAGGAGAAAGGAAATAGCAGTGACCTGTCGGAACTCATTGCAGCAAGAAAACACGAGGACAAACACGGCCGAGTCAAGAGAGCATCAAGCATATGGAGGCTCAGCCCTGGCCTGTTGCCATTAAGGTGGTCCTAAAACACGAGTTGTGAAGAGGTAAATGAGCAAAGGAGGTAAATGCACATTGTGCAATCGTGCAAGGTGCTGAATGCCTTCAATAGAAGCCAGTGCTTTAAACTTGCACATAGATTAGAAAATGCAAGATAGAGATGTCGAGTGAGGAGCAGGGAAGGTGCACCTTCAGGAACCAACGTGTGCGTGCTGGGGTGCCAAGAGAGGGAGAACCCTGATCAAACAAGCAGGGTTTACAATGCCTTGAACTACATCCTCAGCCTTTCCTGATGTTTGCCCTTACGGTGCCATCCCCAGCATGAACTTTAAGCTTGCTCAATCGCCAGGCTTCTCTAGCCTTTAGACTAAGACAATGCAGGAGATGAAGTTACATGATGCTTGAGCAGTGCTGTACTCTGCTGAAGAGCACAGGCAGCTAACTGAGACTCCAGGTCGCTTACAGGAGGCTCCTCAGCATTTGCAATCCGCTTCCCTTGAGCTCTGACACAAGCAGACGAGGCAGCTGTGCTCAGATGGACAAACACACACAAAATATTACTGGTGTGCTTTGCTTACTGCCCCATGCCCATTCACCCCAGCCAACAAGGCGAATCAGTCTGCAGAATCTCTTGAAAGACATCCCAACTCCAGCTTCTTGCCTAGACTTACACATGCTGCATGCTAGACGCACACATGTATGCTTAGCAATCTAGTGCAACAGGAACACCAAGGAGAGCTGAAGAACTCACTGCCACTTGGATTTGTCAGTTTGGATAGAGCAGAATTCAACCCTCAGACTCGACAGGTGCCTTCACAACTTCTCTTTTTAAGAGGAAACACGGACCACTGAGTGTTAAAACCCCAGGGAGTTCACTTCCCCACTCAAGCATCAACCTGCTTTTGGGGTTTGGGCATGTTAATTAACCCGACCAAACTTTGTTTTCTGCATCTGTAATGAAATATGCCAGCCATTCCTAGGCTCACAATCCACCACTGCTTGAAGACAGGCATCCCAAAATCTCTTCCCTCATGAGCAGATTTAGAGATTCCACCATAACCACTATGAAAGAGGCATGAGTTACTTTTATCATATACACCTGGGTAAGAAATCCTACATGGGAATTAGGGTGGAACAGTTCATCCCAGAAAACTCAAAGGAGAAAGGAAGGGAATACAGTGCCCAAGCTGTCAAAGCTTAAGCAAATTCCTCGGCAAGAATGTGCCAAGGGTTGAGGCTAAGTTATTTACATTAATCCACATTTCAGTTGAAAACTTCTTGCCCATGTTCAGCTGAAGGCTGTAAACTGCAGTCCTCTGTTTTACAGCATTTTTACCTCATTGGAAAGGAGCAGAATTCACAGCAGCGATCACAGGTGAAAGCTAGCACTAAGAAAACAGATAGACCTCTGGAAGTGCAATTACCCAACAGGTAGATGATATCACCCAGTGAACTCCAAACTCAACCTATGTCAGACAGCTGCCAGGTTGCTTCCTTTTGTTAGGCAGATTTTTATATTTATTCCTGTAGTTACCTGATTTATAGGACCACATGGTTTTCCCAGCAGTCAAATCTCTTGGGCTTCTGCCAATCTAAATCTATCAAGTGGCAATCACATAGGTCTGAGGAAAGCCGCACACCTCTGCCAAGGAATCACACTCTCCTGCAATTCTAGTTATAAACAGTGTTAGGAAAGAACAGAATCAGCAGAACAGCCGAGGCAGATACGAGCTGATAAGAAACCAACTGCAATAAACCCTCATCAGGAAAAGCTCGGCCTGCCTGCCTTGCTTCCTCTCATCAGAGTGCTCTAGACCTTGCGTATTGAACCTTAAGAGACTTTGTGTATATTCACTACTGAGGACTGAACAGCTGCCTCTTGCACAGAGCGTTGAGAGAAGCAGAGAAAAACCTCTCCAAGAAAACATGATGCGAGACAGAAGCCCTGCTGGGCAAAATCAAGAGCAGGGGGCTTGGAAGAAAGCTTAGGGGAAATACAAAACTGTAAAAGTGGCACAATTTTTTAATATTATTCCTGATTCACATCTATAAGCATGCCTGTCCACAACCCACCCATGCTGACATCTATCTTTGCTACCTATGTATACTGCCAGGTGTCCTTGCTGACCCGTCACCCACTGCCTGTCGTGTCTGTGCACAGCCAAACCCCACTCAGAGAGATGTAGAAATCCTCTGCAGAAATGAACACATAGCTACAGTGCAGTGTCATTTAGTCGAGCTGTTAGTTACTGCATTCCTCTTCATGCTTCTTCACGAGAACTCATGTGGGGATATGTTACACGGAGAAGAAAATCTCTCTTTGCTCAGAATTATAAACACAGTCAATGTCTTGCTCATCTCATAAAGTGTCAAAAAGTGTTAAGGCCCCCGTACACTAGTCCCAGCTCTCCTAATTACCAGCGCTAATGAAGTATACAGAATAGAAGGGGCTAGTGTGTGATTTAATCAGTCTCCTAGCTATTGTTTGAGAACCTCAGATGACAACACTACGTTAGGCTCTGATCTATGCTTCCAGCTGTTATTAAACTAACAGAGTCTCTCCAAAGATAACGCAGCTCTACTGACACCACTAGTACCTCTACTAAAATATATGCATCACAAAATGATAACCTGGGTATTATAAATCCGAATGCCTTCATAGGACGGATCAAACCCACTGCTAAAATATCATTTACGTATGCTCCGTATATGAGCTTTGTGTATGTGGTTTGTATCTGCTAAGGCTTCTTTGGATGTTTGCGTGTTTCTGTCCCTGGCTTCTCAGTTTGCTCTCATAAATTCCCAACAG
The DNA here is from genome assembly GCA_013389825.1 of Crypturellus undulatus. Lineage (NCBI taxonomy): Eukaryota > Metazoa > Chordata > Aves > Tinamiformes > Tinamidae > Crypturellus > Crypturellus undulatus. The sequence goes on from VWPW01030076.1 coordinate 551,396, forward strand.
CTGAAATTACTGTAAGGCAGACAGACCGATTCCAGCTGCAAACCAGCCACTTTCATAAGTGAGATAAATAAGTTTGTTTTACAGCCTTCTCAAATGGAATTAAGCATAACATGGCCACCAAGGAAAACTGATTGAAGAGTCCTGAACATTGGGCAACAACATTTATCCTGCTCGTTTCCCACACTCTCCACATCTGCGCCACCAAAAGAGATACCAGGGCTTCTCTAACAGAAAGCCCAGGGCCTTGGCAGCCCGCCTGCTCTTGCTGGCCCTTTCCCCAGCTCAGCAGGGACACATAGGGAGCACCTGCACCACAGCAAGGCCCCGTCCGTGCAGTCCTCACGTGCTCAGCCGTCCCCAGATGTCCCTTGCGCCATCGAAGTCCTTTGCCCCAGCAAGACACGGCGATGCAGGCAGCGTTTGCCTTGCTACATGCAAGAAGACACCAAGACCACAACCTCATGCCATCCCTCGAGGTCGTCAGGTATATACTGCATAGGTCTAAAACTGATTTGTCCTTAAAGCTGCACCACCTTCATTCATTCATTCATTCTTCATCTCAGAGGGAACCTCTGTATCTCCCAAGCTGAGTTTCCTCCCTCTGCCACTGCATCAAGTTCACAGCCTGATGGAGGAGAAAACCAGGTGGCCGCTGCCCACGCGAACTGGCTAAGTTGCTTTCTCCCCCGGGAATACAGGGAAATGACCATAAAAGCAGGATATTGCTGTATGCCTTTCAGAGGCTTTGTCAAGAATTTAGTTAAGATTCAGAAGAGGGCTCCAGAAATATAAATCACTATGTAAATGCTAAAAGTTAACTGTTTTTAGTGATGAATAGCCACAGATTTAAGATAAGTCTTTCATTTTTTCTTAGTTTTCATACAAAGGTGCAAAAATATCCTTCATTGCAAATAACCATTGCTCCTGCTGTGAGAAGCTCGGCACATGATTTCAATTGCCTTTCACATAGAAAACAGGAATAATACTTTGCATTTACAGACTTTAAAACTACTTTGCAGACAATCAAGTCTGAAAACCCCGCTGTGATGCAGGAGGCAAACATTATACCTGCTTTACAGATGAAACTAAGGGGGGGGGGTAGAGGAAAAGGCTAAATTACTAAGCCAGAAGTCAGAAACAAAGTCATTTGAGACACCTGGAGCACAACCAAAGCTGGACACACACTTGCTCTTCAGCCAACAGTCCTACCCTGCTGCTCTCAGACCTTTATCTAGTAGGGCATATACCCTGCGTGACACAAGGGCCCATCGCATATACCTATTACCAGCATATTTAATCTTCTGTATATATTTCTATTGACCACAGAGCATGCCTGGAATTGCATGAGACCACTTGTTCCATTTTCTAGCATGGGTGGCAGGAGAAAAGTTGTTGACAACTAAAAGTTAACCAAACATTTATTTTTAGAACCTAAGTCCGACGTTATAGCGTCTGGACTCCTAACTATCCATTTCTCTGACATTAAGCTGAGCTACCACATGAGAAAATTGCTAGAATGATAGTATTTCCAGGGCATACTGAGTCACTGTCCAACATCTAAAATGGGAAATAAAATAATTTCTCAGAAACTGTCAGCAAAGTGGGAGGCAAAGTTTGTAGGAACGGAGCTTGTATACAAAAATTCAGATTTCTACTTTAAAACCCCTCAGCATTAAATGCACTTAAAAAAAAAAAAAAAACTTTCTAGATGATAAAAATAGTCATCCCATGGTACTGATTTCAGGATATTATCTAGTATTTACAACAATTATTAAGCAACACTAGCAAAACAATAATGGTGACAAGCAGGGAACAGCACGCCAGACAGCCTGAGGAGGACTGCGTAGACTCAGAAATACCTATTTTTTTGCTTGGATCTGATCCACCCTAGTGATCCCGTGATCCTCATCTGGCTACTCTTTTTGTCCACTCCCAGGTGAGAGAGAGACATTCATCAACCCTGTCCCCCCTGGAGCAGAAACACAGCACCCAGGTCAGACCGCTCAGGCTTGCGCCATCAGTGGGCCACGATAAATGTTCATGTAGAAGAAATGGAAAACCCTTAGGGCAGGAGTTTTCCACCTCTCGTAATCTGCATACCCCTATTTTTTATTTTTTTTCCCTCTATTTTTTATTTTTTTATATGGGGGAACAGTAGGCCCCCATATAACAAATTTACACTTTCATGGGCAGCTGAGTACAGCTCAGAAGTAATTTGAAGACATTAGGGATGTGCAAGGTGAAAGCCACTTATCTACTGCACAGGTATGCGACAGCTGTCCTCAGAAATAGCCATCTATGGTCCCATAGTTAATGCTTAACTCAAAATTGGTAGCAGAAGGTTTTACGAGAGTTTATCACCACATATCCTTTGTATCCTTTTAAAAGTAAAAATAGATGTTCTCAAACAATATAAACCTCCATTCCACCGGCCTCTTTCTCTGGGTGTTACCTGGGAGCAGTGAGTTCCAAAAGCTGAATTAAAACAAAACAAAACAAAAAAAAAAAAAAAAAAAAGAAGAATTAACTGGAGGAAGATTCAGTCTGTGTGGTGAGTCAAGTACACACCCCATCTCAGCTGCCAAAGCCCGCGTTCTGGATGCTTTCACTAATATTCATTTAAAAGTATAAACAAACATCAGAGACTACCAACCTGTGCAAGGGTGAAGAACTGCATTTTATCTGAAATGCCTGTCTCCCCCTCACCCTGCTTTTCTCTCCCACTCTAAATTGATGCCATTTTGATTAAAAATAAAATAAAACAGCAAAAAAAGCTATTTTTGAATGCTGCCTTCAGTTATGCATTTGTATGCGTTTTCCATCTTTTAACTAACAAACAGGAGGGGGCAAAAAAAAAAGTTAATTCTGCCAGCAGTCTGCTGTGATATAAATAAAAATAATAGGTACATTCACAGATTTTGAACTTTTTACAGCCAGTGCTGCAAAAAGCAATTTTAATTTATAACCACGGAGTCTTGCAAAACATATAACGAAGACATAATAAAATGGAATGTTTATCCTGTGGCTCCCATTAGACCTCTTCCGTTCGATGGTTGTAACTAATGACTTGTTTTTCCACTTTTGTATTGGAAGCCTTATTATTGGGCTGCACAGAGCATACCTTATTTGATTGCCCTAGCAATGCCTGCACCTCTCGTTGAAGCCTGCAATTAGATGCTTATGAAATAATATTAAAATGCTGCATAATCTTGTCTGTGGTCAGAATTAAAAAAAAAAAAAAAAAAGGAACCAGCCCTGTCTGTATAATATTATACTGAGCACAATAGACTAATGTTCACTCCAGTGCATGTGTCCTTTTGACTAACCACTTCTATCTGACAACCTTTTTTTGGCAACAGAACACATTGTACTTTTTGGATAATTGACTGTGGAATATAATGTTGTTTATTCAAAAGCAGGTCACAGAGCTGAGCTTCTTGTTGTCTTTATCCTTCTACCTTTCTTATCTTCTGGAAGTTTAGATTTATGTTGATTTTCTTTTTTTTTTTTTTTTAATTACACATATGGCTTTAATTGCTGCACTGCATTTATTCACCAGAAGGTGACCTGATGGTGAAAGGGTAGAGAAAGGGAGGTGGGAAGCAGATCTCAGATTTGAAAACTATATTTGGACATATTTATCTGCAAGCAATCTGACAGTGAAACAAACACAAGCACACGTGTTTCCAGCATCTCTGATATCTACAGTGCAAGCTTCAACATAAAATTATGTAGTTTGCTTCAACATAAAATTATGTAGTTTGCCTCAACATAAAATTCTATAGTTTCTCTAAACTTAGCATCTACTAGAAAGAATGAACTACCACTTGTCCAGTGATCTGGAAATTCAACCAGAATTTCAGAAACACAATCAATCTCTCTCTATTAAAGTTTAGGCACCAAATGGTGGCAAAACTCACAGTTTTAAGCTTACGTCGTGTGGGACAAGGGCACCATCGGGGTGAAAGATATGCAAGCAGGTGGAAGAAGTCATGTGAAGATGTGCATTGGCCTAAATTGAATTTAGGAAGCGATGAGAAACCTTTTATTCAAATATTTAGATGGCAGTGCAAGAACTGATGTGTTTCTAAGGCATGTCTCAGGATGGAGCCTGGGGGAAGAAGGCTGTAAATAAGTGTTGCTTAATACAAGAGAGGAAGGCCTTCTGGGATGATTGAAGTGGTGCTGCAGAGGAAACAAAAGAGCTTTCTTCTAACACAGGCTGGAGAGGGAGGCGCTGTGACTGCACCCATGCCAGCAGCACCGGGCCAGGGGACCGCAGCAGTCACCTATGACTTCAGATTTGTGAGGTGCTCGCGAAACTTGGCTTTGCAGGAGCACAGATGTTGCAGGGCACTTGCCCACAGGAGATTTCTCCTACAGTCTGACTCAGGTTGAAAAATAAACCCCACTGAGCTTAATGGCAACTACCTGGGAGGAATCCATCAGCGGCAAGCAGGAGCTTACTTGGTCACTTACTCATTTCTTTCCCCTGGAGAAGCCATGGGTTTTCATTCTCAGATCTCTCAGCAAGAGCAGAAAAGGAGATGATTCACTTAATGAATGCTCAGCTCCCCCAAAGCTATACTTCAAAAAAACCTGTATTTCAGGTATTGATAAAATACAGTCTAAGTAGAAAGTAACAGCAAGAAAATGTCATAGCTAATGTGCCCCATCACATCCCAGGTGCAGCTCCATTTTACTGATCATGTGAAGATATTGCCAATTTGCGTGAGGAACATTTGTTTGTTTATAAAAAAAACTCTTTTTTTTTGGAGAGGGGGAATGAAGAGAATAACAGTGACAGTAATAATAATTCATCTGTCTGTGCTGGCGCTAAACCACGCGGTGGAAAATCCTTGCTAATGCTACACTGATCAGCTAACGCGCCGCCTCTCCGCTCCTCTAATTTGTTTGATGTAGCTGACTTAAGACAGCGCATTTCAATCTGGACTATTTTGAGGATCTGTGTAAAACTAAGTCAGGACTCTATTAGCGCGGATAAAGAGGCGTACGAATACTACTCTGTTACAAGCAAGACACAGTTTATCTGATATTTTTTCGAGCAGACAGAATACACTGTGTCTGGAACAAAGCAGAAAATGTGACTGGAAAGTTTAGAGCCCTTAAATTAATTCCCTAGACAAAAAGTTGAGGCACCAAATTCATAATATCATGTTATGTAACTTGTACTGGAGCCAGGCAGCTACTAAGTGAAATAGTATGAGTTATAAAAACAAAATATTATTATGAAAACAATTTTACAACTTTATAATTCACTATTATTTTCATTTAGGAAAAAACTGTCAGTATAATTGCAGATGCTGTTTGCCTTGCAGGAGTTCTTCCAACTGGTGATGGGAAACCTCTTCTTCTTCTTTTTTCTTTTTAAATGCTGCTATTTCATTTAATATATTACTTTGCTTTATCGTTATCCAGAGGTAAATCTTAACAGGATGCCCATTATGTGGAGGCCTAAGTGTGTTTAGTATCAGAACATTTATGAGCTGTAAATATAACTATATATTCTCAATTATTTCATGGCATTACTCTTGGAGAAGAAACATTATACCAGCATCCAGTATCGACTGCTGCTTATTCTTCATGACTCTGCATCTGTTTTAAAGGGGATGCTCTGCACTTGCACTGCTCACTCTGCACCACCAGCTCCAGCTTGGCTGCTCACAGGCACAAAGACGGGACTCAGGATCCCTCCCCAGCCATGACTATCAGTGCCCAGCGCCCTACCCAAAGCTGCTGCTTTAGTAATAATCCATGAACACATACCACTAAGAACTGGATTAAGACCACAAATATATTTCAAGGAAGGAAATAAGGTCAACGGGAAAGTCATGCCTGTCTGTTTACCCAAATGTGGGCCAATCCTCTCCAGATGACACGACCAAGAAACCACATCACCCAAAGCACTGCACCAAGTGGGCTGTTCCCTGCTTCAACACCAGGTCTGAAGTCCATTGTATTTCACCCCAGAAAGGCAGTCGGAGCCCTTCTCGGCCCAGGCCCTGGACCATCCAGCAGCTCCCAGCCTGCTCTGTCCCCGCAACTCTCTGCCTGGTTTGGCGGCGAGCCTTGAGCAGGTTTCCTCACCAAGCTTCGCTGTGATAAACTTGACAGTAACTCAGAGGCTACAGCATTGAGTTACAGCCGTGCGTTTGGTGCCACCCAGTTTTAGGGGTGCTGCTCTTTGCTGGGGTTTCAGGTCCGGAGCGGGGCCAGCCCTGGGCTCAGGAGGCACCACAGCCTGATGACCACAGCGCTTCCCCGCCAGAAGCTTCTTCCTGTGCGTTGCTGCCTACGTCTTATGGCCACATGTACAAAATCCTTGTACATTAGACCTCAACATGATCCATCAAAGTGGAAACTTGGTTATCAAGAGTTAAACGGTACAGAAGCAGAGCCCTTAATTAACTTGAAGGCTGCCCCATGCCTTATCATGTATGGAGGCATTGTCCTCAGCTTATTTTAAGAAGGAGCCAGAAAGAACATCCAGGTATTATGCCAAAAGCCTCTTTCTCCATTATTCCTCTTATATTACTAACCCATTGTGGCTGACTAATGACTAAAACTGCAAAAGCTGCATCCTGAAGCTGTAAATTTAAGTTGCTTTCTTGGTATATGCTGACCTGACTTACTCCTATAACTGCAGGCTCCCTATTATCTTTAACTCTGAAGGTAATTGTTTGGTAACTTGCTGTTTCTCTATTTCAGGAAAGCAGCTCCAGTGTATGATTCCTTGGAGAGAAATTTGACAAATTCCTGTGTCAACAGCTGGTTCCTGCTAATAAATGGCTGCTTAATAATAAAAAATAAAGTATCGAGAACAAAACGTAAAGGTCTGAAACGAGAATGTTAAACACATTTTGAAATTGTTTTCAATACCTTCAAAATGTGACAGTATAAAACACCGCGTGCCAGGTCACAGAATCACAGAGGTTGGAAGGGACCTCTGGAAATCCCCTCGTCCAACCCTCCTGCTCAAGCAGGGTCACCTGGAGCACATTTCCAAGGATTGTGTCCAGATGGCTTTTGAATATCTCCAAGAGAGGAGGCTCAGAGGTCCTTGCAGGGAGGACGACCATTCTAGAAACATCCCTTGGCACCTCGGCCAGCACCATTTCACTTGAGAGTCCTAGAGAAACCACAGAGATTCTGTTGCAGATATTTAGAGACAGGAATATACTACTATTCTCAACGCCATAGTTCCCCACAAAGTCTTAACTTCAAGCCTCTCATCTCAGCATTAGACACCACTGCCTTCTTCCCCTCCTCCTCGTTTTAATAGAAGCAACAGCATTAAATTAAATACACCCAGAAGCAATGACAGAGTCAGCTGCTGATATATAGCTAGTGCTGGTTAGAACTCGGAATTACTATTTTGTGAGGAATGTCAACATTTTGACATTTGTTGCTACTGTCAGGGTAAGAAGGAACAGCATATTCATGTGGAAATTTTGAAATGTCATGCTGAAATCATGAATTCCATTTTGAAATTCTGAATCCAGTATTTTATTTAATTTTATATTATCATTCTGTCTACTTTAATTCATTAAATGTCAGGCCACAATACTTTAAATAATGTTTCCTTCCATTTTAATTGTGTTTTTTAATATATATATTATTTCAGCATTGTAAAGTATGGGCAGACTATATCTCACACTGACAGAAAACAAACTTAAACCATTATTTTACGCTGCCTCTGAGTCCCATCCAGTGGAAATTTTCAGTACGTGATTTTTAGGGAGAAGATGCTTTGGGGGGAGGTGGGCAGTGCTACAATAAGCTGCCTGCCTTTCTGCAAAAGCAAAAAGCTGAGCTAAGAAAGAATATATCCCTGTGACAGCGGGAGGGAATCGGGCAAACTGCATTTATTCATCTGCAGAGAACAAAAAAACCCTAGTCACTAGATTAACAGCAAACAGCAAGAGCATTAGTCTCAGTTCAAACCTACGTGCCGGAGGTACTTATTTTATGTGAGTGATGGCAGACTGTAAAAATTATTAAACCGGTACAAGAGAAGTGCATCAGTCATAGCAAAGGACGCTGGTGAGCAGATGTTTCTGAGGCAAAGATGAAACTTCCAAGCGAACGTCTCCATCGCAGGTATTAAATCAGTGGAAAAACTGACAAAAGCTGTCTGAAATGAGAAAACAGCAAGTCGTCATGGTCCCCTTTTGGGCCCTGCAAGTTTCATGAGACTGCGTCAGTGGCGGGTGCAGCAGGCAGCAGAGACACAGCCGCTCCAGCCGTGCAGAAAGGCTGCAGCGGGTGAGCGCCGTGCCGCGCGGGCGGCCACCACCAGCCCCACCATGCCCACAGCCTGCGGTGCCTCATTAATTTCCACTCGCCTCTGCACTGAATTTCCACGGCGCTCGCCGAGAACGCTGCAAGGGGCCCAAGTGGCCATGCTCCGTAGGGCTGTGGATGTGGAGAAGGGAGCGAGGGGTCTGGTGGCCGGCACATGCTAAGCGCAGTTGGGGACTGGGCACCTTTGTGCCTCCTGAGTGAGAAAGCAGGTGCTGAACAGACACAGCTGCCACAGGGATGCTGCTCCCTGACTCCTGCCAGCAAATCTGCGATGGAGGAACAGAGATTTAGATGCCATGCCAAATCAGTGCTACAAGACACTCTTCCCCCTTGCAGCCTGGTAGATTGATCTCAAAAGATGATGTTTTTCAAGAGATTTCCATTAGTGCAGAGCAAAACCACAAGTTTGTCTCCAGTGATTTCAGCTGCACCCAGTCTAGATGCAGAAAAACATGACAGCCTATTTGGGAAGGAAAGTGGGTTTTCAACCCCATGAATAGACTCTGAAAGAGGAAAGGGAAGTCGTTGGATCTGAGGTCTAGGCAGGACAACTTTTTGAGTGTCTACAGTGGCTACCCTTCAAACAAGCCAAGAATAACATGAGCTCCCTGAAAGTCTCTGGAATTTTCTACCTTTCACCAAAGCTGTGACTTTCATAAGCAGAGCAGAAAAAAAAAATCCCCAAAACTCAAAATACCCACTACCAAAGCAAAACAGAGCTCTGCCATGGCACTCCTGAACCAAAGAGTTTAAATTAAATTAGTTAAGATCCCAAACAGTCCACCTGTGAAACCATGGTGTGGTTCTGCCATGGGCAGCCAGAGCCATATATTGGCTGGGGCAGGTACTAGCTTCATCCTAGGTCTCTGTTGATTGAGGCTGCAGATGCCCAGAGCTTCCTTTGGGGACTAAAACTAACCCAGGTTAAGGCTGTGGGGGACTGAGTCTTTCTAGGACTCCACGAATGCGCCAGACACAGCAGGAATGGATCTACACCCCTGCTGTGCCTTCTGCGGTCTACAAAGCCACCCAGGAGACGTACAGTGGAGTCTCCAAAACACTCAAGTATACTCAAAAACAGCAGAAGGATTTGCTGGAACTTGGAGATATGAGAGCTTGCCAAGGGTATTTGATGTCTCATATAGAAGAATAGAAACATTTGGTGTTGGGTAGTGGTGGTGGGAGTTTCTTCAACTTTATTTTGGCCACAGGGCAGATCTGCTGGATTTCTCTGTGTTGGAAACCGGCCATGCCATTTGAATTTTCTAATGTGGACACAATGGTGCCAAAAATCAGCATACCTCATGAGTCACTCTAGTCTTGTGCTCTCTGGCCTTTGGCAGGGCAGAATTTAAGAGAAGACTTCAGACTTTGACTTAGACTGAGGGCAGAGCAGCACTGGTAAAAGCACGAGAGCAGCCGGTCCTGTCACATGTTTCTGGGATGGTTGCCTGACAGCTCCCCTGCTGCTTACACAGAGATCCCCACTACCTATAAGACAGGAGAAACTACTGAGGGTTTTTGGCCAGGAATGTTCTTGAAGCACACGAAGGTTTAAATAAGGACATGCAACTCTGCTAGCTCATTTCTTAACTAGGACTGGGCATTCATGCTGAATGGTGTGCTGCAAAATTCTAAAATTTACAGGGGTTTCACATGCATGGCTTTCACTTCCATAACTGGCCCAGGGACAGAATTCAACACATGGTTGTGTGTGAGTAAAGCTCATTGTTCTCAGTGAGCCTTAAGAATCAGTACAGATTATTTTCTGTTCCCATACCAATCCAGATTTATTTTGGATCAGCAGCAACTTCAGCATGATTAGTAGATGGGAAAACACAGAACCACAGCACCATGAACCTCTTCCTAACCAGAATGCAAATGTAAACCATTTTTTACCCCATGAACAATCTGAATAAAAATTTTTCAACCCCTTCTTACCATGATGGACCATGGTGTGTATTAAAAAAAGTATCATGAGTTTCTACTCTGAAATTAATTCGTTACTACATCCTTAACGTTCTGCACATGAACTGCATTCAAAATTAACAATTCACTTGTTTGAATGAAGCTTGGAAATTATTTTACATTCCAAGATCATTCGCTTGCAAGAAGAAAAATTCCTAAAAGTCTTTTATTTTATGAGCTACTTATTAATGCTTGCTTCTTACCCTGGCTTCTTAATCGTTTTCCTAAACTGAAAGGCCTCAAACCAACCTTGAAAAGACAAAATGCAATAAAATGCAAGAGTCAGTCGTGTGCTGTAAAATCTGTTAAAATTCATGCTGTAGCTAACAAATCAAATCACAGCAACAAATCTCCTCAACAGGATCCTGGATCTAACAAAACCTTCTTCTTTCTTTCACTTACATGAAAACATTCAAATGATTTCAAACTCTATGAGTTAGCCTGCAAAGGAAGAGGACAACATGCAGGAAAACCAAACAGCACTGCTTTTTTTTGGCTGTCAAAACATAAATGTTTCATTAATGGGCATTTCCTGTTAGTCTGTTAGATCACCTTCAATTTTTCATTAATTAAACTATACTTGTTACAGAGCAGCAACAAGCAGAGTCTACCACTAATATTCCCAAAAACAGTAAGTGCAAAGATGAGATAGGATAATAAGCTTCCTATTTAACAGGTTAGAAGAGAATATAAGTTCTGAAGGAATTTAACATCAAACAGACAGCAGTCACTTTTGTAGGAAAACTGAAAAAAAATAAAGTATTTCTATATAAGTGCTTGCAAATACTACACAAACACACATATGCATGCATGCATACACGAAACCCTAAACTTGAGTTAAACTGTTCTAGCCCTCCAGCTTTGTAATGCAAATGAGACTAACAGGCTTGCGCTGTTTGTGGTTTGAGATGATTTGCGTTTCCATAGAGATACTGACTGCACTAAAGTTTTTAAATTTTATATCTACACATAACTCTACTTGCATTCACAAAAGTCTAAATATCTGTTTGGTGTACAACAGCATTTCCTCACTCACTCCCCTAGAACTGCACCAGTTTACACCAGTTAAGGGTATGTGCAAATTCTGTACCTTTCACTACTTGCTAATCTAAGTCATACCAAGCACCTCCACAGCTGAGGGTTTACTGCCCCTCTCCCAGTAACTTGGTAAGGAAAAAAATCCCCCAAAACAGTTTATTAGCTCATGTTGCCAGTAGATAATATTTAAAGGACTTTTTTTGTTTATTGCTTTTACTATACTGCCTGAAGAAATCTGGAATATCTTTGTTGGCAACAATTCCCACTCTCAGAACATCTAGAATTCACAGGGGAAACTGGCTCTATGCTTCTAGTGAAGGAAAGGGCAAGAGGACAGACCTTTTGTTATGTGTCAGAAGCTTTTACCATCTCTCTGTCAACACCCAAGAGCTAGTGAGCAGCCATGTGCCCAGGGGAGGGCAGGAAGCCCGAGGCAGCAATGGGCTTGCAGCCTCCTTGCTGGGGCTTTGCGATCTTCGACCTCCACTGCAGCCCGAGCCAGACGTGGGAACACCCACTGTCCTTTGGAAGGATCCCACAAACTCCCTGCATCGCCCCAAAGCGCGTTAGAAACGGCTGTCAGCAGAAGCGACGGAGGCTGCGTTATGCCCAGCCACGCAGACTGGTTGGACTGCCTCCTACAAGGACAGCCTACGCGGAGGAGGTCTGGATACCTCTGCAAGTGAATGGACGCCACTCACCGTACCACCTTACTGTCACTTGAGAGGAAAATCAAACAGCCCACAGAACTGTGTGGGAACTCATTTCCATGTGGTTTCAGTGATAAGTGATTTTTAAACAGTGAAACACAAGAGGTCAACCTCCGGAATTGCTTTGAACCACAATCAAAAACAGCGTGCTCGGTATCTCCGATCTGAATAAGAGGAACATTTTTTCTGGTGACTCAAGAAAAGGTCCATAAACATAAAGAAAAGTTTACAGGCAATCTCTTATTTGATCTTGGGAGAACAAGGAAGGAAAGATCCAAGTGTAATAATTCCATATAAATATATAGCCAACAACCTTATCATGTAACCGCTTGTCACAGGGACGTAAACTTCCTCCTGCCCTGCAGCGTGAATTCCAGTAGCAACACCAACCTCTATAAATGAGATGGTCTCTCCCTTTGAGGTTGATGGGATTTCTAAGATACCAAAAGTGTATTTTTTATTTAGATGAGAGTTCCCTATTTTCAACTTTTAAGAAGCTATGTGGATAGAGAACACTGGGCAAAACTGTTTTCTGTATTCCTCACAGTTTTTCTCTTGTTTTGAAATGAAGATGCGGTTTACAGCCTTGTCAGCTCACTGAGTCAATCTTTACACAATGGAAAAGCCAACCAACTCAATTTCAAAATCTTGGCCTGCCTCCTGAGGGCTGGCCCATACCATTTTCAGAGGCCAGGCCTGCACTTGCCTCGCATTCATACTGCTTGCACTCAACTTTACGTTTATTTTATGGACTTTGAACAAGTGTCAGACAGGGAAATGACAGGAAGGTGAGGCAAGAACATGAGCCCCCATGGCCCAACCAGCTCTCAAGTGGAATACTTGTGCTCTGGGCACTTGATCCTTCACCAGCTACTGCATGGATACATCTCAGTAGGTGTCACAGAGCTGATGGCCCGTACCCATGTTAGCTTGTGCTGTCTCCTTGAGCCTTGCAAAGCAGCGCGGACCTCTGCATCTGAGCTGCAACCGCTGGGCAGCTGCAGATGCATGGGGCACATGCAGCACTCCCAGCCTGCTCCCACAGGCACAGGACACCCACATGCTGTGTTTTAGCAAAGGTCCCAGACCACTTCACGCTAACGGAGATGGCCAGCTTTGGGCTTTCTCAGGCAAGCTCACAAGTGTCTGCATCTCCTACCTTGTGCAGAGCGGGCGGCTGCGGGGCCAACACGGGGTCGGTGATGTAGGTCTTCTTGGGGCCAGGCGGCTGGTACAAGGCAGGAGGCGGCTGGCCCATGGTGTTGCCAGCAGGATACGCCGGCTCGGGCTTCCAGGTGTTCTGGGGCACGTAGGGCGGCTCCGAGCCGTTCCTCCCTCCGTAGCCCCCGTAGTAGGGCTCCTGGTAGCGGCCCGGCGGGGGCGCGTAGCCATAGCCGGGCTCCGCGGGCCGCGTGGGCTGCGGCGCGTAGCCGTAGTCAGGCCCGCGGGGCTGCGCGGGGACGTACTGCGGCGCAGCGGCTGCCGGCTGCCGAGCGGGGCCGTAGGGCTGGCTGGGCCCGAGGCTGCCGTAGGGAGCAGGCGGCGGCCCCGGCGGCTGGTAGTGCGGGCTGGGCTGCGCCGTCTTCACCTGCACGTTGAAGGCCGGGCGGCTCGGGGTGGAAGCGGTGGCGTACGAGGCGGGAACCGGCTGCGGTTTCAGGGTGCCGATAGGAGTGACCGAGATGGGAGCTGGCTGCCCGGGGCCCTTGGCCGTGGATTTCTTGGTGGCGGTGAGGGGAGGCTGGTTGGGAATAATCATCCGCTTGTGGCTGGTGACAGGCGTTGACACGGACGGGGTGGTGGCAGGGATGCTGCTCGAGGTGCCGGAGCCCTAGGGAGCAAGCAGAGGAGAGAGGCCTTGAGTAGGAACCGGTCCTATGCCGGAACACGCAATTCAGGGTTAAACGGAAACGGGATTTTATAGTAACATCTGCACAGCAACTCAAAGTGCTTAGGGAAGCAGGAATGTACCTGAGACCAGATTATAAAATGGTAATAGCAACCTTTTCCTGCTCTGACAGAACAGGGACAACACTACTGTAACCGAACAGAACTGCCATGCACGGTTATTTCATCTTTTCTTATTTATTATCTCTTTGCCTTAAAACAAACAAACAGAAAAGTGATAAACATGAAGGGGAAAAAAAGGGGGGGAGGGGGGGAGCTCACTGGAGAATAATTAGAGGGAAACCCATGCTCAAAGCCCAGAAAGATTCCTGTAAAAACAAGAGCATTTTGGAAGAGAGAGAAAATGAGATTAAAGTCTCTATGGAGATGTGAAATTCCCTGGGTCCCTAGAGGGCTCGTACAGTACTGCTCCCCAATATGAAAGCTGCTTTAAAAGTGCAGGAGCCTGAAAAAAATGAGGGGAGGGAGAGAGAAAGAGGGGAAATGACCTGTTAGCAGTATCCAAGCCATAGGCATAAACTTAGAGCAAAACAAAATACAGAGGTGTCCCTTCGCCTGGCTCTGCTTCAGCACTGCTGGTAGAAAATCTGGAGTGACCCCAGGGAAGGCAAATGTTACACATTTCATGGGAGAGGGGAGAAAGGAGGCCAAGATTCCCGAGAGCTTCAGGAGTCACCGTCCCTGCACGCGGCCACGTAACCCTGCACCAGCAGGGAGCCGGGCAGCAGCTGCGCAGCAAGCACCACTTCCTGGGCTTGGGGGACAGGAAGGCTTCGTGGGGGGACACTGTCCTAAAAGGGATCCCGCATCCTTCTCTCTAAAGCACTTGCTTGCCTTCCTTGCCACTTATTTAACACCAATGTCCAAAAACACTGGTGGGAAAGGATATTTTTGTTAAATAGCGGAAATAGCCAGTGGTGTGAGACAGTTTCTGAAGAATACTGAAGATCTCCATTAAGTCTTTCTGGTAAATCACAGAAGAGCAAACTTGAATTTCTGGAGTTTAGAATTAGGCACAACCTCTTAGTTCTTTTAATTTACTTTATCTTAAAAGCATACCTGAACTTCCTGCTTCCCTATGCAGAAAAGCATTACCTGCAGACACACAGTTTGACCCTGTTTCTTTGCTGCTGTATCTTAACGCGATGGCTACAGGAGGTTACTGTCTCACAGAAGCTTTTGGCACCGGGCTCAATCACAGCCCTGATGACCTAGGAGTTCACTGAAGGCTCAAGTCAGACAAGCCCAGCTCTTACTGATGGTTGTGTTCAGCCTAAGGCATGTACCTCCTTCACCCAAATGACCCATCTTGTGTGTGTCCCAGGAGCTCCTGCTTTATTCAGGTGCCCTCATCACCTTATGCTCCATCACCTTCTTGCAGGGACCATGGGACAGCGAGGAGGGGATGTCAGGGCAGCCTGTGCACAACCTCTGCCCAGGCCAGAGAAATCCTCTGCCTGGTCAGCAGGTGGCAGCAATAAATTGCTACCAAACTAGCCCGGGCCAGCTGTGGAATGGGGGTTGTAGCCACTTATTTCCCTGGCTCTCCAAAGGACGACGAGCTCGCCATCCAAAGAAGGAGAAAGGCTGATCCACCACCTCTAATTGGCAGCTGCTGCACGTCAAGAAAGAGACGTGAGAGCAAGTCCGTCAGCGCCACCACGGCCCACAGACAAGTCTACCGAGGGAATAAGGAATCGCTGGTGCCCCATTAGTAGATCTACCCTGGTGCTATGTGCAAAGACACTTCTGCTGAGGCACTGGCAAAGAGCTTGTTCCTTCCATCACACCTTCAGGGCAAACCTCCCAGAGAAGCCAGTATAAATGAGCATATTAAAAGGCAAGTAAGAGCATCAATTGCTTTGTGGAGTTGTAAAAGGCATGCAGGCAGAGGTAAGGAATAACAAGGCAACAAGCTTCTGCTAGAGAAAAACACATCTGAATGCATTCCAACTTTCCAAAAAGATCCATGGCAAAACAGTACAAAGATGGACTAAAGAGATTCAGAAACTGAGAACGAGAAAGAGCTTAAGTTATCCTAAAAGGATAAAGACCGTTTAAGAGTCTGGAGCCCTCCATTAATATTGCCTGACTTTTCTATATCTGATGTACCTGATACTGAGCAGTCATTCCTGTGACCCTGCGCCAGAGCACAGCAGTATCAGCACTCTTCAGAAAAAGGGAACTTGGCTTGCCATGGGAATCATTCTTCCATGTCAGCTGCATTTATGCCCCAAAGTGCTCAAAACTCTCCCATTTCCCCACCTATTTTGCTCTTGTAAGTGGCAGTTGCTTGTCCACTTACTCTAATGGGATGAAAGGTCTGCAGCTTAGCACTGCATAATTACCACCAGGAAAGCTTTTATTTTATTTTTTTTTTTCATGTGAATAGGGAGAAGGTAAATAATGTTTAAATGACAACCGCCTGGAGGGGAAGGGGTGTGGAAAGACCAAAACAAAACATTAAAAAATGAGTCCTGTTAATTATCACATCTTATGTTTGTGAGCACAGACCCTGAGAACAGACTGCTGGTAAAGCTCTTGTGTTAGATGCTTGCAGCACCACAAGAACCAGGAGTTTTAACCTTACATACAAACAGCCAGATAACATTACACTTCATGTGCCCATGCCAGCCTCTGCAAGGAGAGGAATGCACCTTAGGAACAAACAGTAGCCCCTGCCTCCAAGAAGCTCACTGCCTAATGCCAGGCCCTCTGGAAGGCTCTGAGCAGCTCCCACTTTCAGCACTCCAAAGAGGATGACGTATCCTGGAGATTTGGGAAGGGATACCCACGACAGAGACCTTGCTGGGCCACCAACTTTACAGCAAAAGCCAGAGCTGGCAAGTGTCAGCTGCGCTGTGGCATTCAAACCACAGCGAGCCTTGAGGAGGAGGAAGTTTGCATCAGTAGGAGTCCCCAGAGGCACTTGGTGTGACTCATTCTGGATCCCTCTGAGGTGCTGGTGAAGCTGCACTGAAAGCTGGGGCTGGAGGGAGGAGGAGGAGGTTGTTAACATGGTGCAGTAGAGGAATGGGACATTAGTCTAACGCTACTGGGACACTGCTGATTTCTGGGGGCACAGAAAGGAGCACTGGCCATAGCTTCTGTGCACGGGCACAGGAGAGGTATCTCCATAAATCCTCTGCCCTTTCATTTGGGAGAGAGGGGAACCATGCATTCAAATATCACTCCAGTCTTACTCTAGGATTAAGAGAAGGTTTTATAAACACACACGAACTATGGATGGTTTGAGATGCCAGCTCTTAGGATGGGCATGTGCAGAATAAGGATGAAAAAAAAGGAACTTCGATACCATGTTTAAACAGATGTATGGAAGGCACTAGGAGGAGATGAGGGATAGCTGAGGCTATAAAGATGCCACGTGGATGGAGAGGGAGTAACGAACTGGCTAATGAACTGGTTGAGAAGGGATACCTATATCACGGAGTAGAGCCCCAGGAAAATGGGTAATTGTCACAAATGTTTCATCCAAAAGGGTCCATCGAACATCTACTAGTACAGTGAAGCAGACTCTTCCAAAAGTGCACCAAAGTGACAGCCTAGGACATGAAAATAAGGAGAAATAAGAGAAAGAAAAAGAAGGACAAAGAGTGGATTCATGAGAGTTCAGGCATCCCTTCCCCTAGCAGCTCCTGGACAGCTCATTTCAAAACCCAATCGCATTTGCAAGGGACTATCACGGCCACGCGCGCTCTCTGACATCTCTCAGGGCTGCTTTCAAAGGAAGACAGTGTTTCCTCTGCTCGCCATGCACTAGATGAAACTGTCTGACACACTTTGCAAGTGCAAATTAGAACCACGCTACTTACCATCAACCCCTTCCTGCAAACTCATATTTGCAAAGAGAGAGTAAACTAGAAACCCCAGGTGCTGATAACAGAGTTAAGAGAAACTAAAGCAGGAAGGAGTTAAATTCAGAACCTTGTCTACCACAAGCATTATAATACTTTTTTTTTAATGGGGAAAACACAAGAGCCATGTTTAAACACAGATGGAAGTACCTAAATGCACTGCCTCTTCTACAAATGAATTACCCAGCAGTTCAAATAGAGGTGAACTAATACTGACAAAATCAAGTTAAACTCGGTCAAAGTATGAGGAAAAAAACCCAAAACATTTCTCCTAAAACTTACCTTGTGTTAAAAGGAATCATTTTGTTTGGTAACTCCTGCCCTATCTCCTTAATTGTAGTGAAAGTTTACAAACATTTGCAGGAGGTTCCTGTAACAGCCACCACCATGGGAACTCTATGCTGTTGCAGTAAAGGATTTGTGCTGCCCTACAGATCTGATTTTCAAAGCTGTATATCTGGATTGAAAACTAACCTAGTGGGAAAACACAAAATTTGGAGCATCTATATGATTATTCATGCTGTAGAAATTATTTATGCACATTTTAAATTAGATCCAATATATACCCATAAGTAGAAAGTCATATAATAGGTATTACAGATCCATGATGACCTACAGAAATTAGCCTGTAGGTCTATACTATTTGACAGGGTTAAATATTTCCAAAAAGAGTACAGAACAAGTGCATTCTACTTTGTAGAAACACGATTCTATATGATCAGCTGGAACCCTTATGAAAAGGACTTCATTCTCTCTTTATTTTGTGAATTTGTAGAGTATTTTCTATAGAATCCCTTCAGTTATTCAGTTTCACAGATGGGATCAAAAATGTCTACACAAAGTTTATCATATTCTATTCAATTCCCTGGGCATTTTTTCATAAAGGTACAGTGGAATAGCTTTAGCTCTTTAGCTGTCAAATTATCACATATAAAGACACATGACTCCAGCTCAGTGGTTTTCAACCTTTATGCTCTGCAGCCCCAGAATGTTTTTGTCAGGAGAGACAAGCTCCTTTACTGAGCTAATCTACTGCTAATAAACATGGTTTCTTTTTTAAGTTACCTTTCATAGGATTCTTCTGAGTCACCTTCAGAGGGATGCGCAGAACCCCAGGGTTTGAGGAGCAGGGGTTGCGAACCGCTCCTCCGCCTGGGGCTGCCTTTTCCAGCAGTTCAGTCCCAATTTACTCCATTCGAGGAGTGAAACGACGCTTCCTCCTCGAGAAGCACGGACACAACAACTGCTGGCAGACTGAGCCCAGGATGCGGCCGGTTAGGAGAGCCCGGGGAACATCTCTCCTAACTCAGCTGCTCTCCTGCGTGCCTCATGGGCACAACCACACGGATTACGACATGCAGGGGACAGCCTGGGCAGGCAACACAACCAGCCTTCTGAAAGGCACCAAGTCCCCCAGTGGGGTGACAAGTGGGAGGCTTGGCTGGCAAAGGCAATGGAGGGGGGACTATAAACTTGTCTTCCGCTGCTGCAGCACACAGGCACGCACTGCTGCCAGATGGAGATGTCTGAACCTCCCTATGTCACCAGGGACACACCTCCACAAGGGCATTTATCCCATTTTAATGCTGAAGCCTAAAACAAGGAGGATGAATCATCAGCTGGAAGAGTCTACTTCTTATTGACTGCAGAAGGAGCGTAAAGACAGCTAAGACAAGTCACCGAATAATCAAGTCACTGTTAGATGAGATGGATTCTGTGATAAACAGGTAATTTTGACAAGTTTCCTGCATTCCCATGCATTTCTCTTGATGGAAGAAAAGATTAAATGTTTCCTTCCAGTTCTATCAATCTCTGATTTCCTATCTTCCTATTTACAGCTGAGACATGCAAGCATCATGGGGGTATGGGCTGTGCACAGATCAGCAGCCACACTCGCGCTCTCCAGCTGTGTTTACTTGGGATTCGGCTTGCTGGCCTGATCTCCAGAAACTGTCAAGGTATCTGATCGGATTGCTCCTAGGCATTAAACCAAGAGGAAAAGGGCAGAAACCTAATAAAGCATCCCATCTCTGGATCTTAAATGAAGAAAACACAATACAGATGACATGAAGTGTTACAACAACACAACTACTTCTGAGCTTTCATCTGTTTTTCAGCTGCTACTAAAGGTGGAAAAGGAGTCAACATAATTGTTAATGTTTCCGTTCACAACCTCTTTTGTAGTCCCTGTGACAGCCCAGCTTGAAGCGCAAGGGAGAATAGGCTACATGAAAGAAAAGGTGATAACAAGTTGACCTCCAATATTTTATCATGCAAAACAGCTTCTCAAAACTGACATGTGTGGTTATAAACACACTTTGGTTCAGCTTTCAGTATGGGCGTCAAGTGTTTCAGCCAAGCTGGGTTTCCACTTTCCAGCATTCCATTAATTCCAAGAGCTTGAGCACATCTCAAGGGCTTGGTCTCCAAAACACAACAGTGTTTTGCCAAGCAATGATTTTGCTCATCCTTTTCAGTTTCGTGTTTGCTTTTTTTATCCGTTTACCCCAACACAATCACTACAATGAGCTTTTTTATTTATTTCCTTTCTGATGAGTGATCACCTGGTATTTATGAGAATGACTACACATGAGACCAGCTTTAAAAGATGTGCAAAAGTAATTGACCTACATACCTCTAGCCCTGGTGGTCAGTCAAGAACCATAACGTTACCTTAATTCATTGAAGGGTTAGTTATTATTAAAACTCTCCTATTTAACAATTCTACTCAAACAGTTTGCGTAAAGTAGCCACTTCATCTGCACTGACATATAAAACACCTTTGTCAAAAAGCTACAGATGATGTTGGCCATGAGAAGCTAAATGTTTTCTGAATTAATCTTGGGATATTTCAGTAATTTCCCACTCTCATCACTAAAATGACAAATTTCAGCCAATCTGGATCTCTGGAATACTCAACGGCAGCCCCCTGCCCTGGTTTGAACCTGTGGCTCATCGCCCAGTGATAAATTACGTAAAGAGCCGTGCAGCCCTTTGGTTACCTCAAAATGCAGAATTACTGAACACGCTCCTGGAACAGGAGACCATGGACAGAATAAAGCAGCACCCTGTGAACAAAAGTCAGCACATGCCAGGGAAATAAACTTAGAGCGGCCTTCTCCAAGGATGCCCAAAACACTCTGTCCAGCAAACTAGGCTTTTCTGATGGGCTTCATGATGCTCCCCCTGGCTTAACTCAGGCAAAAGGCTGCATTGTCTGAGGAGGGGGAAAGCCCCCATCTCCCTATAAATAACAGCGTTGGGTAAGCAAAGTATTTTTATGACTCTTGCTATTACTAAGCCAGTGAAGCTTGAAGTATCATAATTACAGCATCCACAGACTTAAATACGTTTTTTTTTCTTCCTTTCATAAATTGATATTTGTAATGGAAAAGGAGCTTAGATGCAAGATAAATATAGTTATATTTATCATATTATAAACATGGCTGGAGGGTTACATATATGATACAGTTATCCCTGGTTGCTGCAAAACAGATTATCAAAAATAGGTTAAAAGGGTATATACAGAAGATGCACAGTGAGGGGCAGGGTGTGCAGGTGTGAGTGACCAGCAGAATGAAATGCCTTCCTTCAAGTCTTCGGGCAAAATCCTCTGCAACTCGCATAGAAAACTTATCATTTTCCAAAATGTGTGCAACACCAAATTTAAAAAGTAGTCCAAAAGCTCTATGAAAAGTTCTCATTTCCTGCTTAATTGCAAAGGAGTTTTAGAGTGTTTATAGGCTATGCAAGCTTTCTTGCTTTATTAATTCTAGAGAACATTAGAAGAGTCTGCATATGCACACATAAAATAATATGAAATACATATACAGTCAGACACAACATGGTTTACTTTGCATTACTTGTTATTTGTTTACAATTCCATTTATTTGTTGCATTGCTTGCATTTATAATCTATTTATCTTTTCAAATTCCAAAAGTCTATTAAACCAGCTTTTAAAAATTATCCTACCACAGGGCATAAACATTTTCGAATGTTAGTATTGTCTTTTTATTTCCTGTGAAAACCATGTGTTTTTATTCTTCTCTTCCCTACATTTTAAAGCCTGTGTGGATAGCAGTACAGAAGATGAGAAGCCTCAGTGAACAATTCTGTGTTCATACAACATCTGCTTTCTTATGGTTCATTTGAGGTCCAGAACCCACCATCATCTGCCAATATTTTTAGTGGGCTACAAAATGATTTGAATTACTAACTTTTATGATTAGCAGAAGAAAAAAAATAAGAGCCTCACCAAAAAAATAACATATTAGCCCAAAAAGCCATAAAAGACTCATAGATTATCACAGAGAGCTTATTCTGCTATGGGGTCCAATGGACACCTTTTCAAAAGGCTGAAGAGCTCCAACAAGAGCTCAAATTTAATGGGTTTCCCAGATGGCTCCTTCCGCCAAAGACAGGAATGTTCCTTCATCTATCTGCTTGCCCAGGCTATTGCTGCTACCCAAAATATCTTCGTATTTCCATAATACCACAGATTCAAGTAAGATACCTCAGAAATATATCTGATTGGAAAGATTTTGTTTCACCTGCTTTTCTAAAAATTATTATTATTACTATGCACGCATATAAATACACATACAGAGATATACAGAATTTACCTACTGAAACGTGTCTAGTCAAAACACCAGGGCAGTACAGTAAAAAGTCAGGAAAGTGAAAGAGATTATTAATTTATAGCACAAGAAAATTGCCATCTGTGAAACAGAAATACTCAAGTGAAAAGCAATACAGAAAGTTAGGATATTTTAAAATTAAGATACTAATTCAGAATAATCACTACTTCTTCACTACTTTCCTATCTTCACAAAGAAGATTTAAATACATTCAGCATATGGCTACTAAGAAATTTACTTAAAAGACAAATTACATTGATAAAAATATAGAATGTGAACCGGCATTTTCCGTACTTAATATCACAACAATATCATTCAAAAAGCCCGTGTAAAGCAATGTCAAATTCACTGTGTCTCTAGGCTTGGTTCTGCTGTAAATTGCATTTTAAATTAATCCAGATTTCCTAAATATGCCTTGAGGAAACAAAACCACAAATAGCCATTGTGAGTTTTAATATAAAGAACATCAAAAAAAACAAAGAACAGAAAGATCTCCCCTGTGTTTTTAACCAGAACACACGGGCTGTGTTTTTTAATGATTCATATTGCTGAATAGGTTGCATACTTAGTCCAAAAACTCCAACTTTTGTCAAAGCAACTTCATCCTATATACTAGTTTAATACCAGACATTCTTATACGCCACACTCAGCTCAGTAGTCTGAGGAAAAAGGTTGTTAAACTTCATCAGTGACGACCTAATGAGCCCTATTAAGTTATGATTTATAATTTTCCTCACTTAAGATGTTATTTTGATCTAAGAACAGTGCAAGTCATCTGTTTCATGACTGAAGATCGGGTTAAATTTACCACAGCTGGAGCTAAGAACCAGAATATTCTTTACACTTAGTCCTGCCTGAGTTCAACTTCTAAAAAGTGCATGGTGTCAAGCCAGAGTCTGACCTCAGTGACACTCGTGCCAGTGCAAGCCAGGCTGTTGGCTCCCATAGATTTACTTCAAATACCCTGGCTGTGGCAGAGCAGGATCTGGCCGACGGCTGCCCGTGAATCTGGAGGGTTTTTCACCCCCGATGGAAACGCTGGAGGTTTCTGTGCAGACTCTAACGAGCCCGGAGAGGTAACCTCCTCTCCGGAACGATCCTCTTCCTCTGCCTAGAAACGCACACGTAAGGAGAACTCGTGCAATTAATACTGCGGTAACCTGAACGAAAGCAAATGGAGGTTATACCCTGGGCTAAATATAGTCTGTGTTGGGCTAATGCTGCAGCACCTCTGAGGAGCCGCTTGAGCGCGACGCATCGGCCAGGCAAGCTCTGAGCTCCGCACCGGACCCGTGCACGGGCACCTCGGTGCCAGGAATTGAACCCAGGCTTGCTAATTCAGGACAGGCAGACGAACCCTCCTCTCTCTCCACGGTTTTCCTTGCGGTGGATGTATAAATACATACTGATGGCAACTGGGATTTATAGCCTAACTGATTTTGACGTTTTTAACTTCAGAATTTGAAGCAGTGTCTTTCTAGCCCTGGGGCAGAAGCGCTAAATGCAAAAAACTTTGGGACTACGGAGTATTAATTTAGTCCTTCTGAGCAGTTTGGCTTCGACAGTGTTCTAACAAGGGATCAAGACTATCCAAAACTCAGCAGTGGACGCCCAAAAACTGCAAGGAATTTTGGATGCAAAACAAAGTTTCGTGGCTTTGATTCTCGTTTGTTGCAGGTCAAATGAAGCTCCAGATCCGGAATCAAGGAGAGTGAGGAGAATTCAGGTCTGGACCTCAGTTTAAGGTGGGATGAATGCATCCTTCATTCCTAGCCAGCACTGCATCTTTCTGGTGGTTCATTACATTTTTATGTTTTAAGAAAAAATTATGCACAGACCAAGCGTCCTGGCATCACAAGTCATCAATAAATCTCTTTTCCATAACAACCCACAAGAATTCACTGCAGGACCCAATTGTTAAAACACAAAGCAATGACCTTCTATAAGCTCTCAGAAACATAATTCGAGCCTTTGTGGACTCTCTGGATTCTCTAAATGAGTCACTGGCCTCTCAGCGGAATTGTCAGAACTTAGGTTAAGCCAGGTTAATTCCCTCCCCCCTTTAATTTAGAAGTCCAGCTGCAGCACGTGGCTTTCCAGCGAACAGACCTAACTGCAGAGCCTATTCGCCCTGAACAGGAAACCTCGCAGGGTGACAGCTCACCTTTTCCTAGAAGCCACAGATAACCCACATTAAAGGGAAAGGAAAAAAACATGATTTCCAAAGCCTCATGGGGCACGTGACGCAAAAAAATCAATAGTCCACTTACAGGGCACAAAGCATCTTCTGTTGAAGGCCACAGGACAAGGCGGCACTTGTGCTCCCTCTTCTACCCCAGGGACGACCTTGACATGTGGCAGGAGCCCGGCCCCGCTTCAGTGAGCCCCGAGCCAGGGCCAGGTGCTCGGAGAGGTCTCGCCTGCTCCCCCTCGCCCTGGCCAGCACAGGCACTGCATTATTTAATATTCCCCATTACGGGATAAACTCTATCCTGGAGGTAGCTCAGGCTTTTGTACCCTCATCCCACCCCTGCTGCAAGATCATTATAAAACATCACAACTTGGCACTTCACAACCGGTTGGTCCTCAGGAACAAGGACAGCAATTAAAAATCACTGCAGATCTTTCCACTGAATTTTTGATGGCAAGCACAAATTTGGTAAAACCTGGTGAAGACCCTTCAACCTTTAACACCCTAATGTTACACCACTTTAAACCACTGAGGATATGCTTAAGATGGAAAGGTATTACCCCACTTGAAATTAATTCCTTTTTTAATGGTAAAAGAAAAACCTAGAAGCATTTTTAATCAAAAAGAAAGAAATAAAAAAAAAGAGTATTTCTCCGAGTACTACTGCAGACTAATATTTAATTGAGGATCTTGGACTTCATTAAAAATAAAAAAAAAGTAGCTTTCAAGGCTGCAGAAGAAAAGCTTGCCACATGACAACACCTAAAAAGCCAGAGGGAAAACTAGAAGGAAGCTGATTTTAAGACAAAATGTAAGTAATTCTAAACTGATCCCTGATATTTTTAACAGCTGGAATTGATAGTGCTGAACTCAGCCCTATTTCTACTACATTTAGTTTAGTATCTATCAAAGTCCACAGGACTTTTCCATGACACAGTCAGATATACAGCCTGACGCACAGATAGATAAAGAGAAAAGGAAAAAAACATAATTAGGAAAGGGAACGTTTTCTCGTCTCTCCTCCCAGTATGATTTCTTTCTTAATTTCGATCGCTATCTTATTATTTCCTATAAGCAGAAACACATTTTCTTGCTTTCAAAAAAATTCTTAAACAGAAAACCTCCTTTGTCAGTTCAGCAGCAGATTAATCACTTTTGCAAGCCACAAAAAAAAAGTTTTCTGGAAAGCATAACTGTCTGTAAATGTAAATGACAGAATTACTCTCTCTTATGCTAAGACGCCTACACGTTCTCTCACTTCCATGACTCAGCACCAGATAAAAGCCGTCGAGATAATAAGCAGCAAACTTTCCTTTAGAACAACAACACAAAAGGTTAAAAAAACAACTCTTTCCCCCCTCCCGAAAATAAAAAAGATATCCCCACGGTATTGAAGGAGATTGCACCAATGTATTCTTCTCCCACTGGAAGCAAATACAAAAATCCCAAGGACTTCAGAGAGGAGAGGGACCAGGCTTTGACAGCATCAAAATCCAAACACATGCAAACATGAAAGGCTTTTGCTTTTTTTCTTTTTCCTTTTTTTTTTTTTTTCCTCTCTCCAAATGAGCAAGAATGTGTCTGTTTCAACAACCAGGAATTTTATTACTGTTCATCCCCTGCCTTGCTCTAATTTGGTAGACAAATGAGTTGAAATTTTGCTCACCTATAATGAAAATTTCCAGGCAATCTAAGGCAGAGCACTCACGCCAGAAATCACAGAAACCTGTGGGGAAGGGAGGGGAATTTCACTGGGACTTTCCCTCTTGCAGCGTGGTTGTTGTTTGAGTTGGGCAAGGAGCCCGTTAGAACCAAAGCCACTTCTCCTTTTGACAACCAAGTCAGGGGGCAAACCTTTTGAACCCAAATACTGTATATTTTTTGAAAAATTCCTTGGGAAAAAAAAAATATAGTTTCTGCTAATAGTTTTTGCTAATAGTTTCTATCCTCCCATGTGGCGAGCTGGTCACTGTAAGCCCATGTCACTTGGGGGCAGCTCCCTCCACTGGAAACTGCAGTTATCCCAATGCCGCATCACGGCGACGTCCGTGCCCGTCACCTGTGTGGGAAGCGCAGCCAGCGAAGCTGCGCCACGGGGCAGCGCAGCCCCTCGCCTGAACTAGCCGTCAGGGCGTACTGCTCTCACAATTATCACACTGGAAATTGTAAATTAATGGTACTAGCCATTAAAGTTTAAATTTAAAGAAAAGCTTCAGGGTAAGGCTTTCTCCAAGTACTGTTAGGAAGCTTAATCTCTCCGCTGCTAGGATTAATGCACGCTGTGATATACACAAACACCCCCAGCTTGTGCAACAGCATCCCCGACCATCGGCGTGGGACATGGGAACAGACGACTGCTTTGAACTGAGCCACGAGCAGAGTCACACCCGACCAAACACCCTCATCAGTAACTGGCACCTGCGGCTGCAGGAGGCTGGTGGGCAGAGGCGGCGGTGCGACACGCGCAGCTCGCGCCCATTAGAGGCCCTGGAGGAGCCAAACCTGAAACAAACTCAGTGACCCAGATCTTTGTAGAAAAGCATCTTGAGATCTTGGAAAATATAAAGTGCCAAACAAGGAACCACCCTGAGATAGGCCAGGGGCTTTGCAGGTGCAGAGGTCGCAGTCAGAGGGCTGCACCACCTCATTACACAGCACAGGTACCTAAGCTACAGCGGAAAGGGGAGCCCAAATCTCCTTCCTCCCTCACTCCTGTACGCAGCAGACCTGCACGTGGGGATGCTAACGCGGACACGGAGCGATCCCAGAGCACCAGCCGCTCCATGTTCCCACCGGGAAAACAGCACTGAACACCTCACGCATGGGGTGGTGGCACTGACACATGGGGAGGTGGCTTGGTCCCACGTGCCCACACGCCCTCTCCTCCTCCTCCCCTCCCTCACCTTTTCCCTAGCAGCTGCATTTCCTTGGAAAAGTCCTGTAAGCACTAGTCAGGAATTTGCAGGCCCAGAAAACCACAGCACCAGCCCATTTGCATTCATGTCTTGAAATCATGATGTTTATTTTACGAATGACAGATTTTCAAGTCCAAATCCGACTCAAAGCAGGTGTAGCTCCAGTGGTTTCTGGGGAGCCACATCTGCTTATACTCCAGGGTAAACACCAAACTATTTATTGCTACTTAAAATTTATTACATTTTAGTCTACCATCCCCAAACTGCTTTTGTACAAAGATTCCTTTTAAATCCTTTCACGATGACTGGATAAATCAAACCTGACAATTAAAATGGCAAATTGTTCAGAACCTGAGGAGCTCCAAATACTCTCAGAACTTAAACACGTTTAATCACTTACATGCCTCTTGCAAAAAGGAAGAAAGTGTTGTTTTTAATTCTTTTTTTTTAAACAGATGAAAAATACTTCAAGTATTAAGAGCCCAAAAGGGCCCACTAGGAAGCAGCTTGCCCCACAGACTGTTCAGTAAATCAGAAGCGGCACTGGGAAGAGAACCCAGGAGTTTCAGCAACACTCAGTCCTCTTGTTCTCACCACTTCATCAAACAACAGGCACTGCTATGTGATCATACAGTTGTCAGTGTTTTCCCTCAAGGGGCTGGACAGAAGATGCTGAAAGCATTTGATCCACATGGTATTAAATACTAGCACTGAACATTATTGTTCAATGATGAAAATTCAGACATAAATAACCGGCTTGTTTCAAATGAGTAAAAGGATGTCTGTGTTTGCAGGGAACTCACAAGAGGGAGTAAAGAACCAGGGTGTTCCTTTTCTTTTTATTACGACCCTCTTGATTTCTTTTTTAGCGGTGTCTGGAAATAAACCATCAGACAGAGGAGCTGCTCCCGATGCTGCTGTGGCAGATGGCGAGCAAGACTCGCGACTCGGGCTCTAGCTCGGCAGGGCTGCGTGGGGAATTCGGCAGCGCGAGGGAAGCGCCGCGCAACGCGCGGGCTGCCGTCTGCACTCGGATAAATCGCTGTCTGTTGCTAGCAGCACAAGTTGTTCTGAAAACAAGAGTCAATCATCTGTAGCCTTATTTCTGTACATTTCCTGCAGGGGTCTCATGAAATAAATGAGAATAAATGTAAGGGCGAGAGTTCCTATTAGGAGCAGCCTCGTCAGCATCACCCAGCCAAGCATTTACGTCATCGGCATGCTAATTTAATCAGACCTGAGCAGTGATGCTATAAATGGATTACCATCCCAGCTAGTGTGGTTACCGAGGTAACTCAGCCCTTTGTGCCACAGATACAATCGGCTTAATGATAATAAAAACCTCAGCACAAATGAAACAGAAGGAAAAGCCTGACAGGGCTGACGCATACACGACCCCTTCTCTCCTCTTCCCCCCGCCTTCCCCAACCTCAGCTGCTTACTGCAATAAAATTAAGTGCTGCTGTGATCTGTATGCACAGCATTCCCATAGGGGACACGCAAGTAAATAAAACCCGCGGAAATAATTAACACGGGCCAACGACTAATGCCGTCAGCACTACTTAGTCATTCCGCAAGCGCCGAATGAGAGCGGGACACACAGAAATGCCGCACAGGCTGACTCCAAAGCGCCTGCATGGGGATGCAGAGCAGCGGTTGCTCATCCCCATGCAGCCCTAATTACAGCCAGCTGGTGCTCGGGCCAGGGGCTGGACTGCGCACAGGGAGTGCGGTCACCAGGAGGGGGGGCATTCCAGCACCATCTCCTGCACATCCGAAACAGGGAGGTCACGAAGGAGTGGGCAGCCCAAAGGCCAGCGAGAAACCCGACCGCAGCATTGCAAGAGGGACCTGGTCCTTGGCAAGGAGGGGGTCCCTGGATGCTTTGTGCACAGACTGCTCCACAAAACCAGCGGCTACCTCTCTATCTTAGCCTTGAAAAGGGCACCTGCAAAACACCAACCTTGATGGACTAAAAGGCAACAGTACCACTGTCTTAAAGCACACAGATGATATTCTTCGACTCTTAGCTCTTTGCTCAATCGAGTGCAAAGCTCCCCTGTGGATGCTGAATGCACATATTTTCCTACTCAGATGCCAAAGACCAAATTTCCCACGGCTTTCAAGATTTCCTTCCATCTTCTCTGCAACCAGCATCTCAGCAACTGTGAGCTTACCCACTAGCATCTCACTGACTACCTGTATGAGCAGTTGGGAGTTTTACCTTGGGCCCTTTCCACAGCCCACCACCTCCTCACCTACTAATGCTTCACGTAAAAGCGCTGCATGTTTCATCTGAATCCGGAGCAGCGGTGCGTACAGGAACCTCAGACTCATCGGGCTCTTGTGAGCATTGCTCCAGTTTAGGCTGGGTACATTATATAACTTGGATGGGACCAGCAACTTCTGATGGATTCACTTGGAGTGCAATGAATCCTGTCACATAAACACAACTCTCAATCTTGTTGCTACCTAAATCCCAGAAGGATTTCCACAATGCCCACGGGAAAAAAAAATCATGGAACAAGAGAGACTTTTCAAAATTTGCAATTGGACATAAATGGCTTTATCATTCAGAGATTAATCTACATTCACCTCTAATTTTTGCTCTGAGAAGAAACTCAGACAAGTTGCATTTCCATACGAGCAGCCAGGAGGCAACAGAAGGCATCATCCCAAGACCCACTTCACAGCAGGCATTAAGAAGGCCGAGGATCAAATTAGTCACTTTTTCACAGAGACACCCAAGTCCTTGGGAACAAATACAAGTTTTGGTGACACCAGCTTTTCCAGAAGAGGAAACTCGCTCTGAAGTGGCAGAACACCAGAAAAGCCAGAGCAGCTTCTATGCACTGTTGCATGTCCCTAACACGAGCAATAACAGCAGATTTGTCTATAGAATAGACACATTCAGGCGCATCTCTTGGGAAATCTTACTAAACACTTTCTCACTCCTCCACTAAGCAGAAGAGCACCAGTCCTCCTGGGAAATTTATTACGTACTTATAGAGAAATAGTTAAATAGCTCCTCTAGGAGCCCTTTTAGATCAGATTACAAGAGTATACTTTTCCCTGGAAGGCAGAGAACCCTATGCAAACGACATCAAATTATTAGGAAAAGTTAAGCTCTTGGCTGGAAAAATCTGACTGGCTGAACACAGGAGCTGCGCGACCTGCTCCGAACACGTGCTTGCAGCAGCCGGCAGGTGAGCTGGGAATAACCCGGGAAGGCAGGTCAGCGGATAAACCCCCTGAACTGCAGCGCAGGCGGCAGCGTGCCGCAGCACACAGCTCCGAAATGGTGCGATTGTTGATGTGAAAAGGAAGTCATCACCTTTGCTTAAACTTAAAAGTCATCATGACAGCTTGAGAGATTGTAACATTTAAGTGACATAACGAAAAGCTTTACAGCTTGCAGTGCTCGCCGTGCACATGGCAAAGGGAGATCCTGAAATTCGGCATGCTGAAGTGTTTTTGTCACTTTGAGAACTTTCCTGTGTTTAAGAGTTTAATC
Source organism: Crypturellus undulatus (assembly GCA_013389825.1). Taxonomy (NCBI): domain Eukaryota; kingdom Metazoa; phylum Chordata; class Aves; order Tinamiformes; family Tinamidae; genus Crypturellus; species Crypturellus undulatus. The sequence goes on from VWPW01030076.1 coordinate 582,478, forward strand.
AAGGCTGGAGATGAAATTAGGAGGAACACACAGTCACAGCAGCGTACACTTGGACTTTCTAGCACTGAAGGGAAGACAGAGGTGGAGCAGCCTCAGAAAAGTGTGGAGGTTGTTTCAATGTGGGGAAGAGCACGGAGCTGGGGCAACAAATATCATTTATTTGAAACTCTCTTCATGCAACATTTTATTCTCCACAGGAATCTAGTCTGGGAGGTAACGTTGTACTTATTATACCTGTGGCTACAGCACTCAGTTTTATAAAGGGGTGAGCCATGATACATTCGCTCATGATTGTCTTTAGCTGCCTAGGTCAGAAGCAAGCCAAGAATCCAGTCCAACAATCCCAATTTTCAGACAAGCTCTAAAAACAAACTGTGCTTCCCTGGGTATAAAGCAGCTATTCACCTAGAAAAAGATTATATCCAACACATGTATGTATTATTGGAAAGGCTCCTCTAGGAGTGTTACTTGGCTAATTATTCTACACACAGAAGAACAACCCAACTGAGTTTGTGAGATGGGACTGGGGCTCCCAAATCCTGTGGCACAGAAAGCACCTGATTTTCCAGAGATTTAAAGACAGGATAAAGCCAATAGAAGTCGAGTTGTAGGCAAGCACATGAGCACACAAGCAGAGTAATAACCTTCCAGGTTGCAAAGAGAGCCCCTGTGCAGAGGTCGCATGCCGTGCTCGCCTCTGAGAGGGCCGGGCAGTAGCACCACAGCCCCATTTACATCCATACTTCCATTCAGAAGAACACTTAAATTTCAACATGCGCCCACTTAAATTTCAATGTGATTAATTTCCCTCAGAGTTGATGGAATGTAACATGTTTGGGTGAGAGCTTTTTAGGTTACAGTTTTGAGGAAGTCTGAAAATTAAAGCACAATGCAACGTGTATTTCTAAGAAAAGGGGAAGAATTGGCAAGGATGTTGAGTGTTTCCATTCATTTCAATGACTGCTACAGGTGTTCAACACTTCAGAGAAAGACCATAAATATCTGCTCTGCCGTAATCAAGTGAAAACTGAACCATGCATCCTCTCCTTAGACCTTGCTGCTCCTGCCTGCCTGCCAGGTGGGGCCTGCACTTGTCAGAGCAACGCAGTGCAACCAATTGCTGTAACATCCAATTGCAGGTGTCCCAGACCCATTAAAAAGAGAATTAGGTGTTCATTAAAATTTACAGTGTGCTTCTAACCTCCTTATAGTTAGGTGCTTGTTCTCTTCACTACAAAGTTATATCAGGAATGCTTGGCCTAATAGGTCTATTTTTCTTTTCCTTTTTTTTTTTTTTTTTTTTTTTTTTCTCTCCTCCTCCCCAGCCTCCTGTCTACACAATCTAGTGCTGTGGAATGATGCCAGAGCACCCCAGGGACCAGTGCCTTCCTGCAGAACAGGTGACAAACAACCCGTGCCGGCACTGTTTTCCCTGACATAGTTTCCTTTAGGTCCCCAGGGCATCTCTGAAAAGGACCGTGAGGAGCCACGGACCATCCCTGGGGATGACGTCTCGACTTCTGGCCCTTTGCAAGTGGTAACCCTGGGTTAAACCAATGATCCAAAAGGAAATACTGTAGAATTTGTCTCCCAAAAAGACACTTATTTGCAGTATTAACTTGAGTTTTACAGTGACCTGCAAAGAAAAGCAGCCCAACACTCACTTGCCAACTGTTTTTGGTCTCCATATAGCTGAATGCCTTCAAAAAGAGTTTTCCTTTCTGTAAAGAAACTTACTTAGCTTGTTCATGTTGGTACAAAAGAAAAAGAAAAAATAATAAAAAAAAGAGAGAAAACAAAAACCAAATCTGAATTATTTTTGCAGCTGCTTAGTTTCCTAAAGGCATATTACATACTTGAGAAACATTAAGATGCTGACCATTCTGAACAAGGAAACCAGAGACTAGAGAGCCTGCTATCTTCACAACATCTGCTCTGCTTTTCGAGTCCCTCAGATTGCAAAGGAAGCCAGAAAATGAAACCTTCAGCAGTGGCTCGTGTCCAAGCCTCTATGGCAGATCAGTGGCAGGGCACTGCATTATTCTTAGAGAGAAGGCAGGGTATCCTCAGCTGCGCACAGCGCACCGAGGCTGCCAGGTCTGCGCAGCGCGCAGGAAGGCCTCGCGCAGGCTGTGGAGAGGGCTCCCAAGGCTGCAGCCTCTTCGGGGAAGGGGCACCTGCTCAAGAACAACTCACTGATACTTCCTTACCTTGCTTAAGGAAATCTTGCCACAAGCTTCCCTGCTAAATCATCGAAAAACAGCCCCAAGGGGACCCTGAGAGGTGGCTCAGTCAGCTCCTCTCGCTCACCATAGCACTGGCTCAGGTCTTTCTGACAAAGATTTACCAAGTGCGACCTAAAAACCCTCCAGGAATGCAGTTGCTGGAGGGTTACCTATTCCTTCTCCAGCAGTTTTGTCCTGGTAGCTCATCCAAACCTCTCTGGATGCATTTTAATTTCAAGACTTCAAGTTTTCCAAAGCAGACATGCAGAATCTTTTATTTCCCCTTTCACTACAGCTGGAAGCAGGCAGACCTTGAACAACCAGGAGGCAAGAACACCCGCGGGGAAGAGGTTATTTACATAGACAGGATCACAATTATGTGTGTTTATATATTTATTACTTATAAAAAAAAAAAATACCACAATGTTTTTTTTCTTTTCCAATTAGCACACCCAGTTTACACTGCTGCACAATTGCTAAGCAGATTTAAAATGGGGACTTCAGTAGCTATTTTATGGCTAATCAAATGAGTAAATATAATGATCTGCTCCAATTCCCACTCTGATTACACTGTGTAGCTATTTCATTCCCTAAATAAGATCCTTGCACCCAAAAAGAATGGTTTAACGAGCTTAAGAGCAGAATGTTAGGCTCCATTTCTCTGAAGGGTAATAGAGTGGGAGTGTCTGTATAATTAGCTTTGTTGGGCTCCCTCCCTCACTATACAATAGTTTCTATACAGGGCTTTCACTGTCTCTACAGGTCTCCATGTTAAAGCAGCAAAATAATGCAGAGCACATTAGAATCACACTGGCTTGTACAGAGGAGTACTGCGAGACAGAAAAAGAGCTGGAGAACTGCTAGTTATTTCAGTCCAAGAAGACTCAAGCTTTAATTTATCTTTAGCAGTAAAAGAACAAGTGTTTGTGTACATCTTATTCATGTCTAATGTACTGAACTCTTAGATGTTTTTAGAAGTTAAGATCCTCCAGACTACTCATGAACTGATCAAATCATAGTATAAATCACAAAAGCATACCGAATACTTTCATCTCTCCACAGAACTTAAATTAACATCACACAACCTATAATATGAAACATTAACTCATTTGGAAAAGACCGATGCTAAATTCCCTTATACAAAATAAAAGTATTTGATATATTAATTTTTCACTGCAAGAGACACTTTTTACATAAGCTGCCAAAAACAAGGTATTTTTTGCAGAATTTTCAGTTTAAGATCTAAAAATGTTTTCTAAGGTTAGGTAGCCAGGTGGTATATGCAATTATCACTGGCTCTGCCTTACAGATGGGAAAGTCAATGCAGTTGAAAATCTTACTGCAAATAGGAGGGATATGACAGAGACATAGGAGGGAAGAGACCAGAAGAGCTCCAGTCTGGTTGCAAGGTAGTGCAGCTACATCAGATTTCTGGTGGCAAACAGGGTCACCAAGGATCTCTCCCACCACTTTGCTCTTGGGAGAGCTGACATGCTCATGGATACTGTCTTTAGAAACCATTGTGCTAAAATCTATTCAAAGAGATCGAAACAAAGGCAAAACATTTAAATCTGCAAGGACTGAAAAATACACTGGAAAAACAGGGCACTGGAAAAGTTACTTGGAAAAAGTCATCAAACAGCAAAGTCACAGACTTCACCAAAAACAAAATCTCCAAAGCCATGGGACTATTTTAACACAGGATGTTTTGAATTGAAAAGTTTATATGAGTTCATAGAGCAACTGGATGATTGGACAAGGGAGAAAAACAATCGAGTATTTTTGAAGACATCATTTCTGATTGACTAGATCTACAGAACTGCAAATTTTTGATAAAGGGAAAATATTCTGGGACAGTATTACTATAAACTCACTGCACTCTTTCTTCATATTCATTGGGAAGGAAGCTGTGCTGGAGTGACCATTCCATGATCTAGGATAGACAATCTTGGGTTATTAATTTTAGGTCTACATATTCTAATGCCTGAAGATACTGAGGAAACAATGCTCAAATTTCAAGTTCTAATCCAAAGCAAGGTATTTTCCTACAACCCAGATCTGTGCTACTTCTGTCTCAGAAAAAAAAAAGTAGCAGTAAACAAACACAGTGATGATATGAATTGGGACAAAACATACTTGACTGAGGGCACTCAAGATGCGACTTCCCTCCAGGCTCGGTTGCAGACTATAGGTGCTATGACATTACCAAAACGTTTATCTGAGTCCAGGAAGCAGGATACTGATGCTTTTATCAAAGGAGTCAAGCCAGAGTGGAAGCTCTCACAATAGCCAGCATTCAAGACGCTCTAGAAAACTTGGCAGAAAAAGAAGATACAAAAAAAAAAAATCCCCAAGGGCGAGTCTTCCGATGAACGGAAAATGCAATTTCTTTTGCATGGGAGAAGTCAACAGCAAAGGATCTAGTGTTGGTGCACTGATACATCCACACAAGCCAATGCAACTGCAAGGAAAAGCTCATTAGGAGCACAAAGCTTCACTGCCTCCCTTGCATCCTTTTTGCATCCTGTCACTCTCCACAGGAAGAGTTCCCTGGAACTGGGAACAATATTTCACCTGGGAAATCAGTTAGAAGATCTTTAAAGAACAATGGGATCTCCTTTGTATTCCTCTGAAATGTGAAACTTAGAGGTGTTTCAGCAAGTGAGGGACCTGGTTTGGAGGTACAGGGAGGCCTTAAGCTATTCAAGGAAAAAAAGTCTGCTTCAAAATGGACAACCACAACTTGGTAAGTATTTCAAGGGTACAAATTAACACCTATTTTGCTGTTGGCTGTGCCAGTTTAGTCAGGCAGAAAGCAGAATAGCTGAATAAATTTTCAACCTCCTGCTTGACGTAAGCCTTTCAGACAGACAATTTATCCCAATGCAGTCGCACTGCAGACCAGCCCCGAAGGCTGCTCACAGAAGAGCTAAGAGAGGAGCACTCCAGAGGTCCAGATCAGTATCACAAATTGTACAACATTATCTACGTATTCTCATTGCACCAGGTACTGAAAACTTACCCAAACAGCCTGCACTGAGCAGGCAAGCAAAGAAATGTTTTTATCTCTATTTAACAGAAGGAGAAGTGCAGCCTGGAGATACTGAATGGCTCAACCAAGGTTACACAGAGGCAGGTGACAAATCTGGAAGTCGTGGGGACACTTCTACAACGCAGGTCTGAGAAACCTGCCTCCTTTTCAGGTTCAAGGTGAGACTAAATTAAAAGAAAATCCAAGCTGTTCGTGGATAGCTTAGGGTAAATATTTCTTTCCTCCTCTCTTTCAGGACAGTCATACTATCTTTAATAAACTCAGAGGCAACAATTAAAGAAGCTGATGCCAAACACCCCAGTCTGACCTTTCTCAGGACCAAGACCTCAAATTTCTCCCAGGCAAAACTCTGACCGGCACTGCAGTGAGTCCTGCAGTGCACAGGAAAACTCCTTCAGGGCTCAAGCTGCTGTTTTACCACACAGACTTTTTTAGTCTATAATTTTATCTCTTCCATCTTTCCCCATTGCTTGAAATTAAAATAAACATGGATGAGGGCCTAGGATTTTATCTGTCACATATTGCTATCATTAAACACACTTGAAATGAGTGGGTTTAGTTCAAATAAAAATGTCTCTTCCCTCTCCCTTTCTCAGCTCAACAAACATAAAATAGGAAACTGCACTCCAATACGCTCAGAAGCGATACATGTTACATCATGAGTAGATGATCCATCTGGCAGGCTGACACAGTAATAACTTTGCTTAATTGTCAGGTCAGGCATATTACAGATCCAGACTGTCAGCCCTTTTACTACAGCTTTGTACTGGGGAATTTAAACCTCCCTGTACTCTTCATGCATATATGTGGCATGGGAAGTGAGTACATCCACATAGCATGAGTACACACGTGTATACAAATATATGAAATGTCACTGCAAACGAGGAGATTAAAGTAAGCAAGGAAGCGCTCGAGTCAAATAGCTCTTAGCAGCTGTGTACGTTCCAGTCTGGAATAATCACCCAAAGAAAGCAAGGCATTATTTACATTTAATTATTTAAAACCAGACTGGGGAAACTACTGATTATAGGGGATAATCCAGCACTGGCTCATGAGCAAAAGAGCTAAGGATCTTCAGATGTTCCCTCCATTTATACTTTCTACGCTATCAGCCCATCATTTAGTTTTTGGCTCCCTGCGGTTCCTATCATACACAGTCTCCCGAGATTGTCCACATGTCCTCCCAAGATAACGCCGAGCACACTCGGCAAATAATTGAACTCATCAAATGGCTGTTTTGCCTTTAAAACAAAACAAAAATAACACAAAAACCCAACCAAACAAAAAGCCCCTTTTCCTTCCTTGTCTTTGTATCTTATTTCATCTCCTTCTCTTTATTAATGAGCTTGATTCTGAAATGATTGTATTTACAGGAAGACTTTTAAAGTGTTGTGAAATACAATTTGTAGGAAGGATGCCAAATATAAATTCTATTCTCAATTCTCTGCATGCATTTGTGATTTTACATGAGCACGCACACATATGTTCAATATAGAACCAGCAGGTGTTCTCTGAAGTTTTATTGCCATTAGTTAGAAATGACCACATTACTCAACAGCATCCAAGCCAAGTCTGGTTAAAGGCAAGTCTTGCCAAAACAACTAAAATGTTTAAAGACTTCCAGTGCTGTACAGCTCTACCTCAGGGCGCTGGCTCTTTCAGATACTTCAGAAATTTAACTGTGATGTAGGTCTACTCTAAAGAAGCATCTCATGGCATCCTCCACGTGATAAAGCTGTGTTTTTTTCACATTAAATAGCAAGAGCTGTCTTGGGCACGGAGACGGCACTCTGTTGTTAGGGCATCATAAAACACTGACCCTCATAGCCACCTTCCCCAGGCTCACGCTTTGGACACTTGTAGCTTCTGAGGTGAACTCCGTTAAAATGTTTCAAGAAAATAAATGGAGTTCAACACACTATTTATACTCTCTCCCTGCTGAATAATACGGTCCTGAAAGAATCCCATGGAACAATAGTGGCTTATCCTTTTTTTCTTTTTTTGGCTACAAAACAGTCTTAGCTGTGGAGCTGTCATGTATAACTCAAGAGTTCCCTCGTGGTCTTTCCTCAGTAGTCAACCCCAACACCTCCTCCTCCCCTCTTCATAATCATGACATAGACCCGAACAGGAAACATGTGCATCCTGGCTTTCTGCCGGGTGGAAACTGAATTGTTCCTCCTAAGATGACTAGTTAATGGCTTTGGAGCAGGGAATCCAAAACGCCTGTGTCCCCAGGATGACCAGAGCTTTGCTGAGGTACCAGATGGCAATCCGTGTTGGCTCCGAGTTTCTCAGGACAGCAACAGGCTCTCAGCAGCTTCTTACAAAACACTCCCAAGCGAGTAACACACCCACAGCCTCTCACCAATCCAAAGATAAACTCCAGGACTATTTATGGACAAGACACCGGGACTGCTGCCCTAGGTTATGCTAACGACCAGAGAAGATGATTGCAATGATCTGATTTGTACTTACATGTATAATGCCTTAAAAAACTAATGACTTGCTCTTGCTCTGTTTATCCACATGAAACTTGCACTTTCCAAGGGCAGAATTTACTGCAGGACAAGGAATATTTTGAAAGCCTGGGCAGGGCAGACCCAGTGTCAGGCTGCAAATAACAGCAGAAGTAAACAAGTTCAGCAGAATCTCATTCTTTGGTCAGGTTCATCTGTTTTTTTTTTTTGTTTGTTTGTTTGTTTTTTGTTTTTTTTTTTTGGTTTTTTTTTTTGGGGGGGGGGAGGGGTTGCTTTTAAATCTGTAGGAGAACACACTAGTATGATTGGACCAAGGTCTTATTGATTCTCCATAGAAAGAGCAGTCAGAGCTCTCACTTTCAGCAGGGAAGTAGCAGGGTTAGGTTTATTTTGCTGAAATAATATTTTTTCTATTCCAGCTTCCTTTACATACTCAGAGAAGTCTCTGTTCACTATTGAAACACCATATGGTGATAATATATGCTAACATAGGCGCAGTCCGCAATCCTGTTATTGAGCAAAAGTTGACAACATAAGGCTGAGAAAATTGCAAGTGCTTCCAAGCCACGATATGTACGTCATCTAATTGCATTTTACTGTGAGGCAAAAAAAAAAAAAAGAAAGTCTGAGTCAAGGAAGGAACTTCCTTACAATGAAGCTACAGCAACATGGAATAATTTACAGCTATTTGAAGAGCTATAGCTATCAATTCATAGCTTTTGGATATGGGCAGTCCTTTTTTCCTTAAGCTTAGGCAGTTTTAATAAACAGAAAGAGACGATGCATCTCAGCACCGCAGTCATCTCTCAAAAGGTTCCAGACAGGAAGGTAAAAGGCAATCAATAACAGAAAATATAGACACAGCCCCTTAAACTGTCCACAGATGCATCTGCCTCTTACTGGTTAACGGTTCTGAACTAGGAACATCTTGCAGCAATCCTGAGACATGTTCAGGCTATAAACGTATCATGTTTATTTATGCACTGGTAGTGGGGTCTAATTTAGGAACTGCTTGGTCTAGGCTTAACTCTGGTGTGGGGCACGAGACTTCCAGGCAGCTCTTCTCCCATCTCACCTGAAATGAGGCTGGGCAGGGGCCTGTTCTGCCTTTGGACTATCCAGCAAGGGCTGCTAGAAGAGGTCCCCTCTCACAAGCAGGACAGATCATGAAAGGCAGGATGGGGCAGCAAATGACAAAACTACCCGAGAACATCACAGATTTGCATCCAAAGCAGCATCCAAAGTAGCCGCAGCAAGCGGCGGTAAAACAGCTGTCTGTGCCTCAGCTTTCCATTTGCAAAACAGTAAAAGAATCAAATCTTTTCTGCCTTACAGGATTACAAGGATAAGATAAAGGCAAGGAAAAACCACTAATGCTCTAGCAAAAGCACTCCAGTAAGCAACCAAAATAAACTTTGAAGGCCCTATTTTAAATGCTAGGGTTCCAGAAAATGTTCGACTTCCACCCTTAAAATGTATTTAGAAATGACAACAGCAGTACAAGTTAATTACCCCCCTCTTTTAAAGACTGCAAGTCAACAGGAACTTGTCAGGCATATCCACACCAGTGTCTAGATCAACCTGAAATAAGATGTGACTGTGAAGCTAACACTTGCTCTTCTCTGCACTTTCAATCCTCCTAAGCCCCCCTATACAACAAGGCCAAGCTGCAGCTACACCATCTGTGGGTGCAGCCCCAGTCCCTGCTGTTAGCCCCACAGCAGGGATGGGGGCTACAACGGCCTGCTCAAAGTCACTGCTCTCCCTGTGAAGGGAAGGGCCTGGGGAAGACGCCCAGCACAAGCCACAGCGAGAATGAAGGGCACCCGCCGCACCGCCGTGCAGGTGTTCTTCTAAGCTGCTGGGTTGTTCCTTTGGCTCTGAACCATTTCCTTTCCCTAACAGGGAGGGAAACGCAGCTGGTTCCTAGTGTGCAAAGAACAGAAACAGGCAACACAAAAGCAACAGGAGCCATAAAGAGCAGAACAAAGGAAGCCTTGTTTCCTAGGGACTGCGACTTGGGTCCTGTGCAGCTTCTGACCCTACCTCTCCTCCTTCCGTCCTTCTCCTAACAGCCTCTCCTGCTTCCCTTCCCTGCTCATGTTAGCCTTGGCATCTGTCTGCGCATGTCAACCAAACGACCTCTGTTTCAGGTCAGGGATCCTGGTTAGGATCCTGTAGATGAAAAAAAATCCTAAATTGTAGCTGAGCGTTAAGTACCTCCAAACACCTTAAGTCAGAAGTAACATAAAGCTTGCTTTTGCTTCTGCTTCAGGGACGCTCCAGGACACTTTCCCATCCCTTTTGTCTTCTTGGGAGAGGTGCCCAAGCATGCTCTGCCCTCCCACTCAACGCAGCTCTGCATATCTACGAAAGGGGCATGAGTGCCTCTTCAGTGCAGCTTCAGCTCACCCGATGGCCAGAGTGCAAGAGCCAGACAAGCCATCTAACCTCTCCGTGCCTCAGTTCTCCCTTCCCTGTGAAGCAGCGTGAATACTGCCATATTGCACATGGCTGGTACAGTGGTAAATCTACCTGCCAAACCGCTTGGATACATCAACCCGTGCAAGGTCGTGAGCAGAGGCCGCGTCCCAGCCAACTCTCTGCCCCAGACACAGCCGTGTTTCGCCACCCTGCACGCGCATGGCCTGTGAAGCCCTTCGAGACAGATGCCAAAAAACGAGCGTGGGGAAACGATGACAGACTTCCTGAGGTGACAGTACACATCAGCTTCGTGCCATTGTGGGGAAAGAGACAGAAAACAAAACCGAACAATAAGTAGAAGGCCTTGAACAGCTTTAGAAAGTAAGAGACAGCCTCTCAGCTGCTCGCCACAAAATAATCACAAATGCAGAAAGGGGGGAAAAAAAAGGATCAAATTATGAGGTACTATTTGCTTTTTATCACAGTTACCAAAGTAAATGTTTATCCTTATCCACATACAAATTTGAGATGCCTGCATAGATTTAAAGTCCAATATATTCAACAGTGGTTGTCATCTAAAGCTGTAGCCAAGCACGTAGGCAGAAAACCCAAACGACGGAAAAAAAAGGAAAAGGGAAAATAAACTCTACCAAGATTTCTGCAAACCTGATTATAAATCAGAGAAAAGAAACAGCACGGTCAGGGCGCTTTATTTTCACTCTGATGCCAGTACATCAGGAAAAGAAAATAATACCCTGCAAAGGTCACTCTTATCCTGCTCATCTGTGACAAGCTGGTAATCTGGGATCTCAGAAAACTTTTAAAAAAACTCTTAGCAGACATGCTCTTATCGGAAGGATTAATGTTTAATATATGCCAACAGATGCAAGCGATTCAAGCATCTGCTAATCAGAGCAGCATCAGCGAGTTGCACGTGCCAGCGCTGCCCACGAGCGCGGGGAGATCCCCGCCGCGCACAGCGGGGCTAATCCCGGCGCGGAGGAGTGCGGTCGTCGGCTGTGCCCATCACCTCGCTCCTCGAGAGCGCCTGCCTCGCTGCCCTCTCCAGCGCCTCCTCCGCAGGCAACAGCCTTCGGGATGGGACCGTCGGGAGCAGCAGGCTGCCCCACTCACACGGGCTCCCTGCAGCCCAGCTGCGATTGTGGGCGCTCACCCACACGGTGCTGCTGGTCTGTACCCACGGGCCACCCCAAACCTACAGGAACACAGTGATAACTCGCAGCTGAAACCCTTGCGCAGTCGCCGCTCCCCTGGAGAGGCTGGAAAGTCCTTCTAAAAGGCAGGAAGAGTCAGAGTGTCTGCAGCCTTTCGGAGCTCCCACGGGCACCAGGGCTGCTTCTCGGCTTCGTGCCTTTGCAGGGAGCTTCGTTCCACCCCTGCTGCCCCACAGCCAAGGGAGCTTTAAAAAAGCCACCTGTGGTGACATACATCTACCTCAAATGGAAAGCTACAGCATGCAAGTTGTTACTAGGAGAGCACTGCTGGGCTCTCCCTGGCGCTCTGTGCGGCTTGAATTAAAAGCCTTTTGACACAGCTGCACAGATGCCCACAGATTAGACGTGTTCAGTGTAGCAGGGAGATCTGGGCATTCACGTTTACCTCAAGCATCAAATCTGATGACAGCGGCGGCTTAGCCAATTTCAGTCCAAACTGCACTGAAAAAGATTCAGCAATATTGTGAACACCCGAAAAAGCCAAATCCCACTGAGCCTCCGACATCATGAACTGCAAAACCTCTGCACTCTGCACACAAACATTACACGAGGGACATTAATTCTGAACTTGTCAAATTAACCTTAAGCTGCTCATACCCCTGAATTTTCTTCCCTTCTCTCATTTGACTGAACTTAAAAGACAGACGTTCCTGACGACGAGTGAAATGCCACTGAATGCGCAGCGGCTGCTCTCACACGACTGCCGGGGCCCACCAAGCTTGTACTGCGGGCTCGGTCAAGAGCAGGAACAAGGAAATCAGACTCCAAGCCAGGACTCGAAAATTTGCATGTGCGGATGTGAAGAGAACTTAGTGCCTGCTTTCTACGTAGTCCATATGTCATCCCCCAGGGAAACCAATAGCCACGACAGAGCCTTATTTCCTATTCTGGAGAACTCTCTTCTCCTTGCTGACTGGTCAGCCGCATTCATGACAGACGAGACCGCTCCACGTAAACACAGATAGACACACAGACTCTGAGCTGTGCACTCCTGGCAGACATAAACAGGGCACTAAGATCAGAAATGCACATGGAAAAATGCTCTTAGGAGTCTTGGGCACTGCATGTCTTTTTTATTTTGTGGTTTCCAGTGCTGTAGCAGGAACTACTCAAAGCTGTCCCATTACTGCTAGTAAATAACCTCCATCTCCTTTCCTCTGCTTTTGCTATCCCCAACGTCCTGACAAACGAAGTGACGGCACAACCACCAAAGCTGTCAAATATGTGAATTCCTCTTCTGTTCCAGGCATTAGAAGATACTATTTTCCCAGGTATGACTGGAGTTTAATTACAATGTACCTTTAATTTTAATTTTATTTACTTCTGTACTGTCCTGCAGCTCACAGCAATATTTTGAAGTACAACTCATTTGCAATCATTGAGGCTGACAGTTTGGGTAGTAGCAAGTGCTTGGAACCACAATGCAGAGGCAGAGACACATGCAAGATTCCTCAGGTACCTCATCTAATTCTGCCCTCATTTTCCCATTTGGAAAAAGGAAAAACATTTTTTTTTTTAATTACTCATACAACCACATCACTTAAAGGCCTTCGACCCAGGCCAGGGCTCCCTTTTGCTAACCGCTGTGCATGTGGGTAATAAGACACAAATCACACGGAAGCAGGTGCCAAGCCGGACACACAGGAGGGACGACGGGAGGAAGCGGAGCAGAAAGGCAGCGCTCCAGGTCACCGGGCAGGGTGGTGGCAGCGGGGAATGAACCAGGTCCCTGCGCGCCAGCTCAGGCCCCTCTGCATCACACCAGCCAGATCTGACCTCGACCTTCACAGTACATCTCTGACACGTGAATACTCTGTAGATGTTGACCACCTGGTATTAATGTTTAAAAAAGGCTAATTATCTTTGAACCAGGTATACCCGACTACCTTGTACACAATCCACCAAGTCCTATTTTGCCCAAGAGACACTCTACAAGAAATTCAGGTTAAAACCTGGAGTTTTAGGTGGGTGTCTGATACCAAACAAAGCAATCAGCATTCGATACATAATTCACAGCAGGGGCAAAAAGCCCTGAGCTTTCGTATGCTGCTATTTCCAGAATTTCATTTTCACAGCCTCTGTTGGAAGCTCTTTCTCCACAGTCACAAAATTTTCCTGCCTTATTTTTTATTAATATAAACATTTATTTTCTGAGTAAATTTGAAATTTGAAGGGCTGAAGTTTGATTTATTTGTTTGGGGCCTTGCTGCACACATCTCTTAAACAGAGATTTAAGCTGCACAGTTTTCTTAAAAAACAAACAAACAAATAACAACCAAACAACCACAACAACAAAAAACCCACTAAGTTTTTTGGACTAAGTTCCTAAGTTTAAAGGAAAACATCCTCTAATCTTGTAGTCAGATGACCACAACCTCCACCCAGGTCTCTACCTGGGATTCATCTAGGGTAGGCACATCCCTATAGCCCCTGTTCCCATCCATGGGAGTTATGAACCTCAATGCCTTGTCTATATGACCTCCTTTTACTACTACAAAGGTTCTCTACTTTTCAAATTTCCAATAGGTAACTAATATTGTGGTGGTGTTATACATAAATAGGGAGCATACTGGAGCTACCCAAAAGAATCTCTGTATTTTATACATCTCACTAACATTTCCAAATTTTACCAAATGGGGGGAACATATTAATTAGATTTTTATCATAATGCATCTGCAGTTCCTCAAACAAGGCTTAAGGCAGGCTGCTCTGCATGTCATTGCAGCCTCAGTGATGCTGGTATCACGTTCCTTTCCTCTTCCAGTTCAACCACTGTATGAGCAAGGCTGGACCTGGCCATTCCAGGATGGTCACACAAAACTCCCTAGCTCCATTGCTGTTTAGTCCTTTCTAAAACTTCAGCTCCGTAAGGATCCACGCAACCTGCTCTCTCACTTCCAGCCTGCACAGCAGAAAGTCTCCTCAGACACTGCTGCGTTGTAGCCAACAATGATGACTTAGTCTTGTGATATTTTTGCTGTGTGCAATTTTGAAAGAAAAACCCAGTATTTTAATCACTTTGGGCCACTTCTGTGACTCAGAGAGACTTTCACTTGCAAGTCCTGGGCTCAGCTTGGGGCTGAGGTGATGATGACCGAAAGCTGCTTCCCACCTACACGCTGTTGATGGCCAATACACTATCGATGCTTAGAAAGCCTCCACTGCAGAAGATGCTCACAACAACTGCCTCAACCAAGAGGCGAGTACAAAGGAACCCGAGATAATCTCTCACGGAGCTTCAGCGACTGAAGCTTCAGCTTCAGGGCTGACTCACGCTGAGGTAGTGGGCTAGGCAGACTCACAGCGGGACTTCCTTAAAACAAAGTTGCCGCAAAGCTGACATCCACTGTGGCAAGGAAGGATCTTTTCTACTCCATAATAAAGATGTATGCCAAGAAAACATGTTTTTTCCCTCATCACTTCAGCAGAGAGGATAGCACACAGCTTTGCAGGACAGCAGCATCCTCCTGCCTTCGCTCAAGACACAGTATCTGTTGGGACCTGGGTGATCGCTGCATCAATATTATAGACTGATGCTCCCACGCACCCCTGACCTGAAGGAAGAGGCAGGAACTCCTGATACCACCTGGGTGCTACCAACCCCAGGTGTCAAAACTCTCTCCTTGTCCCCTATTAGCGGTTGCCAAATTTAGCTACTGGCAATGTCCGCTTGTCTGCCACACAAGAAATGCTTCTCTGCTTCATATTCATATGCCAGCTCTTGTCTGCAAGAGTGGCACAACGCTGAGCAAGGTCCAGGTAAAGCAACCCTAGATGGTCTAGGAACGGGCATTCACCAGTGTCCTCAGCAACAAGTCTGCTGGTCACAGGGAAATATCAAAGGTTAACAATATTCGTCATTCAGAAACGCATTATGGACTTTCCAAAACTACTATCCAGGAAATAGTCCCTCTGCTCCAGGCCCAGCTTCCACCACACTCCCCCTCACTGGGACCCAAACTTACACAGAGCGCAGAGAGCCGGTCTGGGGTGACGGGACGCCGACCCGTGGAGGGCACATTAAATAAAACTGCTTGTCATTATCTGAGCGCAGCACGTCCTGCAGCACGTGAGGACTATCCTACAGATTAGTTTATGTTGCTTTGAAACTATTTTAAGATAAAATAATAAAAAAGGCAGATCAATAAAATTTCTCTTATTCCAGAACGAGAGTATCCTCAAGGGCAAGAAATGCCAATAAAATTATTATAATGCTTAAACTCCATAGGCACAACAGGGAAAGCCTCTGAAAACACGCTGGATCTCTATTTTTTCTATCTGTAGTCATTATGCTGACAAATTTGGGAAGGTCGGCTAAGGTGTAATCCAATAAATGCGCTGATGTTCTGAGTAAGTACCTCACACTTTGCAGCCTAATCTATTATCCTACTATAAGACTATCAAATGACTCATCAGGTTTAATACTTAGTACAGATCAAACAAAGAAAAATATCAAAGCTTTGCATTCTAGTTCCACCCTTCAAGGACTTGTTTGAGTACTTTTTAATTATGGCAGATGACACATTCAACTCTGGCATTTACTTTTCCTAATGACTATAGTTAATAGTTGCTGTAATTGTACTTTTCATGGGATATACATATGTTAACCGATAAACACCAAAAATTCTGACAAACTGAATGAAGAGAGAGGGCATTTGGTCCCAGATTTGAAATTCTGGGGTACTTTTTGGCCCACAGCGTCAAATGTAGCTACTGTAACAAACACACTAAGGAATCTCACCTAGATATTCTTGGCCTTAGGGAGATAAATCTAATCCTCCACCCTAGAACTACAGGCAAAAAAAACCCAAAAACAAAACAAAAAATCATATTGGTTCTGATTCTACAGAAAAATAAACAAACCTACAGATCCTTACAACTGAACTCTGTGATCTTTTATAGATATATTACAGGTACAAAAATAAATAAATAAATAAAAATAAAACAGTGTTCTATTTGCCCAATCCCAGATCTCAAAGAAGGAAGTATGAGCAGAAAGTCAGCAGTAGTGTCAAGCAATTACAACAGCTGTGTGAAGTGGTTTCAGAAGTCACACGTCTCAGACACGGTAGCTGACTATGCAGGCACAACAAGGACAAATCACCTCCAGGTAACTCTCTCCTGTTTTGATCCTACAAGGCCTTTCTCAAGAGCAGCATGCACTTCTGTTTGGCCTGCACAAACAAAATGAATGCAGATTATTTGATACAGTACTTTAGCACAATCACTGTTAAAACTTGTCTCATTTATTTCAACAACAACAAAACCCATTGGGAAGAGGACCAAATCACATCTAGTTTATGTTGCTGCTGTGTTTCTGACTGAACCAAATCAGACTGTTTACAAGGACTGTGAGTTTATGCAAGAACTGTGCACATGCAGCTAGAATGAAAAGAGGTTTATTCAGGAGGTTTCTGCAGAAAGTAAGGTATTCGCACAGGGCAAGATGCCAGAGCCTCTGCTTGCACACGGACACCTGGCCTGGAGCTTCCAAAAGGTGCACAGATCTGACTGAGCTCCCTTTTTGCTAAATCAACAATATTTTTTCCAGTCAACAATAAAAACAATATGCTAATTCACATGCTTAAACAGGAGCAAAGTATATTATCTCCAAGTTATTTCAGTTCTGCTGTAAAAACACCAAAACAAATGTAACAGAAGGAACAAAAAGCCCAAAACTAAAGACATGGCCTATACAGATAATGGGTGCACACAGCATCAACTCATTTTTCCAATTCTTTTAACTTTTGAGAGTTTAATCAGAGCTGATACTAATCAGACAAAGAGAACGTATGCTATGCATAGAGCTGCATGCATTCCTACAAACATATACATATAATAAATAAGACCAGTCTTGAGAAAGGGAAGCAAAGCAGCTGCAAAACTTGTCACAAGCACATTTGGGATGAATGTAAAGATCTCATGAATCATCCTTTTTAAAGTGCCACTGAGGTGTCACTGTTTCATACTGTAACTAGATGACACTTTACCAGAATTTAAATAGCTCTACTCAAGTATTACCTACATTAGTGACAAAAATTAGCTGAGTTCCTGTCACCCCTGCAGTCCCTGTCTAGACACAGAAGAATAAGTGGGAATTCCAATATGCCTTGCTGGGTTACCAACCACTCTGACAGCTGAGCTATGATCCAAGCCACTTCATTGCCACTGATTAGACAACAAAAACAAAAGAAAACAACTTGAGATGCAGATATCTGGATCACTCTGGCAGCGTGACAGATAAAAGTTAACAAAGAAAATGAGAAGCACTTGGAAAATGAGCAGGTTTTAATTCACGAGCCACCGTTGATGAAACTTGGGGAGAAATAAATGTCTTTTTTTTTTTTAAGTTATCTTTTTCTAACAATCTCCACAGCAATCTAGCAATCGCCACCCCAGGCCCTTGGCTTAGAGGTGCCGCAGCGTTTGAAGCGGTGTCCCCTCCGGAGCGGCTGCTCCCTCCTTCCCATTGACAGCCACATCTGGATGCTATCAGGACAAACTGGCACGCCTGCTCTCAACAAATACCAAATGGTTCACAAATTGACTCCAGCAGCCGACTTTGGCCTGTTTCCTGCTCCCTGTTGATGCAATGCACCACTAACCTGTTGAGTCCGAGGCTTGTACGGAGAGCTGCTTTCCAAGTCAGCCAGGATGCTGGTCAGAGAGTCAATTTCTGCATCTAAACTGGATCGTCTCTCCTCGAGAGTCTTGCTGCCAGGATTCACCTGAAGGGAAAAAAGGAAAAAGAGTTGCAGTTATTCAAGCTATATGGCCTGGCACATGGTTTCCAACTGTCTTCAGAGCTGCTCTCGTGCCCCAGCGATCTCTCTCATCTGCAAGGACAAACACATTGAAATGCTGCAGCTCTCTCCATAACCAGGCATGAGCAGAAAGCTTCCATCACACTTGGGTTTCAGGCTGCTTTGGAGATTTTTTAAGCATTTCCCGCAACGGTGCCATTGCATTAAGCTCACTTTGAGAATTAGAAAACTTGTGCAATCTTTTGTGGAGGTGAGAGGCAGGACAATCAGTCTTCTCAGCTGAAAGAGTTGTATTTTAACACATAATCGAGCTGGGAAGTCTGATCTGGGCACTGATTTGGCCCATTAGGTGCCGCACAGCTTGCTCCAACCCACACCGGGAGCAAGAGCAGGACTTCCTGAGCAATGTGAAATATTGCACGTTTAAATCTTTTCTGAACAGAAGCCATCGTTAGCATTTGTCCCGCGTCCTTCCACGTCTGTCTTATCTGCGGATTCCCAGACAGAGCCTCTCTGTGCACATGCACCTGCAGGGCTCAGTACAGAAGAGTTCGCTTTCCGCTCGACTGTTACAGTAATAAAAGTGAATACTGACGAATTACGTAACAACTCACCTAATCTCATCTGTAATGCCTCATCAGACTACACCCGCACTTCCCCACAGACAACCCAGCTCTGTTTGCCTTCACTCTCACCACGTTACTTCCATTTTCCAAGCTAAAAATTAGTCTTCCCCTTTGGCTCACTGACTGCTCCAGATAGTTTTTATTTAAGTTTCATTTCAGGAATGCTAGATCATACCTGTTTTACAAACTCACCAGGCATCAATTCAACCCATAAACGGTGAGTTGGCCAGGTACAGCCTATGTAAAGCTGGCAGGCTCTGAGCTGCTAAGCTCATACGTGCTAAGGCATTCATTAGTTCCTAATGATTATTAACTCTTATTGGATTACAATAAATTTGGCTTGACTAACACAAAAATGGAATCTCCAGTATGTTTTATGCAAGAACACGTCATCTATCAGGCTTAGAGTCAGTTTAGAAACTACTTATAATTCCAATCCTTTTTGTCTATTTTTATTATAGGCCAATCAAACACTTTCCATCCAAATGATTTTTCAGTAAAAAAAAAAAAAAAACTTCACAAGAATCACCACCGATCACTATTCCCAGCTAGATATTGGTACCTGTATTTTTTAATTTGAAAATGTCCAATTTCCATTTCACTTGTCTTTTTTCTTCCATTCTCCAATCATGAACCTACAATAACTACAACGAAGGCACTTCCCCATCATAAAACAGATTTCTCCATTCCTATAAAGGTTTAAGCAAAGCAATCAAAAGCCAATCTGGAAGTCCAGGGAGATGTGGAAGCCACTCAAGGCCCTAACATGTGAGATGATAAATTGTGCAAAAGCCACTGGCAGAGTCAGAAAAAAAACTAGAGACCGTTAACCTGGGGCTTTAGTACCCTGCGTGTGGGATTGTGCTGACCCTGGAGAGACAGGACAGCAGTACACAAGAAGATGGGTCAAATTCTTTTTTTTTTTTTTTTGCGCATTTCCACACCGCATTATTTCCAGGATATCTTGTTCCCCAGAACAGAATGCATTAACTGACTTGCAAATGCTGCAGAATAAGTTGTAAGATTGCAAAAGTTTAACGTCCTTAAGAAACCTAGAAAAATAAAATTAAAAATAAAAAATAGCATAAAAATATCCCTATTGATTCTTTGATCTCTAAAAGATTTATTTATTCAATTAAAATATAATCAACATAGATTAAGAGCCCAATTCTGCAAAGGCTAGACACAATGCAGTACGCTAGGGCCAACAAATAATGCTCCCCATGTTTGTAAGGGCCTACTGGGACAGGCCTAGATTTTTAGTACATCAGAGAAATGACAGTCCTCACAGAGACAGATTTCCCCTTGCTGTTTCTTCCCCAGCTCCATGAATCCCACATTTCGCTGCACGCAGTGCTCCAGTTTCAGATGAGAGGTCTGCTGCATGTGGAAACAAGAGAAGAAATATTGCAATACTGACTTCAGCAAGAGAGTTAAACAACTTCTCTTCTCATGCTCTTCATCATGACTTTGCTATAAAAGTTTTATGGTATTACTCTGGAACAAAACCCAAGCCCTTGCTCCCAAGGCACAACAGGTTAGCGCAGACACGGCTCTATTCTGAGCAATCCAGACTGGTTAAATCCTGGACAAACATAGAAACCGGAACCAGAAAGAACTGCTTATTCTATTTCTGCCTGGATTTACTGTATTGTTATAGATATGTCACTTGTGCACCCTTCCCTTCAGCCAGAAGGATATGGAAAAATGGGTTTAAAAAGAAAAAAGATGCTATTTCTGGCCTGGCCAATGTGAGTTTGACAAAAAGCAAACATGAGTCTACCCCTTCCAAAAAATTACTCATGCCAGGGAATATCCACTCACGTGAATTTCTGCAACTCCTACACTCCTATCCCCTGGCTCAGTCCTTGCTGCAAGCCAAAAAAGAGAGAAAAACAGCAGAGTTTCAGCGCTTGGTTTGTTTGGCCGCCCCAAATTCCTGGTGTGCAGCTTGGAGCAGCTGTGGCAGTAATCCACTGCTGAGCCCTGTCAACCCACACTGTTCTGATGAAAACCAGCTTTAATTTGCTAATCCTATCACCCTGCACCAGTCAGTGTCATAGGTCCCCCCTCACCACCCCAAGGGATATTCACTTTCGGAACATGCAGCATTTCAGTGCAGGTACCTCGAAGCTTAGCTCACTGTGCTAAAAAGGGCATCAGGCCATTCACTGGACTAGAGACACAAAAAGCACATTGATTTCCCTAGAGGCCATCCTAGATCACCTGCTTTAATCACACTTTGCAAGCTGCAGAAGAGGAATTAGAACATTTGTCATTTGTCCAAGTCAGCTCCTTGCAGTAGGTTCAAAAAGAAAAGAATGGGAGAAACTGGCTCCCACATTTCCTTCCAAATCCCTCTTTCTTGACCCAAATTCCTTTCCCTACTTAAATGCCATCTCCTGTCCTTTATTTTCCTGTCCCTCCTCTCTCTACCCCTTTATCACTTCGCTGTCTGTTTTCACCACCATGCCGTGCTGTAGCGTGGGGCAGTCAGCAGGTCCCCGAGACAAGGCATGCCCATGTCCTTGGTATCCAGGTTGGTTTCCAAGCCCCTGGGGGGACTCCCGTCCATGCCCAGTAGTGTTGCTATACAGACGAAGGACAGAGCTTCGTTTTGCACTAGCTACCTGCAAACTTTCATAGACAGCAGGATAAAAGTGTCTCTAGATCGAGACACAGGCTAGATCCCACCAATGCAACAGCCGAATGCCCCTACATTTTGAGGGTATCAGAATTTTGCTGTCTGCAATGCAGTTTTCCAGCATCGAGATGCACCTTCTCCCCGTCCCTCTTGGCCTTGCTCACGTCTTGCCTGACATAAGTTGAGCTGAGCACGTTTCATGAGTGTTGCAGCCAGTTCATCCTCCAAGGTACACACAGGAACATAAACTATCATTACTGGAAAATGCAATGCTGTTATACACACACAGACAAGTCCAAGACAGCAGAGCCAAAGCTAGACATGCAACCTCCCTTCTAGCATTAACTGGCTCTGGACTGCTTCCCCATCCAAACTTCGCACTCTGTTGATCATGCTTTTTGTACGGAAGCACCAGCTGTGTCTGGGAGTTTTGCCATTTGCCCCTTCATCTGTGTTCTGCGACGCAGCTCCCTCACCCAAGCGGACCTGCCAGTCTTCGGATCAGTTGTAGGTGAGAAATTCACGCCAGACTTGAGAGCAGTGACAAGTCTCCTGTAGCACACACAAGCGAAGGACCCGTCGCAGTGTCTCCGAGGGCTCCAGCACTGGTTTAGAAGAGAAATGGCTCTCATTCCACATCTTCCCTCATAGATCTCCATTCATGAACTATCACAACGCTTCTGACATTGACACCTGCACGCCTGCTTTGCCACACTGACCTGTGCTGTGTTAGGGCTGCGTTTTCCTAAGCAGGCAACCAGAAAGGAAAGAAGGGGACACCCGAAACCAACAAGCATGTGACGATACATCTTCCCTACACCCTACTCCATGAGCCCTGCACACAACAGATGTCCCAATGCCTCCTTTGCCATCACGAGTTATAGAAAATCTTGTGATTCGCATGTGGAAGCTCAGAGATAAACACCACAGAGTTGAGGAAGATCATAGCTAATGGCTGGAAACAAATGGACTCAAAGGCAGTGCGCCGGTGCCGCGGCAGCGCTGCAGGACCTGCAGCAAGCAGGGGATCAGACAGGCAGGCAGCACTCGTTGTGAGCAGGGAGCCAGCAGATATGTCCTGAAAGCCTTCTTCAGATTTTGCTCCAGCAAAGCCCACGGAGCCACACACAAGGTAGCACAGCTCTAAATTCTTGGCTAATGCACCCGGCCATTGGTTTCACACAATTCAGCTGCTTTAGCTCCTCACTTCACCCCACTTGCACCTCCCAACATTGGAGCAGCCCCAGCACCACCTGCAGAGGGTCAGACCCCTTGAGGACAGGACCTCTTCAGACTAGGCTAATCAGGCAACAAGACCACATGGCATTTGGCACTTGCAAAAGGTCCTTCCAGTTTTCCTACCTTTCCCCTTCGCCTAGGCCAGATCTCTGCCTGCTGCCCACTTGTGCCAGGTCGCAATCCACACCAAGCCTGAAACCCTCCGCAGGACCCAGAGATGCTGGGGCACAGACTGAGGTTGTAGGAAGAGCAAATGAAACAACTCTCCAAAGGAGGACTGCGCATCTCTTCATACCCCATGGCCTCAGGCACTGGGTTTAAGACAGAGCCACAGGTAATAAAAAAGACTGGGGCTCTTATTTTCTATTTTAGCTGGAGCAAAGATGAGGGGAAGGATGTTTCATTTTAAGGCATCCACTTTACATGCAAGAAAAGACTGTGAGAAACTTTAACCAGGAAGAAGAGAAGTGATTCAGTCTTGATACAAACTCCAGCCTGGAGTGTATTTAATTTTTTTTTTTTTCCTCTTCGCACTTTCTCCAACAATACAACTGCCAGAGGCAAGATCCTTTTCAAACACACATCCTTGTTACCCTGTCTCTCTTGCTGTAGAATTTCCCAGTCTTCTTTCCAAGGTCACAAAAGCCATCTAAAGTGCAAAAAGACACTGCAGTGGCAGCAAAAAAAGGCATCCTTAAGGGCATATATCAAGAGGAAAAAAAAAAAAAAAAAGGCAGCATCCGGAAGATAAGCTGCTGCGATCTCTTTCCCCTTGAATCTACAGATCTACAGACAAGTGCAAACATTTTGTTTCAAATTCCCCAATACAAACTAAAACAATTTGAAGATGCTGCCCCACCAAGCACGCACATGGAGACAAGGGCTGGCTACAGCATGGAGTGGGATCCAAGACGCCTGGGCTTGATGCAAAAGTGCTGTTCCAGGCATCAGGGAGGGGCTGGAAATGTAGTCGTGCCCTTTAGAAACAGGGCATGAGACTGAGTCTTTTGAAACAAATTTGAAATGATGGAAGACTTCAGCAGATGTGACCGCAGTGATTCCAGCAGATGTGATTGTATCAAGGATCTAATAGAAAAGACCTTCCCTGCTGTTCCATCAGGCTAAAGGCAGGCCTGAAACATCCTTTTTAGTCTTTTGATGACATCAAGGATAAAAGCCAAAGGGAAGTTAGTATTTGATTTATTTTTTCCCCTGCTCTTAAAAAAAAAAAGAAAAAAAAAAGTCATGGGATAGTTTTACCTGGTTTATGTTGCTGCATATTAGCTGGACAAAAGAGTAACAGTGGAAAAGTCAGAAGTGGATTATTCAAAGACGGCATTTTGTATCTCCCTGACACTGCAGGCATCTAACTGAGCATCTAACTCCCACGACTCGGGCCACTTTTGAACATCTCCCCATGAGCAATTAAGTTTACCTGGTAAAACTCCTAACAGGGCATAAAGAGCAGGGAGGGATGCCAGGCAGTCACTGAACGCTGGCCTCCCTGGTCCACGAACAGTCCAAGAATGTGCCAAGTGCCAAAAACGTGCCCACTTTGCCCTTCGGCAGCGTCTGCATCAGCAGCAGCGCTGCAGCAAACCTCAGCAGAAGCAGATGCTGCCGTGCAAGGGGCAGGGGAGGGCACATGCCTTGGTAGATGGTGCCAGGCTCCAAAGCTCCCAGCTCAGTCCAGCCATGGCACACACCGGGGCTAGTCAGAGTCCCAATATCTGTGCACCCACATGAAAAGTAAACAGGAGTGAGTTCTGTGAGGATTAACTGGTCTCAGCTCAGAAGAAACAGGGTGTTGTAATAGCCTCCACAATGAACACAGACAAAAACACGGCTTGCTAATCTTTGCTGGGAGATATCTCACTATATCTGAAGAGTCAATTTATAACGTTACAGTCATGTAGGAGCTTTAAAAAAAGGACCAATAACAATTAAAAAAATAGAGAAAGTAGGTAATAGAAGAAGAAAGCATTAAACTAGAAGCTATTGAAACATCCCTTGCTGCAGTATGATGTCTTTTTTTTTTTTTTTTTTTTTTTAAACAACTTTACATGAATTCCAAAAGCAGTCAGAGAAAGGTATGGAAGAAAACTCCCTCTATACGTATATTCTCCTCCTGACCACTGCTGACCTAATTTGGCTCTTTACAGACATTTGTATTTACAAGAAGTCTCCACCCACATTGTATTTGCCCCCCAACACCAGTCCAAGTGACTTCGTTGGGTGCAGATGCTGCCAGTATCTATGTGTTAATAACTGACCACCCCCACAGTGCTGGGGCTCAGACCAACACCTGGGAACCTGCTTCTCTCCTCCCTGAAGCTGAAACGATGCATTCAGCCTCCCGGGACACACCTCAAGGAGATCAATCTCTTCCTCCCCACATTCCTCCTCCACATGCCAGCTGGATGCCACATCAGGACCATCTCAGGTCATGGAGCAACACAGACTACAGCTCTTAAGGGAGTGATTGCCAGGGCGAGTCCAGGAAAGACCAACTTCAGATGAGAGGTTTTGCCTTTCAGCGGTGCCTGCATCACATGCATTAGCCTGGCCAAGGCACGCTCAGCAGCAAGACTGCTAAACATCCTCCTCTATTTTTCTGAGAGAGAAAGAAGGAAAACACTTGGTTGCCCTTATGAATCTCTATTACAATAAAATATTTGTATTCCCCTAGAGATGAGCACGACCGGTTCTGCTCACAGGAATAGCTAGAGACTACCCCTGTCCCAAGTAGCTTATTGTGAACTAGAAACCAGATCTGGAAAGAGAAAACAGGTAGAGAGGGAGCAAAAAGCACTAGGCAGAGTAAGTCAGAAATGCCACAAAGTCCCTTCTGGCTGCTACAGACACTAATCCGCAGGGCCAAACCTGCTCCTCAGCAAGCATTTCATCTCTGCATTTGACGTCCCAGCACATGTCAGAAAGAGAGAAAATGGCCACCGGGGCACCAAAGCTCCACTGCAGTTTTACTGCCGAACCAGGCAGTGTTCACACGACCAGAGATGGACCCAAAGAGCAGGCCAGGGGCTGCCCATCAGCCCTTAATTCGCCATTGACCCTGCACACCCCAAAACGAGATCCAGATCCCGAGGCAGCACCTCAGCTGACACTGGGTGACACCACCGGAGCAGAGGACACAGCAGTGCCGGGTTGGAGCCCAGGGCCACCTTCCCTCCCACCAGCTCCTGCACCAAACTCGAGGGAGAAGCGGCCTCTTGCTGCAGATGCGCACGGGCTATCCAGACCTGCTTGCAGGACCACAGAAGGACAAGCCAAGGACAGGGGAAACGCCAAGGAGGAGGATGCAACAGACAGGCTGATGACCCACTGAGCCACCGCACAGCCCAGCCATGCTCTGCAAAATGCCCAAAGCACGCAGGGGTCCTGACACTTCCACTGTGGGCACAGACCCACAAAAGCCTTTGGGGGGTTTCTGACCACAAGGTTTGACTCACAGTAGGGAGAGGCCTCAACATTTCAAAGCTGCCTAAATATAGCTTTCAAAACCTGTGGCACTAAAAGACACAGCAAAGCAGGAAACGCCATCCAGTCAACCCAGAGATCTTCATACTGCGGCCCCCGGTGCAGGAGGAGGAGGGATTGTGATCCTCAAGCATACGACAGCAACAGGCCGAGTCTGACAAGGAGCAGCCCAGGGAGGAAGAGAGAGGAGCCGTCCCACGAGCCGGCTTCTGCCAGAGCAACAGAGCCGGCAGCCCTGGTGCTTCACTTAACATGTCTGATCAAAAGCTTCAGGAGCCCTTTGTGTGTTAAGTGCTACCAGATGCAAAATCAGCAGCAAGATGAGAACTGTACTAATAAACTAAGGAGGCACATAAAGTTATTTGAAAACTGAGTTGGGAAGAGGGGGAGAGAAGGGGAAGAATAAAACCAGTTTATTTTTCCATTAAGGCAATTTAATATTCTCCGGGTGGAGTTACAATCACTTGTCCTTGGGAATTAAATTGAATTAGTGAAACGCTCTTGTTCATCAG
Organism: Crypturellus undulatus; assembly: GCA_013389825.1. NCBI lineage: Eukaryota > Metazoa > Chordata > Aves > Tinamiformes > Tinamidae > Crypturellus > Crypturellus undulatus. The sequence goes on from VWPW01030076.1 coordinate 609,177, forward strand.
CAGAATATACAATGGAAAACTGAATATATCAATTTTTCTTTACATCTTCTGCAGGACGGTGCTACTCCTCTATTCACAGAGCAAGAAGAGTTGGCCATGAAATCTTTCTGACCCAGCATGACTTTCACCGACTGTAACTAACTTTACAGCAGCAGGGAATATATACTTTTTCTTTTAATTAATGCAATTACATTAGGATTCGTTATTGATAATTATGGTGACTGTTAAAAGTTTCCTCTTTCTTTGCCCACTCCCCCGCCAACCTAAAATCTGCTCCAATATCGTCACAAATTAATGTTTAATTAGCCATCAAGCAGAGCTGATGTTCCCTGCAGAGTATTGCTGCTTGCAGAAAAAAACTAAAAGGAGATATTGGGTATTTCATCATCTTCCTCCAATAGAAGCTACATCCAAAGAGTAACCAATTACCCCAATATAGTTACAAAGTTTAATCAATATAGAAACCAAATAGCTCATTAAGTGTCCACTACAATAAAGGCCTGAGTTCTACTGACTCTTATAACATGAAAGTTACATTTATAAATGATCCCATGGCAGTTTCCAAGTTCAAAGACACTTAGCTTCCACCTCCTGGCGGAACTGCAGCTTTCTTCTCTCTCCTGCTGGTGTAAGGGAGCGGGGAAGAGCAGGACGGACAGGACACATCTACGTTCAATCATGACAAGCCATGAATTACACATCACTACACACATCTCTTGTCCCCAGGGTTGCCTCAACAAACTGCGTACCCATGAGAAGGCAGGTGAGGACACTCTTGCAATATTTCTCAACTGTTTTGACACTTCATTTTATTTCCTATTCATTATTTTTTGTAACACGCCATGAAACTCTTCGAAACTTTTACGTGAGCTGTGCTGTCAAAGAAGAGCAGGCTGAAAATGGTAAGGAGTAAGAGAAGAAACATATAATGTTTGACAGGATTTAGGTTGTTGGCTTTTCCACAAGCAACTAATATGCAACTAACCTGCAGAGCTGATGCTCAGAAATGCTATCAGAACGGAAGCGATGCAAGAAAAAACTACTTCTATCTGCAGCTCTTCCCTATTCCATATGGGAAAAAACACCAATCAATCTCCTTTCCATCAGATGATCCTGAAGCAACTCATGTGCAGAGCTGACGTTTAGTAATTTTACTTCTTCCCACATCTTTGGTGAGGCTAACACTGAAATACTGCGTTGGGTTGGGAGTGAGCATTTGAGATACTTGAGAGACTGCCCCCAAACGCCAAGACAGCTCACGAGGAGAGGCACCGAGAGCACATTTGGTTCCACTTACCGTAAAGGAGACCGAGCAGCAGCTCGACAGCAATATAGTTAAGTTTCACTAAACGGAAATGATGGAGATTGCCCAATCTCACAAAACAGAATGACATACAGGAGCTGGAGGGTGAAGCCCAACAAACACTTGGAAGATAAAAGAACTACCCATTTATGTGTAATTCTGCAGGTAATTCACCAATAGAAGCAACTTGCAGTGTTTCTCCATCTTTCGCTATCTGATCAAGATAAGACTGGGTGCCTTTGGGCTCTTGTCACGTGCCTGGCTGAAGTTTCCTCATGGGCAATACGCAGAAGGTCCCAGCTAACAATTTAATGGCTCTACTTGCCCCCAAATCCATAGAGGTGAGGAAGGAAAGGAGCTGCTGCATTCACAAAGCCCTGCCAACGTCATTTTGCGTCTGTACCACTTTAACTGGAAATTAAATTTACATGCACCAACTCTTTCCCACACAAGACTGTATATTGTGACAGTTAAATGAAGAGCTTTTTAAAAGGGACATATCTCAGGCAATTTTAATCAAAAAAGATGGGTTTTGTTAAAGCTACCAATTTCAGAAAATTAAGGTTGACTAAAACTGTTTTTAAAAACTCCTTTTGAAATTTCATCACATGTTGGAAATCCATGTGCAGCTGCTTGTGTCACCTGCAAAAACACTGCATAAAACATAAGCATACGTTTAATTTTACACGTGTGCTTAAGTTCTATCAACTTCAATAAAGTTTAAGCACACAGTCAAGTTTCCCTGAATTTGAGAAAGCATTCCCAAACAAGGGCTATTATTAAACCAACACAAAAATACTATCAAAATTGGTTAGTCAATCTTCACAACCCAAATAAGCTCCAAATGCAGAAGTCAAGCATACAACATTTTTGAATCTGTTTGCCTGTTATGCCATATGAGGAAGGCGCACACGCCAAAAAGTTTGCAATGATTCAAGAGTCTCCCAGACAGCCTGGCAATGTTTCATTCAAATGGAGACACAGATCACAGATCTACATGAATGTCTTTTTTTTTTTTTTTGTCTAAAAAAAGCATCAAACATTCCCTGAACAAGAATGTCAGAGGAAGAAAATCGACCTACACTACACCTGGCTCTGAACAGCAAGTAACCTGCACTGTCCAGAGACCCACAGCAAAACTCTGCCGAGAGCATTCCCACGACGTAGATCCCTTCCGATGAGCTTAGAGGGTTATTTTGGCACTGTCCAGATGTAGAGAAATCAATACAAGTTGCTCTTTTTCAATAACAATTCACCTCTGAAAGCAGCTGTGCATCAGAAATCGCGGTGGCCCCAGCACGCACTAGGCCTCAGGAAGTATCTTTTAACTCTGCGTCTGCTTAAAGCCAATACACCTACTATAAAAGCCAAATGCTTCAACATAGAAAGCATATTCTTTGCCTAGGTTTTCTTAAGACCCAGTATTAGCATCTACCGAATTCTGCTCTGTGTTCTCAGGTGGGAGCATAACCCAGAGCTGAGGGACCTGCTGGTGCCACAGCCCTTGCGTCAGCCTTAGCAGTGAAACCTCTGGGGAGAAACACAAAAGTGCAGGACAGGGCAGGAGCAAGTGAATTTCCAGAACCAAACATAGGGACAGGAAGGGGAGAGCAAGTCAGGAATGAATGGAATTAGCAGAGCTGAACACGAGACAACAGGACACACGGGAAGGATGATGCAGAGGGGGAAGGAGCTGCAGATCAAGATGCATGAAAGAGCAAAAGCTTAAACAGCACCTGTGACAGAGCTGTCCCTTGATGGCTTAGGCAACACTTGCAGTTGCTATAGCTTGGCCCAAACCTTTCTGTTTTTCTTCTCATACAACTAAAACCAAAAGTGTGAAAATATTGTTTTCCAGATGCTCTCACTCTTATGTTTATGCATCAAAGCTAATCAACTTGCTACATTTTCATCAGCAAATCAAAACTAAAAAAACAGTCATGGGGAACGGCTCTGCAAAGAAAAAAATTAATAGCAGTGGACATTTAAAGTCACGCATACCCTTCTGTCCTAAAGCAAGTTACTCCAACTCCGGCTATAACCACATTTCTCATTGGCATTTATACCGTCACTCAGCTTGTTCAGTCTCTGTCCTACACACTCTTTGCAAAAGCCAACACTTTCTGACAACAAAACCGCTCATCACAACCACGAAGGGTCAAAGCTTTGTTCTCCTTCAACGATGGAACTGCTAGACAAAATTTCCAGCAACAAACAGGACAAAGTTTGCCTTATTCTTTGAACTCTCCGGGAGCTGTAAAGCTGAGTTCACACAGACAACTAGGTTTTCCAATCAGTACTTCTGTACCACAGTACTTAAAGCATCATAACCAAGGCAGGAAATCCATTTTCTTCAGCTTCCTGACCTGGGCAATGTCTCAGCCTACCACCATGTCCACGTTTCACTGAAAGACCTGCTCCTCTTTAACCACATCCACCAGTTCCAGGCAGTTTCTGCTACAATTTTTACTATTATTCTCAGCTACCGGGACTGACAGACAGCTCGTCTCAGTCTCGCTGCTGCGTTAGAGATCCCTAATGCCACAGAGGCTACCTGAGCTTGACAAGAAGGAAGGGGTCTTGAGAGAGAGCTTCCCTGGGACCTCCTAATACAACAGCAAACTTGAAGAGCACTCAGAAGAATGGAGATTTATTTAATCCTGAAGCATTATCTCACCCTCTTCCATCAGTTAGCTCATGGGATCTGCTTCAACAGGAGGATGTCCACATCTTCAGATCTTTTTCCCATATGCTTAAATAAGTCTACCTGGGATACAGCGATATCGTTATTTCCCTTTTGTCTATCACAGGCCAATATTGTCTCCGCTTGACAGCAAAAAATTGTCTGCTTTTTTTGCACCCTCTCCATGTCACCCCTATTACTGGTCATGTTCAAGTCTCTATTATCCAAGGGTGGATAACCCAAGTTATGGATTAACCTCTCAGCAGTTGTGGGCACCGAAGCTGGCTCCAGCACCAGAAACGTGGCACCATACCAGAAACAGGGGTGTCCACACAAGGCAGGACTTGTCCACCAGGACTCAGCACAGCACTGGGGACGCAGGCACGCTGCTGGCACCCAAAGGGTACATGTGCATAACACTGCCTCAGGTCTTCACCTGGGTTCATTTCCACTTGATTATCTCTGGGCATGTCAACCAACAGTATCTTTAACCTCTCACAATTTTGGATGGTCTCACGCCCTTATTTACCCATGACCTGGATGGCCTGCGTTGGCTTTTGCTCTATCCTGTTAACCCTGTTCCCTCACCTCATTACCCGCAGTTTGCCAGCTTATCAAAACCACTTCTGTTCCACCTCCCCACGGGTTTCACAGGCTCAGTAACAATTCTGCTCCCAAAGAAGGCATCAGCATGAGCGAGTACATGACCTCACACATTTTGGATATGCTGTTACTACATTAAACAACAAATACGTTAAATAATGAAGCAATAACCATGACAACAATAATAAGAACAGTTAACTGTCTGGGTCCTTGCTTCCTTTGTAGTCCTTGTTGAGAGGTTTAGCTATTAAAGGCTGTACTATGTTATAGCCTTGCCAAGATATTAATAGCCAAGCAGAGAGATGAATGGCAGGCTTACGTTGTACCATTAAAACTTTTCCAGTTTACCCTTTCAGTAAAATTTGTGGTTTATAATAAGCATCTTTGTCTATTCTGAAGAGAGTAAGGATTGGAAACTTGCATAGATGGGAACAGAGGTTCATTAAAGATTTAAAATAGAATGTGGTTTGGCATTGTAAAACAAACATGAGTATAAGATGGGTTGCATCAAGAGCTGCCTGAAAGAAATGCTCAGTGTTCCTTTTCTCTCGTGATCCTGGATTTACTGGTCATGCTGCCCACAGAAAGGAATAAAGAGCAGGACAAAATGTGCTTGCTTGTTTCCTGATAACGTGGACGTTTGCATTACAGTCCCACTCACTATGCACTTCCTATATAGGTATATAGGAAAGCATGCACACACACATACACATGCAAACGTGCATTTTCTGTATCATGTATACAAATATTCATTTTTATATATGCTTTGTATTACTGATTTTTCTTACCTTAGTGCTTAGAAGCTCCAGCCACAGACCACACACTAACCTGCACAGAAAGCCTGTGAGCAGCTAAACATGTAGGGAGCATAAGCCATTTGTTTGAGCCTAATTCGAAATGAGGCCAGCTCCTGTTTCTCAAACACGGAGCAAGCCAGAGGAAGGACGATACATCAAGAGCATTGCAAAACAGCCAAGATTTGAGCAAGAAGGTTAACATTACCAGGAAATTTATTTACATCCTTGGACACGGCTTCATTTAGATACAAGGCAGCTGCTTACGGCATGGGTTTTGATAAATGGGGTTTGGAGTTTTGCAGAGCACCCTGCAAACCTGGCTGGCAAGCGGGGCACCCCATGCGCAGGCCACAGCCTCATAGGGAGCCGCCGCTCCGTGCGGGAAGGCAGCAGCCCTCACGATACGAGCAGCCTTACGGATGCATCTCGCCCCTGAGCACCTACGCCTGGGCCAGCAGTGCTGATGATTAACAAAGTCTAGCACTAGAGGGAGGCTGAACACATGTTCCGCTCTCCTTGGCCTTTCCGGTTTCTGCAAACATTAAAAGAAAGGCGGCTGAAAGGAAAAGCAGAGCCCAGCAGCGCTTCCCAAGAGCAGCGCAGGAGATGCACTATTTAAAGCGGCACCCGCAAAGATCACACCAGTTCTTTTGGCACCAATCCGACAGGCACCCACAGAGGAGCAAGAAACAGCCTCTCCCAAGGAGGCTCCTGGAGGACGGTGCGTATGTATCCTCCAAGCTACGTTTGGCATTTCTCCTCCCCAAAAGCTTTAGACAAGAAGGGCTGCCTCTCCCTGCTTCCCTGCACGGGACCCATCAAAATGCAGGTTGCTACCTGGCCTGTGACTGCGACACACCGAAACGCAGAGACAGCTCCTCATGCACACGCTGAGGAGCTCAGCAAGCCCCTGTGCCTGGGCACATACAAAAGAGAGCCCGGGGAACCACTAAACTGAAGTCTACTTTGTATTAAATTCCTTGTTAGAGGTTCTTTGGGGGCTTGAGCCTGTAATTTCAGGAGAAGTGGCCATTTCAAAGGCAGAGTACGCAGCCAGAAGGCCACCAGGACCCCTGGAAGGATGGAGCCTCTGGAATATGGCTGTCACGACTGCTTCTTGCTCTCAGCCCTGAGCGCTCCTGCCTCACGCCAAGGGAAGAAACCACCAATGCTGTAAGTGAAAGAAACAGGATGTATTGAGAGAATTGAGAGTGCTTTTTTGCTTTTGATTTCCTTCTTGACCTGTTCAGAATTCCTTTTTTTTTCTTAAAAAAAAAAAATCAAAAAAGTAAAAAAAATAAAAAAAAAAAAAAAAAAAAAAACCCACCAACAACCCTTTCCCCTTACCAAATCTATTTCCCTTTAACAAGCAGTGATTTCATTTTTCTTCCCATGCAGGATTCTTTTCAGTTGTGTTTTTTTTTCCTTCTTCCTTTCTAGTTGAGCACAAGCCAACATGGCAAAAGGCTCTTTGCTTATGTCCTTATTTGTCAAACTCGCCATCGCCGCACCCTCACCACCATTCTGGGAAGAAGCCTTTGCCAGCCGATCTCAGCCGAAGGGGAACTTGCCAACAGAACTCTTCCCCCAGCTCCAACATGCTGCTTTTGAAATAAACATTTCCCTTTCTTCTTTTCTTTTCTTTTTTTTTTTAATTTAACAATTAATAAGAAAAGAACTTTAATGTCCTATTCCTCTCTTCCCCAAACCTGTTGCAAATATAAGGATAACAGCTTTAGGTGAGAAAACAGAAATTACAAGAAAATGTTACATCTACTGCAAAGGTATTTCATGGCCCAATCTTCCTTTGATTTCACTGAGAGTGCAGGCACCTAAAGAGAAGCTAGATATTAAAGTACTTTTTTGGATCTGATCCTAAGTGGTCAGTTTCATTGTCCAAATAAGAGATCCATATATAAAGGTCTATGAAAAAGAGGCATTATTGTTTTAACTGCTAATCCATAAGATACTACTTAGATTGTAATAAACTGTTCAGCTTTTTTGTTCACGGTTATACATGACACTGTAATAAACTAAACATATCTATGTTGCTATCTTCATCATCTTAACACTTAATATAAAATGCTTTACCTGGGACCACAGTACACATATTTCAAAAGCTGTCATCAGTTTAAAACCTTCTACCATCCAGAGGGAATTTTATGTTTTAATGAGGTTGATTTGCTGGAGCAGATGAATTTTAAACTCCAGAGCAAATCCACAGGCCTCATACTGAACAGGGTGTTGTAGAGAGCTATAGAAGGAGAACTGCTCCAAGATAGCAGCCTTGGAGGGTTCACCCTCAGGCATGGGATCTTCTGTACCAGCATTACCACTTAATGGAGAAGAAACTGAGGCACAGTAACAAAGTGACCCACCTAATGTCAGAAAGCCAAACCAAGTTTAGCTTCTGTCTCTTGGAGCTCAGTCCAACACATGGCCAAGGAGAGTCTTCCCTTTGTATTTTAAAGTCTTCAGGGGCTTTGCAAGCACCTTCAGGAGACACAGCAGAAGGAACAGACCCATCATTTGTTCTGTGCCAAAGGAACCCTCTGACTGGAATTACAAACAAGAAACTAACCCTGAAAGAGCACTGCACATTTTTTTCCTTGCCATTTGTCCTTTTCACTTCTCATCTCTTGGGCCTTCTCACTTCAGCTTGATTTTTGTTACTCCTGCAAGATAAAGAGCTGATCTTGCACCAACAGATCCTGCAGGCTCCTGATTTAGCGCTTACTTTTGCTAGTTCTTGATCTCCTTCACAGAGTATGGAACACAAAGAAAAAGGCAGCAAGAGAACACAGATTAAAAGCAGAGATTTGTCTGCTACATAGAGTAAATCTGAACATGGTGATAAGCAGGAGTGGCAGGATGCAACTCCAAGGCTTGCTTTCCTCAGAATAAGCTGCCATGCAAAGAAATCTTGCTCTAACCAGATGCCTGCCAAAACCAATGCTGTTAGCACTGCTCCAGCCCTGGCGCTCCCAAGCCAGAGAAAAAGGGTGTGACAAATAGCAATTTCATGAGCTCAGCAGGGAACAGCCAGCCTGTCTGGTGGTTCTACCAAAAGGCATGTTTCAGTGGAAGCCTTAAGAGGCTCTTTGGACAGTTGCAGGAATGAAGGAGGCACCAGGATCAGGCAACAATGGAGAGTCGAGCATAGCCCACTGTAATAAACACAGTAAGGCCATTTTCCTGGGCACTGCAGGAACCTCCCCAGGCTGTGGGCTGACCCCAGAGAAACATCTGAGGCAATATGGACCCTTCATGATGGTCTGACAAAGGGACCCATCCCATGCCTGCAACTGCAGAGCTCCCTGTCCCCAGCCAGCAGCCTGCTGCTATGTCACTTCCTAACTCAGTCTGAGCCCTGCTCCCATGAGGCTGGCTCATCTTGGAGATAACAGTCAGAACAACACTTGCTGGGGAATTACTTCTTTCCCCCAAGGCTGGGAAAAGCCATGCTCTTCACTTGGCTAATGTCCCTGATGGTTGCAGCCTTTCCTGGCAACAAGCAATGTGCTCTCCATTAACCCCTTCCCTCTCAAAGGCAGCTCAGAATGCCTAGCCCATTGCAGGAATGTAGTTAGAAAGATACTGTGATAGCATCTAAACATCTCGCAAGAGGCAAAAGACAGCAACGAGCCCACGCAGGAGAGACCCTTTTACAGAGGCATAAAGTAGGTAAATCTATTCCAGATTTTGGTAGTGCTAGGAACTGAAGTCAAATCTTTTCAGTCCTATCTAATGTTTGTCTACTAGGCTGTTCTCATCTCAATTTAGGGATACAGACTACACAGCCTTCCTGGGTCACTCTGCGCCGCCTCCTGTGACTCAGCACACCTGGCTATATAATCCTGATCAACTTTAAATCTAGACTATTCCTTTGCTCTCACTATTCCTCCCAAGAGGCTGTTCCCAACCTGTACAATCCTGGTTAGAAAGTTTCTAACTACCAGCCTAAAGCTATTCCTGGCAAGTTCATCCCCTTCTGTTCCTGTATCTAAACTCACCTTGAGCTGCAGTAATTCTTCCTCCTCCCTGATGTTTTCTCCCCAGATGTATTTAAAGTTTGAAGTCGTAAGTTTACCTCCCTCAGTCTCCCTTTTGCACAGCTAACAAACCAAACTCTTGTAGTCTCCTCAAGCAAGATCAGTTTCCCACTCCTTGATCATCCTGACAGCCTATCCCTGCAGTCACTACAGTCTGAATTCATCTTTCCTGAGTGTGCCCAACCTAATAAAACAATATATTGCATTCCAGGTGAGCCAGCGATTTCTGCACAGAGGTGTTAATGCTTCCCTGTCCAAAGAAGGAATGTCATTGCCTGATGCACCTAGAAGTTGCAGTTTCACCAGACAGCAATACTAGAGGATCCAATCCAGCAAAAAGCGAGTGAAAAGGGTCTCAGTGATATTGCTGGAACCCCAGTCTAGGCTTATTTACTTCACTTAATTTTAGGCGTTTAGGCAAAGCACTTTTAGGATCGGATTACTGCCCTAAGGTCTCTCCACAGTCAGAGGAAGGAGATGGGCCTTCCAGAAAGTAATTAATTCTGGGAAGGCTTCACTCCCATCCACTATCACAAGAACACAAGGCAATTAGTTCTCTAATTCAAGCTGGATGGGAAAAAATCCTTTAATAGACCAGCAAATTTTAAAATGGAAATATTGCCCTGCTTTGGAAACAAAGATTCCTAAAGCTGACTTGAGTGCTCATGACACATGATCTCAAACCACAGTACTTTACCCACCTCGTTTGATTAACTACCATTTATCTCTACAAATCTCTTTTGGATACGTCCTGCTCTAATAATAAAACTCTTGTCATCTTACCTGCACATTGAAGGAAACGTCATCCAGAGGGGGCGGTGGGGGGAAGGCACCTGGTGGCGCTGACATATTCCTGAGATCGTCAACAGGAGGAGGAGGTGGAGGAAGGAAATCCCCTAGGAGAGATAATCAAGAGAACTTAGAGTGACAGCAGAGCACCAGCGTTTTCCCACTTCATTTTAGTATGGCTAATCCTTCCCTCCTGGGCCACCAGGGTCACTGCCTCGGAGAGAAAAAGCAGATATTCACCAAGAAACAAGAGAGAGGAACTGAGCGGTTGGAGCCTGTGTCCCGGGATGAACTGTGCTATATTCCCAGCTCTGCCGCTGCTTCCTAGTACACAAGCTAACACATCGTTTAACCATTAAATGCTCACTTGCACCCATCCCTGCTCCTGAGGATGGCTATAACAACTCATTAATATTTGTAAGTTTGTTAGAGGTCCTCAAATTGAGCAACAAAAGGTGATTTGTTATGCAGTTGGAGAGAGCAACAAATAATTCCAAACTCCAAAGTCTCATTTAAATCTCCCTCAGGGGGCTACAAAACTTGCAAATAATGAATGCCCCAAGTCCAGTCTTGCAATGAATCTTCTCCAAATTCTTCCCACTTGTGTGCCACATCATGCCAGCTGTTCTGACAGCTATAAAGACATTATCAGATGTTGTCTAAATCAAGGGCTTCCTGTTGGAGAGGACACATGGAAGGCTATAGCTGGAGCTCCAGCTTTTGGTGGTCAGGACTCAGGCAAGTCAAGCCTGTTCAAGCTCCACATCAACACCAAGCAAGCCGCCAACTTCTTACAAGCACAGGATGAAATCAATGTCTTGGACCAAAAGGCACTGGCCCCACAGGAGGAAACCTCCCTTTTCTGTCCTTCCCCCTCCAGGAGCCCTGTATCCCTTCTGGCTTTGCCAGCTCAGCAGCAAGGGTCACCAGGCCAGCTCCTCTCCCAGTACTGCTGCTGCTGGCCAGGAGCCACACATGGTGGCTCCTATTGGGACCTTGGAGCCAGCCTTGATACATTTTATATATCTGTGAGCCCTTGCTTTTGGAGGGTTTTAACCATTTCTGTGAGCAAAAGGGCTCCCTACTTGCCCATCTGCATAGCAACGTGGTACCCCACTGCCTCCCAAGGAAGAGCCCTTCACATCACCCCAAATTAGGAATAAGGAGATTCCAAACCTCCTGGAGAAGGGCTGAACTAAACTGCAGTGATCCAGAGATCCCTGCAAAGCACCGGGGAGCTGCTGGGGAGTTTCAACCTATTTTCCCTCAGAAGCTAGATATGTCTGGGAAAGCTTTTCCATTCGATTCCCAATCTCCTAAAGCCAGCTCACTGAAAGGCACAAAACCCCACTACAACTTTTAGGGATCTTATTTCCCAAGAAAATAGTTTATTCCCTGTTTCCCCAAAGTGACAGTGGCTAGAACTTACAAAAGAAAAGAAAAAAAAAAAAAGAATTCCAACGCAAATGTCACGCTAAACACAGATGTAACAAGACAATTTGAAACAACACTCTGAAAACCAATTTAAAACAATCATGTTGATAAAATAGCTAAAATCCTGTGAAACCTACTGGGTGATGCTATTATAGAGTTCAGGATCGATCTAGCAAAGACCAAAGTATTCAGAACAATGTTTGCAATATATGCTCTTTGCTCTATAATTAATTCAATCTTTTAAATTATATGAAATTCAATGCATAAAAAAAGAAATATTTCGAAATTTTTGAAATGAATAGCTTAGAGTTCTGTTTTTAAAAAAAACAGGATGCTCAAGTGCTGTGCAGACTTCTTTCCTTTTCTCTGAAAAGGAACCTCCAAGCAACCAATGTGATTTTGTAAATAACTTCAGCTTCAGTCAATAAGCACTTCCAAAGACTACTCTTCGCATGCAGCTTCTCCAGTTAGTCCCAGCTCCAATGCCAAAGACTCATCTCCCTGCAGAGCACTGCACAATAGTCAGACGTGCTCCTTTCCTACAATACTTCAAAAACACCAAAGTAACATTTAGGTAGAGAAGAAATGATTCAAGAGTGATTTCAGCTTCAAGTAAAATTTATTCAAGAGATGAAAGATGAAGACAATTATTGTAATAATCACAAAAGAAAACCAGTTTGCAGTTTTGGAAGACTTATTCCTCCCAAAATAAAAAGGTTGGCTAGAAAGAGGTAAAGACAGAAACAAGGAGAATCACCCTTTCATAGAGATCCTTCCTTTAGAGTAGTAGACAGTTGACTTCACCACCTCTTGGCACAGCTCTACTGACTCAATCCACCATGGCCCTTAAAGCTTTGCTCCCCAGAAGGGTAACAGGAAAGGTTTTAGACTGGCATCAGTCAGATGCCTGATGAACTGGATGGACCTTGCAGATGTTTGGCCTTTTTCTGGACCCTGTGAGCAGATGGGACTTGTCTCCTTCCCACCTTTGGTTATTTATCCTGCCAAGGCTTTTTCCTCCCTTTTCCACACACAGCTATAGGACCTGATTCTGTTTGAACTGAATTCACTGGAGAAAATTTTCTTAAATGCAGCAGGGAAAGTAGATACTGTAAAGTTATTACTGACACTGCTATAAATATCTCCCTTGGGTAACAGGAATGAAGTGTGCAAAGACCACAGGGTCTGTGTCCTAAACAACTTACGTTTTTAGATGGCTCATAGAAGAAACAGGGATACAGATGGGGCATTAAGGAAGGAAAAATTTTGAAAGAAAGTGAGGGTGTAATTACTACCGTACTACAGACTGTTCAAATGCACCTCGGGATCATTCCCTCAGTTCATAAGCCTTCCAGGCCAGGTAGATTTCATTTGCTTGGTGTTGGGCAAATTGCAGTAGGAAGGAGGAAAGTCTATGACTTCGCACCAGGCAAGTTGTGCTATTTGCTCCTGACCTTATGCAGGAGAAACCAGCTCAGCTATGGGACATCTGAGGAAAGGGATCATCTCCTGGTTTGCATGGGTATCCTGGCAGTCGCAGGAGAACTCAAACTCTGATGTTCCTGTACTCCCCTCAACCATGGGCAGATAGGAAACACATCTCACCCTGAGTGCTTACACCTTCTCTGGTCTTCCTCAGTCCTGCTGGTCCTCCAAGAACAGTGGAAAACACAGGCAAAAAGCTTATTGGCATTAATGACTGCTCAGCACCAAGCTTGCCGTTTTGGTCAAAATTCATTTGGCACGAGACTGAACACTTGAAGGTACTTCAGTCATGAGTGTGATTGCTCTATATTCTCCCCCCACATGCCAACATGAAGGTATCTCCAGAAGGTGACTTATACTTCAAGGTAGGTGAAACAATCATCTGAAAACAACCTTCTCCCCAAGGGCTGCCCAGATACCACCTCTTCCTCAACCCTAACCCCAGCTCCTCTTCAGCTTCATCAGTGAGAAACCTCCACGATTATCGCAAGCTCAGAGGAGAAAAATCAACACTCAGCGCTGCGACAGCTTCTCTCTTCTTCTTACAGCTGTTAAGACCGTGAGTCAACCTATGAACGTGCCACACCACGCAATAAATGTACAAACCCAGTTATTCTGCATATGATGGAGCGACGTGCACTGAAACCACAGCTCCGCGCTCTTCTCCCTGCTGCGGGTAACACAGCAGCACACGCAGAGCGCCCCTTCCTGCGCCCTCAGCACCGGTCAGAGGCAACACGGAGAGCCGATGCCACGGGGGCTGTTAATTCCTTCTCCCAATATTATACAATCGAGTCATTAGAAGAGAAAAATTACATCAGTCAACCATGGCTCTGCTGGAAAACGTCCCCCAGGGCCGCAGCACGTCTCCTGGCTTCATTCAAATCTCTGCCATGCAAATGCATTTGCAAGGTTTATAACCTCCCCCTCAAAGTTTCTTCCTTACACTCTGCAAAGCGATTTAAGCATTTCATTGTTGAACTTTTCAAATATACAAATAAAGAATTGCTCAAAGCCTTAACAGACCCTATGTGAGCACAAGTTTATTAAACTGAACAGAAACTCTGATTTTTATCATTGGATGCCTGATGAGTGTAAGGACAAGATGAGATAAACTTCCAGCCTCATGCACCAAACACATTTCTGGCTTACAGTCCAACCCTCAAATTCTTCAGTGCGCTTAAGTGTTTTTGCAGGATCAGGCCCCTATGGTTCCAGCCTTTGTTTTGGGGGAGATACATCTGCAAGTCAACAAACAAATTGCAACACAATAATTGCCTCCCCCATTGACTTACACTGTTGTTTAGACATGAAAAAGATTTGCGGCTTTGAAACTTCTAGACATGGAGAAGGTCCCTCTTGTTCAGTAAGAGGAGACCATGCGGGGAAAAACCCTCAGAAACAAAAAAGCAAAACATCATATTTTTCTTTGAAACAATAACTTAACGAAATCTATCAACCAACAAAACAGGATTCTCACTGGTGTTCCCAGATCTTTGGCTGACATCTGAAGATTACATGCCCAGATGTTTCTCATTTTTCTCCTTCAAAACAAAAGTAACCCTTTATCATCAATAACCTGGTAATTTCTGACTCTGGTTCAGAATCAGTTTGAACCACCTGAAGAACAAAGCTCTTTCCTGATTTAGAATAAAATGAAACAAAACCCTCTCAGTGTGCTTCAGCCCCAATCCAGAGGGTCTGCATTTTGGAAAACACTCAGTAGATACAGTCGTCTTCCATTGACTGATCCAATATTTAATTTCTACTGCAGTGAGTTAAAATTTGCAATTTGGGGGTTATCTATGGAGAAATGATTAAGATCTACTCTTAGACCCTAAATCATCTGGCATTGGACTAAAAGTCTTTTGACTGAGGTCCCTGCAAACTCTTCTCCATTCACGTATAACTATATTCCACAGTGGCAAATAGAATACCCTGCAGAGTAATACATTACAAGAGTAATAACACTGAAAAATTCTTATAGAAAACTGACACTAGATATGAGCTGGTGCTATCCAGTGTGAACACGCATGGTGCTCTGAACCCTTCAAACGTTTAAGTCTCCAAAATGAATACTTTCCTACATCTATCTGGATGTACCACATAACCCTGGACAAGAAAAAAACGCAAAAACAGATCATGAGAGTTAGATGGACACCACATGTGTGCATATGAAGCTATCAAATGATTACATATAACTGCACAGCCTACCCAAGTACACCAATCTGGCCTGTGACTCCTGTAATAAGGCAGTTCCGCCAACAAAAAGCACTGTCTAAATTACCACTCTATCACCAATCACTAATCCTACCATTTGAACTACTTTTGCTAATCAGCTACTGTATTAATAAGCAGGAGGAGGATAAAAAAAAACAACAAAAACAAGAAAAAAATCACAGGCTAATTTCATTCTCAGCACTTAAAAAAAGAATACTGAATCTGTCAGGTAGTTGCACTAAAAATTTACTTCACCACCTGCTAGCTGAAATATTGCTTTTATGGATTTATATTGTATTAAAAGGTCACTGACTGTTTAAGTCTTAAACAGTTTTAATCATTCTAAAAGTCTCTTAACAGTAAGAAAAGGAAGCTCAGAACAAACAGCAGCAGGGATTCTAATTAAAAGGGCCAATTCATCTAATTTTATTTGGGGTTAATTATTCAGGATTCACTCTCTGATGTGTAAGGAATAGCAATTAGTAATTTTAGTGATTTGAGGAACATTGAAGGTGTAATCAGTTAAAATGAGTGAGTGTTTACAACACAAGATGTTGAATTAGTTTCTCCCAGCTGGAGAACAGGAACATTAGTCCCCTACAGTTCAGGGCTATGAATCGCAGTCCTGCTTAAAATATGCGCTTCAAATAAAAAACACCCGCCAACAATCATCTGGTAATTTTGTTTACTACATGGAAAGTCAATAGGCAACATGTACCAAAGCAGCTTATACTTCCTCATCTCAGCCTTCACCTGCATCATCCAAGTATTCCAACCCCTGGGATCAGTCGGGAACAATTCCCCGGGATTGCTCCCATCTGCACAACACCAGCCTGACGCCTCTGCTGCAGCTCGCTGAGATAATGAAAGCAGCAGCCTGTGAAACTTTCAAATGTTAATTAACTTCTGTGTTTAAACATACAGAGGAAGAATGACCGTGGGATTAACTTAAAACCTCTTGGTGCAATTCCTACTACAAATGCAAATCCAAAATAGCTCCACTGGAATCACTCTGGATTTATTCCAACATTGCCAGAGCCAGAATAAGCTACAAAAGCTTTCAGAGGTAGCAGAGGAGGCTCCGATGGGGAGGAAGGAGCTGTGTGGAAGTGCGCCAGCGGGTTGATCCAAGGCTCTCTTGGCACACGTGTCAGAGCCGAGACTGCAGCTCAGGAGCCACCTTGGTCACCTTTCAGGCTGCACCCTCCAATACTGCTCCCAGGTGCTCTGAGAGTGTGCTCAACTCTGGATATACTTGAAGACTGATGTGCAGGAGGTACCTGTGTTTTATCATGGTATAGACAAAACCAGATTCTTCAGTGTGACTAGAACTGGACCCCAAGCCCAAACATTTTCAGCTTGGCATGGCCACAGAAAGCCAAAGAACTGGCACCCCTGGTGAGGCTCACTTCAGATGATTCAGCTTTTCTTGAGCAATTTTATTTACCACAAGCAGGTGCTATTTTTAGTCTCCAGTATACAGACCTTTCATTCAGCCTGTTGTCACCAAGGGGGAAAATCCCGTCCACCTTTGGTTCACGTTAGAACTCGCTGACCTCCCTCTCAGGACACCCCCAAAGGCAGTAATTAGCACATAGCTACAACCCAAAAGTTTAGCTCCCCAAATTATGCAAAATCTCAGCCACACTGGATGTCTCTTATCAACAGCCCTGACACAAAAGCAGTGCTTATTTGCTAAGACTGCATTTTAATCAGCTGGTGTCTGCAGACACCTACCTGCATCATCCTTCCAAGCAGAAGGCAATCGATGCTCCTGTGGCCCCAATGGTCAAAGCGTATGAGAGGCAGACAAGATTTGTACAATCAAAAGATTTCTTCTCCCATGCACGTTACCCAAACATCATATACACTTATAATACATGCCACTAGTAAAAAGGCATCTGTAAAGAAGTCTGCATTTTGATTCTTTTACTTATTCTTCTATTTATTCATACTTCTATCTTGGAGAGACTGCCAATGCTTGTCCAGACTATAGGCTACCATCCACTGCTGCTCTTCCAAGAGGGCACTATCAACACCAAAGAGAAATTAGAAATTGGGGATCATCAACCAGGATTTCAGAGCTCTAGGGATGTCCAGGGCCTAGGAGCCCAGGTTGCTTTCTTCTCAATCCTGACAGGGAGGGAGGAAGGATGTGAGGAGGAGATGGATATTGCAGGTTAACAGCTTGCTGTGCCACTGCTGTTGGCAGCAGGGTTTTGGAGGGAAACCTCCTGAGAAACCTGTAGGCTCGTCTGCCTCCCTGAAATGCCTGTACACCCATGAACGCACCATGGGGAATATATGGAAGGAACTAGAGGTCTGTGGAGACCACAGGGCCATGATCTCATTGCAGTTACAGAGCTACCATGGGATAATCTGCATACCTGAAGTGCTGCCATGGATGGCTACGTGTTTTTTAGGAAAAATAGGCCAGGAAGATGAGGTGGCAGAGCTGCTCACTGCATGAGGGTGATTGGGAGGTATTTGTTTCTGCCTAGAGGTGGATGAAGAGTGAGCGGAGAGCTTAGGGCTAAGGATTAAAAAGTAGGCAAACATGGGAGACACTGTGGTAGATGTTTACTACAGGCCACCTGATGAGGAAGAGGAAGTCCATGAAGCTTCCACAGAGAGCTGGAAGTAGCCTCATGATCACAGGCCCTGGTTCTCATGGGAGACTCCAGGCACCATGTGCTGCGAAGCCAACACAGCTAAGCACAAACAGTCCCAGGTTCCATCCCCTCGGGAAGCCCCACAACAGCGGCAACGGGCTTGACTTGGAATGAAACGAAACAGGTTACTTGCTCATTAGATTATAGTGTTAAGCTCATTTGTCCATTACTTAGAGCTCCTCATTAGTAAATTAAAGCACGCGTCAAATCTTGAGGACACTGAATTTGTTGAAAGAGTTGCCACCATGTTTTAAAAAAGAATTATCTCTAAATTTCTTTTTCGCACAATTCAACAAAGTAGCTGAGCTTTTCTTACACTGACTTCCTGGCCTGCCAGTTGCTCATGGGTGCATCACTAGGAAACAACATGCTAAACTGACTTTTGCAAGAAGTAACTGCATTTATGTTCTCTACACCCTACAAAATCCCCCGCCAAGCAGCTCTCCACCCCTTTGCCAGTCAGAGCTCAGAGAACTGTGCTAGGAAAAATGAAAGCAGAAAGTGGTGTTGCACATTTTTTGTGTCACTTCCCATCAGAAGCATCTTAAATCGTATGAGGGAAGACCTGCTTACTGCAGAAAAAAGATGGTATAAAGGACTCGGGCCTGATGGGCACTTCTGAAAGCAGTAAAAAAGCAGAGGTAGAAGTGAATTGGAGAGGCATAAAAAGACCTTCACCCAGATGGGAACCACATTCATATTCTTGACACTGACACACTCACTAAAATATAATTCTCTTCCTAAAGTAACCCAGGCACACTGTCTATTCTGAATATAAATGGTAGCACCGTGGCACTCGCACCGACTTTCAGGGAAAACAGGGCTTTCATCTTGCATTTCCTATGGTAGATCATGATATTGGTAGCCACTCAAACACGTCTTAAGCTCCTTTCCATTCCAGAAAGTGGTCAATCAAGTAAGTAGCACTGTTCGCACCACAGCTCAGTGAACAGGGCTTCCATTTCTGAGAAAAAGTACTAGAGTACTTGTGCAGTAACTGAGCGGGTACCATTGCAAAATATGGCACCAAAAGCTGGAGAAATTAGTTGTTATAGAGAAACTGGGCAAGATCATTTTCAGATTGAATTATAAAACTTTTATCTTTAACCAAGCCTGGAGTAAACGAATTACTGAAATATTTGTGGATATCGTTAAAAGGAAAAACGTGGAAGGAAATGAAAATCTTCTGCAAAGATTGTGGTTTTGTTTGAAAAGCCAGACATTTTATTTTGAAAAAAAATGCTGTGAGGAAAAAAAAAAAAAATGATAGCAAACTCCAGTAACATATTGCTAGAGCTTCAAGCCTAGATTCTGAAATCTTTACTCTTAGCTTTGTTTTTTTTTTTTTTTTTTTTTTTTTTTTTTTTTAAACCTCAGAGCTCCTAGTTGGACAGATTAAGGCAATAAATTAGATGAGGTTAGTGAGAAATGTTTCTCACTAACTAATAAAAGAATTATTTTCATTTCTTCTGACTTTTCTTCCCTCAACCATGCTGCAGTGAAGTATAAATACACTGTTCTCAGATTGACGGATCTATATTCTCAATCTCCACCCAAAATTAATAAACTCATAAAAAAACAATTAAAAATGTACATATTGCTTGACTGTGTGTTCAGAGAACAAGAAAAGAGGACCAAAACCTCTATCCTGTTCTTAGCCCTGATGCCTGCCGGGAGCAATACACAGATCGGTTAGTTGCTCTAGGGCGGGCAGCTCTCCGCACTACCACAAGGCCACAGTCCCTGCGAACTGCAGGGAACATGAAGACAAGAGCACTTTGCATGACTGAAAACGAGTGGACAGCCCATCTCATCTTCAAACAGAAGACCCTCCATTAGCAAGATGCAGGACTAGACCTTTTCCTCCATTACACAGCAGATGCCACAGGAAGAGGAACATTTTCCAGACAGGTGCCCAAGCAGGTACTTTGATTGGAAATTGCAGCCATGTCCTAATATCATGCAAGACTCTCAGAATCACAAAGCCTACGGAACTCAGAGTTATTTATTAGCCCAGTCTCCTCAGACTCTGAAAATTTGGAAGCCGGTGTCTTTACTTTCTTCATGAGAAAGGAGAGCAAGGAGAAAAGCCCAGTTCCTCCAAAGGCTGCTGCTCTCTGTAGCAGACTTGAATCATTCTGCCCGGACTTGGACAAGCTCTTCCCCATGATCCATGTGGTGGCCCTGCAGCCAAGAACTATCACTGTTCTCTTGTCTCAAACCGAAATGTGTGTCTTGCTGCCACGCAACGTGGCATTTTCACAGCAAAAGGGTGAGGAAGTTGCTGTGTGTCCTCCTGAGAGCACATGTGGGGATATTTAAGGCTGTAATGTTTCTGGGAGAACAAGCCTTACTACAAGAGGAACTTGACAGAGGGGTGGCTCTCCTATCTAGAACAGAAGGGAAAACCATGGCTCTGCAAAGTCACACCACCAGGTTTCACCTATCCAGTATCACTGCAATACTGCAACGCATGACTTGCTGCATCCAGTCATCCAAGGTGACTGTTTTATGTCATCTTGTAGTTGTTCCAAAAGCAAAGCTCATTCCTCAAGGATTCAATCACAGCCACATTTCCTCAATGAAAGACACCCAAGAGGAAAACAGGCTTATTTAAAGAGAAAACATGGCATGTTTGTGTTTCTTTGACAGCCCAGATACCCAAAGAAATCAAGAACACACCTGAGAGTGATCTGCAATTAGCCAATGTTTATCTTTGTATAAAAAAAAAGCCTTGAAAAAAAAAAAAAAAAAAACACACTTATAACCTACAAAAGCCAGTATCACATATCTGCTGAAGATCATGTGACAGCAGGATTCTCTGCTTTAAAGAGACTGTGAGATTTGGTCTCTATCCTTAGCAGGCCACAGCTATCAAATTGTGCCCTGGTGATTAACATCTTGCTTGATTAAAATCTTTAATTCCAATGGATTTAAATGGCTAGTTTAAGAGCCACTCAAACTAGAGCCCTAGGCTATATACGACCACGAGCACAAAACAGCATATTGTGATTACAGCATTAATCTTTATTCCCTTGGTTCTTGAAAATTCTGCAACTAAAATTGTCCAACAATGATGAGTAAATAAATGTGTGTGCCAGGTGAGCAAGCAAAATCTTTCCAAGAGGTTCTCTACCAAATGTGAGAAAGATGATAAAATCTGCTTTGTCTCTCCTGTACTATATATTTAACATTTGCAAGAGAAAAATCCAATGACTGTTTAAAGCTTGGGATGATGCACACCATCTTCGAGCTATTCTTGACTGAAATGTTTAATGTTTCATGTGGTTTGGAAATGGCTTAAATTCCCTGCTGAATTTTTCATGCCCATACACAATTTAGCCTTTATAAAAAATTCCCCTTCAATTATCTACTCTGCAGCTTAGGTTGATGTGAAATCAGTTGCATTGGTGCAGCCTCTTTTCTTTTTGGCTTGTTGTTGTTTAACTTGGTAGGTTTTGCATAAAACACAGCAACATGGATGTGCCCACTGCAACTATCTGGCCCACTTCACTGTGCTCAGAGAAACCAGTCCCAATTTCCCTCTTCTACTCCCCCTGGTAATGGTAAAGGCAAGAGCACTGAGGAGGGGCTTTACGCCTGGCAGTACGTGGGTGGACCTGACTTTTTACCAAGAAAGAGGGTTGTATATTCACAGCAGCAGGCTCCGTGGAACAACCCCAGCACGCAGGCGCTCTGCCCTCCTCCCTCAGCGGCCCCAGCACAGGAGATGCTGCAAGGAGCACAGGCCTAATTAGAGCACTGCAACGTGCCAGCTATTCTTGGAGGCAGAGCAGCCCCTTAGGAGCCAGCGTAGGCGCACGCAAGCGAGGACAGCCCTGAGACCACTTTAACCTACGTCAGTGTCATCCCCAGAAACCTAAAGCCATCCTCCCTGTGTTCAGTGCTGGTGAGCAGCGCTGACTAGAGATACTGTCTCTGTTGCTTTTGTTCTTTAAGTACCTCAGTTTCGCTGCGCACAAATCCCCTAAGGTTACAGGAATATTAACATAAGCCACATACAAATATTATTTTAAAGAAACTACTCCCATAGTTCGTCTATTTTTGGAGATGCATCTTAAAAAAGCTTCCCTAAAATACTAGAACAGGACCCATATTATCACTTCATAAAAGGAATCCAACTTCTAGGCTTTTAAACTCATTGCTAAGCAGTTCAGACTTCCTTTTATACTGTAAGATTTCCTTCCCATAAGATGCAAGATATACTGCCTCAGGGGAAAAGCAGCTTTCTGAAGAGGAAGCTACATGTGCCAGAATTGTTCTCTTCCATTATTTGCAACATCCTTTTCTCCCTCCCATTGTTTTAATGGCTTTGGGTCAACAGAAGAACCTGTAACAAAAAGGCCAGTTCCCTTAGCATCTATCTGCCAAGAGCCCCAAATCTCAGCAGAGCATCTATCTGCCAAGAGCCCCAAATCTCCGTTTTTCTACAGAATTGTCTTATGTCCAGAAAACATATGTGCAGGTTCTTCACAGGAACACGAATTGCCAAAGGACACCTTCTGCTGCTCCCACAACAACTACAGTTGATGAAGGCCTTTCTCAAATAAAAGGATGAAGAGGAAAGGAAAAGAGAGAGCAAGAGAGTGCACAGGACCACATTTACTAGTGACTGGTATCATAAGGAAAAAAAAAAAAAGTGTCTCAAGTTTCTATATTGATCCAGAGAAATGTTTCATTCACGTATATGCACATGATTGCATGTAGCACAGACACAGTAACATGCTTAAGCTCGAGAACATGCTTCAACGTGAAGCCCCATCGGGATTCAGAAAGCAAGTATCAAATTAGACGCACGTCAAAATGTTTTGCTAAGCAACATGTCAGTTTAAGTGCTTGCCCCAATGCTTTTGCTCAGAAGAGCCTGAATGGCCACATCTCGCACAACCCCGAAGTCTTCCCCAAAGCTTTCATTTACCAGGATTTCACTCTTCCACATTCAGCTCTAGGGGAATCTGGATGGCAAACTGTGCCCTAAGGAATCTGCAATACTGAGAACAAGAGTAATACCAGGAGTAGTTAACATGACCACAAACCCCCCCCACACACTGATCCGGATCGCACCCTCTGAGAGGGCCACTGACAACTCTTGAATTTCTTTTTAAATCTTCTCTAAAAGGTGTAGCTTCCTTAAAATTGAACTGAGAAATCCAAGTTTCCCCTCCAAATCAGAAACTATATGATTTGGGCCCAAAGGGATCTTCTGTTAGAAGGACTGAATGCAATTACTAAAAATAAACAAATATTCCCAGCCTTTGTGCACTCCTCTCCTACAGTGGAACAATCAAGGAGATTAATTTTAGAGTACGCACAGTTTTAATGTAAAAAAAAAAAAAAAAAGTTGTATCTTAGCTTTTAAGCAAAGACCAGATGGAAATCTATCATTAGAAATGCCAAAGGGAGAATACACTCAAAGTTCGCTCCAGGATGGAAAGGTCATTTCTAGTCATCCTTGTTTTAAACGTTCTCAGAAGCACTCAAGCTTTTGTTAAAAGATGCTTTTCTTTCAGTTTATCAACTTGATTTCCTCAAAAATAAAATCAAAACCCTCAAAACAAAACAAAAATCACCGAACAATACAGAAGGCAGAAACTTGAAAGGAAGGCACCAGCTTCCTTTTTTCCCCTCCAGAGCAAAAGAATCATTAAATTTTTAATGAATTACAGTTTAGATGACAAGAAACGCTACAAAGATGATCTGTTGATTCCACCCAGGGGTGTTTACTTAGAACTTCATGGGGAGATTGATGACATGTTATATACTACCAGCAACATGTCAATGAGTCTGAAAAGCAGTACCTGGCCTACCAGCTACTGATGTCAATGAGGAACATGTCAAACTGATGAGAAACAGCTCAGGTTTCACCATGACGTTCAAAGCAACATCCTAAGTTCCCAGCACAGACCACAGCCAGCTGACAGATACAACTCCTGTAGCACATCTGCATTGCAATCATTGCATTACTGGTCAGGAGACCTGGGAAGCTCCTTAAGGATCTCATTAGGGCTAAAGGTGCTCTCTCAACTCAGGAAGCTCACATACACTGTCTAGTAGGAGACAAAATTGTAATTTGTAATTTTTGCCTATTAAAATGATCCGAAGGAAATGGAGATGCTAACTCACATGAGAACTATGAACACTCTGCTTTAACGGGGATTTCACCTATCATTAGTCTCCACATGAGGGCTAACTGAGGAACAAACTTTTCCCCTTGCCAGTTAAGATAAACCCACAGCTGAAGTGCAGTATGTGAAAAAGCCTGCTGGAAACACAGCTTCCAAATCCTAACAGGAATAAATTTAATCAAAAACAGAAAACTCTTATTTTCCAACAAATATAAAAAAAAGCACTTATATATGATGATATAAAATTGGCATCTGCATAGTAAACACATGTGTATTCTGGTGCAGATTCCTGCCAACAAGAACTGGAGCTACTGGCGAAAACTAAAAATGCTTTCCCCTTTCAGATTATGCTTTTTTATTGCTGTTTTGTTTATTTGTTTTTATTTTGGCACTCCTGGGCCAGACCAGACAAGGAGGACCTGGATTCAGTTCTACCTTGTGTGTAAACAACATGGTTATTTGCAAGTTCCGGACTGCTGCATTTGTGCAAATCCACTCTCCACAGTCACTGCTGGCCTAACTTCATGGCAATGGAGCTCCACACGATCTGCAGTAGCACTGAATGAAGGACAAGACGAGACAAAAAGAGAACGCGATGCTCAGATACCGTGCTAAAATTCTGAGGTCAGCAACAAAAGCTCGAGTGTTTTTGGCCCAATTGCAAACTCTGATTATTCCACATAAAAGAGTTAAAAAATAAGAAGTATAAAACCACCCAGCTCTCTTTGGAAAACTCCTTTTCAAAACACATACCCGTTTTAATCTTTTACTACTTGAGAGGAGAGGAAAAAAAAATAAAAAGAAAAAAAAGAAAAGGTAAGTAATCTGAGATTATCAAACCTCCCCTGGTCCCCACAAATAGACATTCTTTGCCTTCCAATACACTTGACTAATCATGCTCCTGAGTAGCCAAAAGATTTTGCAATTAAATGCTTATATAAATAAGATGCATCTTTCTGCTTCTCCTGATGCCTCATGAGTTTTCCGGCTCCTCTTATAAAGAGCTTTCATTTCTGTGTGCATGACTGAGCCAAAATTGCTACAAGAGAAAGCTCTGATTTCAATTCCACCCCAGTCACCGACCAAATTCCCAGAATCTTCATCACCACTCTTGGATCACAAAAAAAGAAAAAGGAGAAAAATAAAAATAAAGAAGCAGGGTTTGATTCTTAAGATCAGAACCACATTTGCTGGAGTGGTCTGTTAGAAAAATGATCTCTGGACCTGTAAACTAAGCATATTTGGTCAGGTACTAAGAGATCAAATAAATATGGAGCCTCATAATTCCCTGCTTGCAGATTCAAGTTTGTGACAACAATTGTACTTTCAGGAGATGAAATGTGACTTTTTTGTCCTGACATTTAGGCACTGATTTTCCAACTTGTCTTACCTCTGCCTCCACTCGCACAGGTGGGATTCAAAGCACCTGAACGTTTCACTACTTGGCAGTGTCCACCAAACACGAGTGCGTGACTTGGACTACAGATCCCTAAAATGGACTATTTCAGCTCCAGAGACCATGCTGAGTTGGATGGCCAACTTACATGAGATATTAGAGAAGCTTATTATCCCCTGAGAAAATAAAAATCAACATGGCAAACAAATAAAAGCTGATCCCTCACTACTACCTTATTTCTCTTTTATTTGTTTCCCTACTACAGATACAAAACACATTCCCAAGGGGGCAAACGGGATAACTATCGAAAGCACTTTTGGACACAGAGAAACAGGCTGCACTAAATATCAACTTGTGCATTATCATACAAAAAAGAGAAGGATGATGGTCTTTCAGTGTGAGAAGCATAAAAAGACAAATGACTCCATTAGTTTGGCTCACTAATATCTTGGGAATGCACCATATACTCAATGTGGAAACATGGTGGTTGCAGCAATTACTTTAGAAAAGTCCAACAGTGACTATAGGGCAAAAGAGCTCAGCTCTGACCATGCATAACTCTTGCCTTGGAGTAGTCGCTACATTTAAAGTATTTTCTGTCTGGACAGCAAGAATGATTCACTGGAATAGACAAACGTTTGAAATATCAGAGTTTTACAGTATAGCCAAAACAGTCGTTCCTGCAACTATCTAAAAGTCTCTTGTCCCTAATGAGGGCAGTGAACAATTCAGTGAAACCTAGAGAACAGGCAGCTGGAGATCCACTAGCCTGAAACCCTTCTTCTACCACCTGCTACTCTGTCCCTCTTGAGGGCAGGTACCTTGTTCTTGCACCTCCAGACTGAGTGTCCACCCTACCAAGAGAAGTCAGTCAAGGATTCTCACGTTACAAACCCAGCTGCCTTTTCTGCTGGAAGGACCCCTCACCGCAACCACGTGGTCTCACGTCCACACTGAAGTGGGAGGAGATGCAGTTCAGCTCCGATTTCACCTAGTACACACTTCCTGGACACGTTGCCTCTTGTCTTTACGCACTCACTTATCCTTACTTAAGGCAGTTATATCAGAAATAAGCTCCCACTGCAAGTTTCCTTCCACACTTGCAGAGCTGATTCAATTAAAAGAAGTCCTCTTTTTCCTTGAGCATAACACGAGGAATTACAAAGGACTCACATTCAAATTGTAGAGGAAACAAGGGTTGGAAAGCATGACTAGGAGGAGGCAGGGACCCAGCAACAAAACCAAGATCTGCAGGATGATCTTTGTCCAGGACAGTAAAGAGCAGCAATTAGGAATGTCAGCTGGGGCTATTTGATATGTCTGTTACTGTGAGGAAACTATGGAACCTCAAAATGCCATTTACAACTGACTTTTCAGAGCCAAAGTGTGATTCAGATTTGTCTCCTCCACCCCCATGCATTCATCTTTAACATGACAGGGACAGGAAGGTAAGATTGAGCAAGAGAAGTTCAGTTTTCGAGAAGGAGCTTAATTGTACTGCAGTTTTAAAAACCAATATAGAATTAATCATTTTGCAGAAGTTCTGCGCTCTGCCTTCGGGGCTGCTTGGCAGTATTGAGGAAGTGCCTGGTGTTCGACTTCCCAAACTGAGTCACCCTTGTAAGCCCCAAGGTGGTATTTATAGCGTTGGGGGAAAATTTCCAGGAAACATCACTTACTGGCACTCACAAAAATAGCAAAGGAAACTCTTCAATTACTAAACTTTTAAGGAAGAAAATCTTTCTTTTTCATGACAAGACAGCAAAGCAGCAGCCTCTATGATTTGCTTGGGAGCAGTTACAATTAATATTGTTTCTTATCTGAGGCTTCCCTGACAGTAGTAGATGGTGCTCCTAAGCTATTAATTCTGTACAGCTGCAAGGCTGTTTTTTTCTTCTCTGCCTTTTACTGATTATTTCTAGGATAAGATGATGAAGTCAGCCTTGTCTGGGAAAACTTTAGCAACCCTCTCCTGGAAGATGTGTGTACTGTTATCCATAGGCTGAACCAGAACTCACGCACATGCTTGGGCAAACCCAGGTACTAATAGCAGTGCATACGTGGCAAGGCAGAGGTCAGCACAAAATCTGTGCCAGAACATCCAGGATTCTTATGCTGAGGGAAGTTACAATTTTTCACTAACCCACATAAATCTGGGGGCTAATCTGTGGGTACTCAAGCTATCCTTGCAGAAATGAATTCTTATGCCTCTATACAGAGATATTGTACCTTGGGACTGCAGAGTCGACAAAAGCAAAGGAAGGGCATAGATTAGTAGTTGGATGAGTCACCTAAAGGTGATTGTTCCCCTCCAAATATGGAGCAGGTTTTCTGCATCTCCCCAGCACCAAGGGCTAACCATAGGCTTTTTATCTCCTCATAGTATTAAAGGTGCAAATTCACATCTGGAGAAGGCTCCGGCACCCCAGGGCCTGCTCCTTTCTGTTAAATGTGGATAGATGGATGGGTAGATGCGCCTGCAGGACAGACTATCCCAGACATTGGCCCTTTCCTCAAGTTCCTGCCACACCCTATTGCAAAAGATGCAGTCCCGCTGAGCACAGAAATGCAACTTTTCAGAAAAAAAGCAAAGCAAAAACCTTTTAAGCACAAGATATGAGCACACCAAGACCACTCCCATCCTGCATACCAAATACAAATACCTAAGATTTTAATATTAGGACTGCCAGAGTGTCCCTGCCACCCTCACACCTCCAAGGCCAGGGCCAGTGCTGACCAAACTATCCAGAGGCAAAGGAAGTCTCAGAGTTGTAACGTTGCCCTATGGGTTTCACACAAATAGGCTGGCGAGAGAGTGGAACCCAGCACTAAGGCCGCTGCCGGCTCTTTTGATGGCTCAGCCGGGCAGTCACAGTGAGACACGGCAAGGGAAAGGAGGCATCATGTGCCCCACCGCTCAGTGTGGCCGCTGTGAAGGCTGACACAGTCCTGCACACAGCGCTTTCCTTGGGGTATTAAAAAAAAGGCCCCAAACCAGGGGGGGAAACAGCTCAAGCTTCCCTCAGCCCCTTCTCTGACAGGGCATCATCTTCATCAGGACTCAACTGATGAGGCCTGCAGAGCGGCCTCTCTGTGAAGCCGTTGACAAGCAAGGCCCATGACGTTCCAGTGACCCAAAATCCCAAGCAATGCAAAGGAGACCCTCCACGCTGGTTCTGCGCAGGTCACCAAAGAGTTGGCAGACACAGCAACTTTGGCAAGTACCAACACAGGATGCACTCAAAGCCACCACACAGACAGCAGAGACGTCCTTCACCTCTTGCGAGACACACGGACCTCTCCTCCCATCTCTCTAGCATCATTAAAGACAATGCAAAAAATTTACCCATTTTTCTTTTTCTTTTTTCAGAGCTTTTTTTTTTTCCCAACTTTTTTTTTTTTTGGCAAAGCCAATTAAAAATAAAAGTTTACCAGGGAGATGGTCTCAAAATATTTAAAAAAATAAAATAAAAACCCCATCTAATACCATAGCATTCAGCCTGTAAAGATCCCACACATAAAAGAATGATGTCCCTGAGCACTTTCCAACAGACTTTCAGAAAATTTCATCTTTCTACTTCCCTGGCTGGATAGTCTGTTTGAGTAATTTTCTCTTTCTCCTGGGGTTGGTTGCTAAGAGACACACTATTACTTCCCTCTCTCTTATGACCCGATTACTGTGATCAGCACAGACAGCGTGCAGACAACAGCCTGACACGGCTCGTACACGAGCACGGGCCTCGTTACAGAATGATGGACTGTATTAACACTCTGCAGCCCCTTCGCTCGCCGTGGCCTTTGCAGAGGCTCCTGGCACAACTGGGGGCTGTTACTTCACTGGCCTCTGAAGTGCGTGTTCAAACACGTTAAATCACAGGACTGGGAAGGGAAAAGAACGGACTTTTGCCTCCTATGTTTCACTGCCTGGCAGCCAGAGCAGTATTAACGGGTTCTTATTGAGAAAGACTCTTTTTCTCACCCTACCTGGGAAGTGGCTCAGGAACTATTATTATCCCTTTTTGCTCTCCAGAAAAAAACTTTGCAAATGCACAACACACTTTGGGCTAACACATCCCCTTGGACAATTCAATGGCACATTGTAAAGCCAACAGTGACACTTCAGGGGCTGGGAGGTGACCTGGTCCTGTGAAGAGCAGAGCTATGCTGCTCTGGATGCAAAAAAACACCCTTGAGCTCATTTCTAGCTAAGTGCATGTGGCCCCATGGAAGCCACCAGGACTCCCAAAGCACTTGCAGCGTATGCTTACATGGCTGGAGTCTGGCACATCGTCCCTTGCAGAAGGGTCCTACGTGACAGGGCAGAGCAGCGAGAAATATGAAACTTGAAGCTCAGCTTGTGAGTTTATGCTGAAAGGCATGTAGGGCAAAGAGTCATCGAAAACTGATTTTGTTGATGACATGACAGAAGAACGGGTCCACTGTCACTTGCTCTGAATCACAGCAGAGTCAGTTACCTTAGAGCCCCCATCCCTGCTAAGAAGTATCTGTTCAAGTCAAATTGTAGACATCTATCATGGGCTACATCAAAGCCACTTTTGGAAAGATGATGTTTTTGGCATTGTTTAAGCTCGAGGTTCTCTGTCCTTCATTCCCACTCCCCTTCAGCTTGCGCAGGAAGCAGCTTTTGAAGCAGGAGCCACGTCAGCCCCTTGCAGAACTTGGGTTTGTATGTCTGTATTGCTGAAGTCTGATCCAAAGTTGCTGTCGAACGTCCAGAGAAGTCGACCGACAAACCTTTCAAGAGCAATCTCATACACAGGTGGCTTACGTATACAGTTCCCTCCTATTATAACTATTCCTTACTTCCACAGTATTTCCCGATGAATTCAGCACTTGACAAAAATCTCTAGTTCTCACAGCAGTGAATTTTCTACCATGCTACCAACATGTCCTTTATGAAAAGCTTTTTTAGTAAGTTTGGTCATGTCTAGACTAAACCAAAACCTTCCCTTAGTCATTCCTACCACAGGAATTAGAGCCGAAAAACACCCTTGAGCCCTTCAATGTGTCCCAGCTTCAGGCAGCGCTCTCCTCCCTGGAGCCAAGATGGTGCCCTCGCCACCCCCAGCACTCCCTATGCAGCTGGGGAGAGATGGGGTCCTTGGAACAAAGTCAAGGAGGAGCAAGAGGCCAGGGCTGTGCAACACCAGCCTCGCACATCACTGCTTCTGAGAGCAGCAGGGAAAATCCAGTGCCAGCCCAAGCCAGCTGGCACCGTCCTAGAGCACCTCACGCACAGCCTCCCAACACACCCACCAGCTGAAGACAGAAAGAGGAAGGGAATCCGCAGGTAGCCACGTCTGTGTGTGAGGATGCAGCCCAGGGTGCTGTTCATCCTGCGGGCTCTGCCCGCGCGAGTCAGGGCCACAGGACTGAACTCCGCTCACCCACCCCTCAGCTCTTGCACCTCGTCCATTTCCATGTGCTTTACTTAAATCAAGAGCATCTCAGGCCTCATAAATTTAGAGCAAATTGTAATTGCGCAGTGCTCGCTGCCAGAAATGCCTGCTCTTTGGCCACAAGTACAGCTTCTGTGGCTTGAAGAGTTGCTCATTCATTCTTCTAACCTTTTATTAGACCAACCTGTAATATAACCCAATAGACATTTATTGCTTGTTCTGACTTAGCAGCACTCTGTCTGGCAAAGTAAAAAAGCTTTAGGCAGAGAAGAGGAAAAAAATATATGTATAATTCTTCATTATAACAGTTAGTTTTAAGGTATGAAAGAGCCTCACTGTGCGAACAAGGGCAAAAAAATAAATGTTACTTGACTGTTAACTGTCATATAACAATTGTTATTACTTAACCGGCTAGCATCTGGAGGATGTTAAAATTTTAGATTAAAATAAAAAGGACAAGTGTTGCCTGTTTGAATTCAAGCTATTTCAGCATTAACATCGCTCTCTTGCTTTGATTGGGCACTACAGCCTTTTATAACTGTGTAGAGAAAAAAAAACATTATCTTTTTAAAAGTAGGTTTGATGGAGACGATGACAGATGTTTTGCAATTTGAGTTATAAAAAGATGGCTTCTCTCCATTCTAGAGTATGTTAGATCTGTCTCCTTTTGCTCCTTCCCTTTTTTGCCCTTTTTCTTTTTTCTACCCAAACTATTGTGGTTCACAGAGCAGGCCACTGCAAAGATGAATCACTATTCAATGTTTGAAATAATGAAGTGGAAAAATTAAATATAGTATCTTGGAAGAGCAGACAGTAAGGAGGAAAAGCAAATATGAAAAAAATAGAAAAAAAACCTACCTGCTGAAGAGTGTAATGTTTGCTTTATGATACCAAATAGTACAAAGAAGCACAATCTCACTCATCAGAATGAAAAACAAGGTTAGGCAATACTTTAAGAAGTTTCCAAGTTAGCAGTGAATGTTCCAAAGCCTTTGAAAGCTAAATATTTGTAATTCTAACAAAACGGGTAAAAAAATGTTAATAAAGTCTGGTGGTATGACATTTTGTGAACTACAAATAAACACATTGGTTCAATAATAGTTTTTATGCACCTGCTCTATGTTGCATTTTTCCTCACTGGCTCATTATCACAGGTGATATTTCACAAAAGAATAGTTCATCCTGAGAGTAAAACCAAGAGCACAGACCAATGTATTTGACCATAGCAAAAAATAAATGAATGAAAATCCAACTACTATCTCACCTAAGTAATAGCTCATTCTAGGACAACTGCAGTCAAGCCAATAGGAATGCTTGGAGCCAGACTATTTACACTCGTGAGAATCACAAGTCATGACACTAGTCACTCTGTGGTGGAAAACAGGGCAAAGCTCTCTGCATCTCCATCTGGTGAGCTTTTACTTTGAGCGCAAGAGAAGTGGCAAGATACAAACAGAGGCAAAAAGCCAGGGGAACAGCAGAAAGAGATGCCAGTGCTTTGTCACCAAGAAGGGCAACAGCCAAATCCCAACCAGCATCAATTTCTCATGAGCTACAGAGCAGAGAGGCTACTCCGGGGGCACAAAGGCACCAACTCGTCTCATGCTTCTTACAAACAGCTCGGTTTGCTTGGGGGATTTAAACCTGCTATTACACAAATGAGAACCACCACGAGCCTCCAACTGGTTTCACCTGGATGAACCAATGGGGAAGAGGTTATCATTAGAGAGGAATCAATGGAGATTTCCAAAAGGCTGCTCAGAACCGGTCCCGAGCTGTCCTTAATGAGGAACCCCTGCCTTGATGCTCCTTTCTGGGGGCTTTGGAGGGGCTCTGTTTTTGCTTTAAATGCTCTTGTATAGAAGGTAACAAAACCATCAGAGATAGACCTGGAGCTTCAAGTTCATTTGCACTTGCTGTATTTTGTAAGAATCTGTGGATGATGCATTTCTGACACTAATGAATGAAGTATTGTTTCATTTGTTCCATTTTGTTCAGTGTAAGAACCACATGGAAGAATAAGGGCAAGGATTAAGAAGGGATATATTTTAAAATATATAATATTCATTTTCAAAAAGCTTTCTTTGAAAAATAAGCATCAATGCAGGTGTTGCGCTTCGCACAGTCAGAACAATTAGCAGTAGTAGTGGTCCTTCTGTTGGTCCCCACAACACATTTCATCTTTGCAAACTCAATCCTGAGGGCATGATGGGAGCAAGAAAAGGTTTAGAGCATTTCTTGGTCTATTTTTTGTGTCATTATCGGGACACTGTCCTCTCAGGAACATCAATGAGTTAATTATTCAGGAGCACAGCTGAAGAGCAAGACAAGAAGCAAAGACCACCAGGTTCCACTAGAAACTTTCTGGAACTTCTAGGAGTCAATTTACCATCAAAACAGAGTGACAACATATTTCCATGCATCATCAGCACTGCAATAATTGTCCATGTGCATAACTTGCAACACATGCAAAACAGGGAGCCTTTGCTTCTACTGCAATGCAAGAAGGTTGAACTAAATCCCAATACTTCATCCTAGCCTGGGACTGAGCACATGCACAAAGCATTGCTGGAGCCCAGCTGACACACAGTACACTGCTCAGCAGCCCCATCTTAACAACTACTAGGAACAAAACACCATGAAAACTCATGGAAAGCACTAATAAGACAGCACTTCAGTAGCAAGGATTACTCTGTATTGTGCTGTGGTACCAACACACAAGCAGGATACAAAAAAATGCTGCAGAATCTCCCAAGGCAGACAAGGTTTATCCTTTAAGGGCTCTCATCCAAGTACAGAACAGATTCTAGATCTGTTTAGCTTCTGTGAACTATCATCACTGCAGGGTAGGGAACAGCATAGCTGAAGTACTAAGTGCCTATTCCAATAAATCCATACCAAACCTTCAAAAATGAGAGAACTACTGATAACAGCTGCTGTAAACAAGATCCAGTAGGTATATCTGGGTAAAAGAAAAGAAATAAAAATCAGCCTGACAGAAGCATAAGCTATCAGGCTGCTAAAGAGCCTCCACATACATTAAGAGGAAGGGGAGAGAGGGTCAAGGGCAGGTAAACTTGTACTAGGGTTCAGACACACGTGTCAGCTGCGTAACAGCCAGGTTTCTCTCATGAGCCGCAGCCCTGTTCTTCAATGAAATTAAACGGAAGGAGATGATTTATGAAAGAAAACAAACAAATAAAAACCGAATAAACAACAAAATTCTGAAAGACCTGGACGGGAGTCTTCTGTCATTCGCTGTATCTGCAAGAAGCCCAGGGAAAAAAAGGTGAAAGGAAGAACTTGCTTTGATTCTCATCCCCTTTGGTTAGTCTATTAAAACCATATGAAGTGTTCCTGCTTTAGCAGGTATCTACCAAAGGTGGTGATTACTAGAAAAAGACATCAGCTCTGATAACTACTGCATTTAGAAGGACCCAACAATGCAAACTGAAGTGGATAATTTTGCAAAGCAGGTGCTCAGAGCCTCTGAAAACAGGGAAGAAAAGCATGCCCTAATACTTTGAGATGCCACAAACTATGCAGTAGTCCTGGGACACACTTTGCCTGCACAACCCTTTCTGGCCAGAGTGCACACTCTCAGTTTGGGAAACACGTCTCACCAGTCTCTGTGAAGGGCACATACTCTTAGAACATGAGGAGCTTGCCTCCTTCAACAGCAAGTTCAACAGAGACAGGGGGCTTTGCCCATGTTTCTTAGCACAGTGTTATTTTTCCTCCAAAGATGTGTGCTAGCAATATCTCTTATTCTGGAGACACTCCTACTTCAGAGCACTGTCCTCCAAACAAAGCTGCAAGCTTTATTGTCATTGATTGCTCTTCCCCAGCCACATTTGCTTTCTCATCTCTTTGCCTCATGGGATTTTTAGCATCATTTTTTTTTTCTCCTCTCCCCTCCTCCTTCTTGAATCTTCCCACTCTAATCTCTGGCAACTCCCTTCCCAAGAAGGCAAAAGCAGAGCTGGCCCCATTTGTGAGGAACAGGCGACCAGGTGTCTAGCAATGATCCCATACTTCCCGGTAGGCTACAATGTACTCATTTCCCTTCCATGCTGCCAAAGCTCACCGATTCCCCTTTGAGTGAACACATGTGGTTTGGCCCTACTGGACATAGTCAGAAGTGCTTGTAAATGCTGCAATGGAAAGCACAAACCCAGAGCCTCAAAGGGCTCAGTGAGCAACACCCCAGAGCTCCCAGGCTGTGCTCAGTTTAACATGGTGTTTCTCCTGGATTTGCACTGCTTCATGTCTGTGGGGGTTTGCTTGGAGAGGAAGGGAAAGAACATTTATGGTTATGAAAAAAAGCTTGAAACCAAAAGACAAATCATGCCACAATGCCTGACATTCTTGCTGTGTTCGAGCCATCTTATGATCTGAAGAGCCTTGAGTCATGCTTTTCTGAACACCTGAGCCTGATGATAGAGTTCACATGTTTCTGAAGCCTCAGATTTTGACCTTGTAAGCCCTGGTACTGTTCCAGCATCCCCCAAGGAGTGCCGGTCACCAAATTCCCCAATCCTGCAGTGTATGTAAACATCTTGCCTGGGCTGGAGTCACCACGAGCCCCATGGAGAACCTAGCGCACACTATGAGCCTCATGTGTGGTGACTGCACAGCTGTGTCACAAGTTGCCAGCCCTGAAGGACCAGGCCCACCACAGCACAGAAAGCTGGAGGTTCAGCACAGGCCAACCTTGCTCTGAGCCAAATCCCTCTCCTTATCCTGCCCTGGAGGCTGAGGCCCCATTTTCTGGGACTAAAAGAAGAAGGAGAAAAGGGAATTTGCTTCATCTGCAAGCTATAAATCCTTCCTGAGCTCAGCTTAGAAGGGAACAACCATGTGGCAGCATTTCCCCAAGCACCCAGCTCTGTTGAGCACACTGAAATACCACTTTCAACATAAAATTTGGAAAGGAGAAGACAAATAAACGCCAGGGAAAGGAGAATAGGCAATACTTGTTAAGGAGACATAGGAGGGCAGTCCACCCTGCCTTCCATCCTTCTAGTAAACCCTTATATCAGCATTCAGTGGAAAAAGACCATTTGAATGGACAAGTCAGGTAAAAAGTATTCTTCACTCCCTTCTTTGGGAAGCTCTTGGTTGCTGCAGCTCACTTAAAACCAGTGATCTCTCATCCCTATCAGCAACAGCACATACACAATCACACTCACACACAAGGGCTTGCCACATGCTTTTAGAGAAAACCGGACTGTAAAAAACAGCAAGAATTGCACTAACACAAAATTAATACTGTCTTCTTGAAAGACAGCAGTATTTTGTTTGGAGATTTTTCAGTTAATGAGGACAGAGCTCAGTGCATGCTGCTTGATGGTATCCGTGAGGAATGAAGGAAGGGGGCCCCTAGCACCAAACACAAGACTTGGTTGGACACAGGACTTCAGGAGGCCTCATCCACCTCAGGACTCATCTTCTCCCAGCATGGAGAATTCCCATCCACAGACACATTCAGTTTCATCCAAGGACCATCTACATTCTCCACCCCAATGCTCATCTCAGGAGAACCTTCTAGATCCTCACTGCTTGATTGTCTGGAAATCTAATTTTGACTTCCTCCACACAAACACTTGCTTTCCTTATGAAAAAAGGCCTTCCTTTAGCCTAAACAGCTCTTCTCCCTCTGTGAGGTAAAGAGAGACGTGTAGGATGTTGGGCACCTGCACACCTCGGAGATTTCGGCGCTCACATCTCCCAGGATCAGGCCCACGCTGAGCAGGAATGTTTGTGCCCTTGGGCTGAGCTCATTGAAAACAGACTCTAGCAGAAACTCATCCCACGCGTAAAGAGAGCACAGGGAGAGATGCAGATTGCTGAAAGGGAGACAAAGGAAAAGGAAAACACCCCCTTGTCTCCCAAGTTTGGGAGGAAGAGTCAGAGAGAGGATGGCAACCTGCAGCAGCAAGACTGCCAGGGAGGCAACATATGGACGGAGCTCGGAGCAGCTGAGCCCCAGCACCATGGGCGCCAGCACCGCTCCCGCACCACGGGACGAGCAGGCTCCGTGGCCAGGTGGCTCCAAGCACCGGCAGAGACGCTCACTTCTTCGGAAGGGGCACGTTCCCACCGGAGACCCCAGCCCTCCCCGGGCATACGAAACGGAGCATTTCAGGTGAGTAACATTAATTCCCTCCAAAGTGTCACAACGGGGACCGCTAGCACTAAATCCTATGGAGGACCAAGTCCAGGCCACAGTCTCAGCACACGGAGGCCTGGTCCAAAGCTTGTAGGACCTATAAAAACACAGCTGTGTGCGCCTCTCCAGCTCGCTATGCGGCAGAAACTTATGCAGCACATTAATCAGAGCTGTGTTGTTATTATTATTATTGTCATACCCAGAGGGCCCTAAACAGATCCATGTGACAGCAAGAGACAGTCTCTGCTTTGATGGGTTGACAAACCTAGTTTAAAACAAGTTGCAGCAAGTCACTGTAACAAACAGCAAGGAAAGGGGGCTGGCAACTGAGAAAATTGCTCACTTACCTAGTCTAAAACACGCACGGCTTGACTGCTTCCAGCCACATTAAAATGCTGCTGCTTTTTAAACCACTATCTTCTTCTATTTCATTTTCTTTTTAGTCATTTAACCATTCCTAGCTTGTTTTAAATTCTGTTAAGTATTTTCTAATCAGTATCTCCCAAATGATTTTTTTTTGTGCCTGTGAAGTGACGTTGAGGCAGGTGTCAGGAAAAACTACAGTTCAAGGTGAGGAAGTATGGGACAGCACTAGGAGAAACCAAGGCAATGCTAGCAGAGAAGGACCAGGGTCAGCTGCAGAGGCCTTGGGGAAGGGGTACTGCCCTTTCCTTGCTGCACAGACAACAGCCCAATCCACAGACCTGTCCTTTGGCTGCCCTTCTCCAGCCTTTTCAACGTATCCAAGTAAATGAAGCACTAACGTGATCCCTGAAAGGACTCACTCTGAGCAAGCAACATGACTAGAAAATAACACTGAAGAAACGCAAGGCCAGAGTCAGTATGCCCCAAATGATGTTAAAAACAACACTCTGAAGAACCTAACGGGAACAGCATTCCCTGATCCTGCCACCTGTACAGAGTAGAAAATTGGTTTAGTGACATGGATTAGGTGGTAATGACATGCCAGGCCACGATGTGTGTGGACACTCCACGTGCCATTGCAGCCGTGGGACTGCCCTTCCCTCGCGCGCTGCTGCTGCTCTCATTCGTCTTGAGCAGGACAACCTCACACAGTGTGTTACGCTCCAGTCTCCAGCTTCCTTCACAGAAGCCGCACGCAGGTGGGAGGCTGAAAATCTATCAGAGACCAAAGGGCAGCTGCAGCTCCTCTTCTCCCTGGCTCATGGTGAGCCAGATGGGAAAGAAACCGGGAAGGAGAGAAGGAACTGAGGTGAAGCGACGAGTGGTGCTGCTCTACAGAGGCAACCAGCGGGGCACGGAGCTGCCTCCCAGGCTGAATCATTGCTGCAAAAACATCTGAGGTCATCGAAGAAGCAATTAGTGAGACTGGAGGAGACGACAGAGCCATAAAAAGTGAACGAGGCCTGTTGGGCTAAATATTCTCTTGCTGTCCCTCCTCGCCTGCCAGATCCCAGCAGTCTAACATTCTTAGGTTTATATACGATGGGGCTAACAGCTTTGCGCTGGCTGCTGACACCAGCTAGTAGTGTGTCACCTTTCCAAAGTGGATTAATTTAAGCTGGAGTTACCCCTGTCAAACCACTAAGTCGGTCCTTGACTAGATCTTTGCTATCACTTAGCTCGTCAAGGCTTGTCAAATGACAATGTGATCTCCGAAAGTCCAAAATCAGACAAGGTGAGGGACTGAAAAAACAGTAAATACCTCCCACAAGTTATCTTAACCTCAATGCTCCATAAGAATATTTGTGTAGTTTTGTCTCCCCTGTCGCAGCCTGCAATGCTTGGGTGTTGCTCTGCTCTTATAGCATTCCTCCTTCCCCAAATGCCAAGAAACAAAGAACTTCTAAGAAGATGATAATGTTCCTGAGTCACATATAATCAAATCTACAGTCATCAGAACACGCACAATTAGGGAACCCTGACATTTCTGACAAAAAACAGCAGCTGATCAACACTGATAAACAAATGTTTTCCCAGGTAAAAAAAAATGTCATCTTCAGTTATTATAAATTTTCATTTAAAAAAAAATAGTATTTCCAGTTTCAATTTGAAAATGACATTTTTATTGCACTTCAGAACTAGATTATTTTTACTTTTAATTCCAAATGTCTTTCTCTTCCTCTTGCTTGTTAATGTCTTGTTACTGAAGGCAACAGAACAGGTGCATATGACTGAGCTTTTTCCCCTCCAACACATTTTCTTTTTTTGTTCTAAATTCTCTGAAGTTAGAGTGGCAGAGGAGAAAAAAATGAAATACTAGTCTGGATTTTCCAAATTTCTTATAAAATGTCCTTAACTTTAGGAAATTGCTCAAGTGAGAGATTTAATAAGCAACTTTGTTTTTCTTTCTCTTTTCATTACCCTGTAGTTTTTCTGAAAATGAGTAAGCCTTGAAAAGACAGTTGAAAAAAGTATGAAAAAAATAAAAAAGATAGTTTATCTTATTGCTTTCAGTACAAAATAAGAAAAAGTGGAGATAGAAACAGAACATCTGAAACTGAAAATCAAAAGTTTTGCAATTTTCTTGAACACAGCTGATTTTAAGGGGGCAGGGAAGAAAGAAGAGGAAAAAGCTTTCCATCCAGCTCCAATCCAGAAGGACCAAGAAAAATACCTGCAATAGAAAGGTCATTACTCTGAAAGAGAGTTCCCCCTCTTTCCTAATAACCCCGTGTTCCTCTGCCATAGATGCAGTGTCTTCCCATCACTTAGGGGTTACCAGGGTGCTCTATTGGCAGCTTTCCCGCAGGAAGTCCAGACACATTCCTGGTAGCCCCTTCCTGCTGGTGGGAAGTCCCTCCCTCAGCTTGCCCGCAGCACAGGAGCCCAACTCCAGCACATCTGACTGCATGACAAGCGGAGGGCTGGTAAAGCAGGAGGCAGAGTATGGCCAAAGCATGGGGATGGGTAGGCTGTGGTTTTGCTAACACAACATCTCCAGAGGCTATTTGTGATGGTCACAAATATCCACATATTACACCACTAAATTATTTCATATTCAAAAGCCTGCCACAAAAGAGGAAAAAGAACAAAATAAGTCTGAATCAAACCGACAGACTAGGGATGAAGCATTCTGACCCGTCATCCCAAACCTACCCATACCCGAGTCATCCTACTTTTGCAAAAATTGGGCTGCAATGAAAGAATTAATACTGAAAAGGTTGTTGAATTCCCAACTCTCTCGCTCAATAGACACTGAACAAACAAAACTCCTTGAAAATTACCACTCTTAGAGATAGGGCAGTTGCTTTCAGTTAAAATCAAGTCAGATCTGTTCCCTATTCATCCTTTATAACACCCCTGCACCTAACATGAGGGTAGCTATCCAGAACAAGGGTAAAAGATACCTTTAGATTTGTCTTCATTTGAATGATCTGAAAAGGCTCCCACAAACCCAAACAAGAACAAATCAGGAATAGCTTGTGTCAGAGATTAACTCCCTTTAATTATACAGCTGTGGTTCTTTCCTAAAAACACACACACACACACACCCTTACCATCGCCTCCTGGTTGCTTGTATGGGTTGTACTTTGGCTTGGGGGCAACAACAGGCGCAAATTTCTTTGGTGTCTGTTGGGTGGACACCGAGATGCTGGGAGTCCCGAAGGCGTGAGTGGTCTCCATCCTCGCAGTAACGTGACCAACAGGGTCATTGGTGCTCTTCGGTGGCAACCAGGACGGGTGAGACATGATTCAGGTCTGAGAGACACAAAAAGCATCATACACACATATGTCAGGGATTTCAGGTGAGAAAGTAAGAGTGGCAAAACCTACCACTGCTCATTTTTAAAATTAAATAATATTCTTTATTATGTTAAGCTTTTCCTGTTTATCTTTAAACATATTGGTATTTCTGCTTAAAATGCAAACTTGTCCTTCTTCCCCCAGCAGGTCCTGATGAGCGTGCCAGTGGTATGAGCAGAAAGTAGTGCTATTTTACGCTTCGATCCAAAGTTTACCTTGGAGAAGCCTATCAGTTCCACCTTCTATTGGCATCTATTGGATATATTTACTTTGCCTAGT
This sequence comes from Crypturellus undulatus, assembly GCA_013389825.1. Classification (NCBI taxonomy): domain Eukaryota; kingdom Metazoa; phylum Chordata; class Aves; order Tinamiformes; family Tinamidae; genus Crypturellus; species Crypturellus undulatus. Next base: position 650,357 of record VWPW01030076.1, read on the forward strand.
GGGGCTTTTGAGAGTACACTAATATAAAATTGTGAAGTGCCATGAGGACAAGTCTTGTTACATACAGGCAGAAACACTTCCAAAAATGCACTTTACATGACTTCAGCACTTCTTCATATGTAACTTACAACCCCATGTCCCACCGACTTCCATTTAAACTTTTAAGAAAAAGGTTTTCAAAAGTGGCTAATCATTCTTGATGCCTCCATTTTTGAATGCCCAGCTTCAGGTATTTTAAAAGCATGCCAATTTTGAAAAAATGCCAGAAATCCACAACCGCTGACAACCAGGCTCCTTTTAGATGTCTCAACTTGCCTAACAGAAACAGACGCAGCTCAAATCATTACTTATTTATGGCAATCTTGGCTTTGGCCTTTTTAAAAGCCTACATCACTTTTGAGAACTGGACTTCGATGCAGATGAAAATGTTGTCCATAAAATACCTGTTCGTAATGGCCTGAATGCAATAAACAACACACTGCATCACGCACAAGCCACAGCTGTAAGGCAGCAGTGACAGCCCTGCAGTACCATCACAGCTACCTCCTCTAAGCAGGATTTGAGCTACTCTGAGGGAATGAAGACCCCACGTACCTGTGACACGCAGACCCACAAAAAAAGCAGAAGATACCATGAATTGTGCAGCCCCCAAGCACCCTGCCGTGCTTTGAATTATGTTAGGAGGACTCCACAAAAATATTGAAACCAACAGGCAGTTGGGACTTGATCTGGAAAGATTTGTTTTGATCAAAGAGCAGGTAGAAGGACCACTGCAGTGACTGCAAAGGGCCCAGGAAGATACTAGCTAACTGCTGTCACGTAAAATCATTTCCAGGTGGGAAGAGCACAACAAAGCAGAGGCCCTGCTGGATGTGCAAAGAGGGGCTCTCTAGCTGCAGCAGCAGTGCAGCCTGCCAGGGCAGAGACAGAAGAGCGAGTCCCACTGCTGCTGAGCCTGGCAGCCAAGGAATGGATCAGCTAAGGTGGATAGTCCTCCGAGCTACGGGTGAGGAAGGGGAATGGGGACAGATGGAGGGTGGCTTCTGGCAGGTGCCCACTGTCTTGAAGTCATTACTAAACCCCGTGGTGTTACAGCTCTCCAGCTAATCCAGCACAGCTCTGTGGTCACGCACACAGTCATCTATCTGAATGTCTCACAAGAAGATGTTTCATAAGCCAGGAAGAACAACCACAGATAGCCAGCTAATGGTCAGTGTCTAAAATCTGAAAGTAAACGTGTGGCTGATCTTGTCGCCTCTGCCACCTACCACCAACAGAGCGATGATACAAATATCTTCTCGACGATTCCATTCAGAAATGCTACTTAAGGATCATCCTCCCATGCCTACCTTGACTTACAGTTGGTGCCGCAGAGTTAACACTTCCATGCATGCAGTGTCCGAGACAAACAAACAACACTATGCTCTGTAGCCAGACCCCAGCATTAAATGGGTCATCTAAGTAGGATAAAGTATATCTGACAGTGCACTTAATTCTACTCAAACAAAATAAAGCAGAACATCATGTTTAATTTCCCCTTTCTCCAATTTGTGCTCCGTTATCACTAGAAGTGTCCAGACTGAGCTGTGGAAGCTAAGGGTCAGGTGTTTTCCAAACTCATCTGGACCAGCAAAGCATGCGACTCCTACAAACTTCACAGAGAGCAAAATCAAGAAAGCCCTTTACCACAGAGGGCCAATCTTAGACATAAACCTGGAAAAGCAGTCAAACAAGAGACCATAAGGATAATCTGTCCTAGCAATTTGCTATTAAGCAGCAATGCTGAATCACTGCGGGCAAGGCAAGTATCTTCATTCAACAGCAGTGCTTGTTAAAAGCTCACGTATGTAGAACTGTGCCTGTTTCAGCCCAAGGTGTGTACTCTGGGTAACAAGTTTCCTGCTCAGTCCACAGTCTGACCCCAAGATCGGGCGCTAAAAAGTTTAAGCTCATCTTCCATCCCCACCGCTCACTGCGATGCAAGTGCCAAGCATTAGACCAAAAGCACGTGCCTCGCCTAGGGCAGCAAGACCCTCTCAGCGTGACCGTGGCTGGTTTGCAATCCCTGCTTCTGCGGGAGGTCCACTGCGTGGGACAGCCAGCATCAATGCAAGGAAGCCAACAGGAACACGCACAAACAGCCTGAAATGTGGCAACTGGGAGCATGGCAGGAGCACAGTGGAGAAGGGCAACCACCATCTCCCACAGTCCCCCCTCACAATAGCTCTGCTAAGGCTGAGTTGCAAACAAGGTGACTTTTCCTCCCACATGTAGCTGCCAGCCAACCTCACGTTAACAGCAAGGAGCATCATTATGAAAGGCAGGTCCTTCACACAGGGCCAGAGAGCACCAGCTGTGACGGCAGCGGAGGTGGCACACGAACCGCACTTCCACCAGCTCTGGTTCTCTCGGGAACACCAGCACTCATGGAACAAGACAACGACTGCCGCTAGAGCTAAAAGGCGCACCCATCCTGCTACCTCCTCCTGCCATGGCCTTCAAAATGCAAAGCACAGCAATAAAACTTGGGCAACTCCTTATGTTTTAAGAGTATACACCATAGAGTGTGCTCTAAGAGCTACACAGGACAACTCTGCGCTTTACTTTCTTATCATACCCAAAGACATCGCTATTCTCCTTATGGCTAAAAGCACCCTGGAGTATTATGCAGACAGGTTTTCAGCCTCTTGCTTGACATCTCACATGAAAGCCTGCCTCAGCGTACATGAGCCCTAGAACCACGGCCACTACCTCCATACTGATTGCAGGCAAACAGCCTTGACCTACAGGATTCCCATCATGTTTCATGTTTCCATTTAGGGGTTCCCTAACCGTCTCTTATGCAGTATGCTACACATCTTTGTCCACAGAGCTCTCACGGTCTGTGGCACCAGGACATAAGCATCAGGACATTCTGCAGGCAGGTTGCATAACACTGGGGTGGTTAAAGATGATCCAACATCTCAGTGAACAAGACTAGGGGACAGAGCGCACTTGGGGCAATTTGAGAGCATGAAGACCACACAGGTGCATCTCAGTTGCTGACTGCAAGCTGGCATGCAAATCCATACCAGCTACTCTCTAAAGCATTTGTTTTGGTGGTATTTTCTAATTGTTTTCCTGTAAGCCTTTTCTCTTCCTCTTTCTTCCCCTCTCATTTTCTGATGTTTATTTGTCGGCACTTGTTTTTTTGCTATGTGGGCTTTAAAAATGTTTCCAACAAGTTCCCTTTTCCTTGCCTGTTCCAGCCCCAGTTCCCCAGCCTCAATTATATTTAGCCCAGTTACTCTGCAATACCATTAAAAAAAAAAAATTCTCTTTTTAACAGACGAAGCTAAACTTCTGGTTTTGTTTTGATTTTTTCCACCACTTTTCATGTTTTCAGTGCACGTGACAGTGTCCCTAGGGTAAAAGGCCAAGAACAAGGCAACTTAAGGGACACTGGCATGCAAATGAGTCACAGCATCCAACTTCTGTCTGCATGTTTCTCCATAATAGAGCACTCTGCTAATTTAGATAAAGTCATCAGTCTTTGCTCAACATTCCCTGTTAGAGGGGAAAAAGGGCAGGGGGGAAAGTTACTCTACTCTATGCTGATCACCAACCCTCTTGCTCTAAATCTACTCCTAAACAGGCCACTGCATCTTACATTGCCCTGGCTTCCGCACTCAGAACAAGACTCACCAGCAGACAGCTAGCAGATGTGATAAAAATGAAATGTGCATTTATTGACCTTACAGGTGTTTCTTTCCAAAAAGGTTATTTCTGCCATTCCTACAACAAACAGTGTTTTTAACTAGATGCAGAGGATTGCAGAAGCCAGTAGCTCAAAGAAGCTTAAAATCACTAAGGAACTCAGAATGAGGGGAAGATGCCATATTAGATACTGCAGACTAAGAGAAACAGGGAAAACATAATGAAGGGAGCATCGAGATGAATCATCATTAGAAAAAAGATCCTGGAGCCTGCACACCACTGGGGTAACAAACCAAGGCACATCCTCGGGCCTCACTTGTCACAGATGGAGCTGCCTTATCTAAGACTGAGACAAAAAACACAGAAAGTTCTTTCTTCTAAAGTAATAGCAGACAGAGTGAAAAACCACCAGACCAAGTCTGAATCACTGTGGTTTGCCCCCCTCCCCTCCACCCCCTCCTCAGCCCTCCAAAAAGAAAAATTAAAAAGCCTTTGATGGAGAAAATTGCAGTTCAAATTGCTTCAACCTTTTGAAGGCCAAGCCTGTCACTGCTGCTCCTGGATGCCCAATGCAGTGCATTACAGGCTGGATCCCTCTGCTGCTCAAGCCAAGAGCTGGTCCACAGGGCCTTTGCTGAAAGCTAAACTGCAGATGTAGATTTACGGTTGCCCCCTTATTTCTGCTCCAAGCACATCATTCGTCAGGCATGGTTTCCCTTCAACGAGTGCCTTCCTTGCAAAACTGAATAAATCAAGTCAGCCAACATCTAACATAACCAGGCTGGAATGATCTTTGTCAGGAGAGCCTGCTACAGCACCAGCAAATCTCTTGATTTCCAAGTCCGAGCCTCCTTCCTGCTGTTTTGCCCAAGTCCTCTGCATTTCTGTCTGAGATAACCATTGCTCCGGGTCAGCAGTAACTCAACACTACTCTTCTAGATCTGCTGCTACATTTCTCTTGTGCCAGTCCTTACTCCTTGAACACTCTGGCCATACCTCTTTCCCAAATTCACTGTCCTTGTCCCATACTAACCCCTCCTAAAGCTTCCTTCTATCACAGTTTTTAAAGTCCCCCTGACCATCTTGCCTAGCTCTCTGCAGTGCGTACGCCGATCACAACCCTGCTCAGCAGTTCCTCCAGCAGCTTTCGTTGAGCTAAAGAATAACCTTTAGAAAGACACACAGTCTCTACGCACATAACAGAGAACCCACCATGGCATCAGGTAAATTTCTAAGGCCGGCAACCAAGCATCATATTTAAAGCTTCTCCTCTATGCTTGGTTTAAAATTATGTAGCTCTGCTTCCAACCATTGGATTTTGTTAAACGCCTGTCACCCGCATTACACAACTCCCTCTTCTTGCTTATGCAGTTGCTTTCAGAACAGTCAGGTCATTGATTAAACTAAATCAAAACACTTAAGTTTCAATTAAACTCACTGTGTATTTAAAAAAAGGAAAAAAAAAATTCTTGATTCATTCACATATATTTACTCTTGAACTCTCTCCAATTTTTCACCTAACTTTTCTGAAATGGCAGATGGCAGCATAAGATCCATTTTTCCAAGAATGGCAACTTAAAATGGAAAAGTGAAAGTAATGAATAGTATCAAAGGCAAAAACCACAGTGTCCAGCAGCTGTGGCTGCCCAAGGCTCTGTTATCCTTCCTTCCTTAGAAGCATTAGTCATCGCCTGCTTTGGGAGGTAGAGGATGAGACTGAACTAACCATGATAAATACCATTAAGAGCAAAGAATGAAATTGAGCTGCATAAATAAAGAGAACAGCATGCTCTGGTTCTATCATTAGGAAAACTTCATGCCATAAGTTCAGAAAATTGTAACTGTAAAAGAATACACCACAGCAGAGGAACTGGAATCCACGAAGCCCAAGATGAGACCACATTATCTAAAAATGTCGGATCAGAAATATCAATAGAATAAAATACCCAGACAATAATAAAAAAAAAAAGACTTTTTTTTTTTAAATAAATGCAGGTATATAAGCGTTTGTCTTTTGCTTTTAATTACAGGATGTCATTCACCTTTCATAGAATCATAGAATGCCTAAGGTTGGCAGGGACCTCTCGAGGTCATCTAGTCCAACCCCCCTGCACACGCAGGGCCACCTAGAGCACGTGGCACAGGGCTGCATCCAAGCGGGTCTTGAAGATCTCCAGAGAAGGAGACTCCACAACCTCTCTGGGCAGCCTGTTCCAGTGCTCTGTCACCCTCACTGTCAAGAAGTTCTTCCTTAAGTTCCCGTGAAACTTTTTATGCTTCAATTTGTGGCCATTTCCTCTGGTTCTGTCAGTGACCACCAGTGAAAAGAGGCCAGCCCCATCCTCCTCACTGCCTCCCTTGAGGCACTTATAGACACAGATCAGGTCCCCTCTCAGCCTTCTCTTCTCCAGGCTGAACAAGCCCAGCTCCCTCAGCCTCTCCTCATAGGGCAGATGTTCCAGGCCCCTGATCATCCTCGTGGCCCTGCGCTGGACTCTCTCCAGCAGCTCCACATCCCTCTTGTACTGTGGGGCCCAGAACTGGACACAGTACTCCAGATGTGGCCTCACCAGCGCTGAGTAGAGGGGCAGGATCACCTCCCTCGACCTGCTGGAGACGCTCCTCTTAATGCACCCCAGGATGCCATTGGCCTTCTGCTGCCTCATGGTCAACCTGTCGTCCACCATGACGCCCAGGTCCTTCTCCGCAGACCTCCCCTCCAGCCGGTCGGTCCCCAGCCTGTACTGGTGTCTAGGGTTATTTCTCCCCAGGTGCAGGACCGTGCACTTGGCCTTGTTGAATTTCATGAGGTTTTTGACCGCCCAGTTGTCCAGTCTGTCCAGGTCCCTCTGGATGGCAGCACAGCCCTCTGGAGTATCCGCTACTCCTCCCAGCTTCGTATCATCTGCAAACTTGCTGAGGGAGCACTCCGTGCCTTCATCCAGATCGTTGATGAATAAACTGAACAGGACTGGACCGAGGACTGACCCCTGGGGGAGTCCACTCACCACAGGCCTCCAACTAGACTCTGCACCGCTGATCACCACCCTCTGAGTTCTGCCATCTAGCCAGTTGCCAATCCACCTCACCGACCACTCATCCAGCCCACACCTCCGGAGCTTGTCCAGGAGAATGTTGTGAGGGATGGTGTCAAAAGCCTTGGCGAAGTCAAGGTAGATGACATCCACCGCTTTCCCATTATCTATCCAGCAGGTCATTCCATCATAGAAGGCTATCAGATTAGTCAAGCATGATTTCCCTTTCGCGAATCCATGCTGACTAGTCTTGAGCACCTTCTTGTCCTCCACGTGCCTGGAGACCACAGCCGGTATGAGCTGTTCCATCACTTTTCCGGGGACGGAGGTGAGGCTGACCGGCCTGTAGTTGCCCGGGTCCTCCTTCTTGCCTTTTTTGAAGACTGGCGTGACATTGGCCTTCTTCCAGTCCTCCGGCACCTCCCCCGTTCTCCAGGATCTTTCAAAGATGATAGAGAGTGGCTTGGCTACGACATCCGCCAGCTCACGCAGAACTCTGGGGTGCATCCCATCGGGGCCCATGGATTTGTTGGTAAAGGGGTGTCTTAGGTGCTCTCTTCTTTCTTTGAGAAAGAAGTGTAAAACAAAGAGGGTTCCAAGTCAATTTAGCTTCATGTCAGACAAGCAATGGAAGGGCAGAGCACCAATTTGTCTTCTCCAGAAACTGGAGTTTAATTTTCATCTCTGAAACAGCTTGTCTTTTTTTTTTTTTCCCCTCTATGATTACACTGTACTCAAACAAGTCTTCATTTTCATACTTGCAAAAAGGACCAAACACTCTTCAGATGTTGACAAACTTTGCTGAAACAGAAGGATTTGTCCCTTAGTTAAACTAAGGCTTTATGGAAGGTAGCAACAGTGTTTAAAATGTGTATAAAAATAACAGCAACAGCAGTCTGTGCTTACAGAGAGTCTGCTCTACCTTCCATCAACTCCTTCCTAAATCCACTGGCTTTACTTAAGTCTACAATTTAAGAACATCTAACCACGACTCCTGATGCCAACAGACTGATCAGATACAAGGAGGACAGTGGACAGTACCTTACCCACAGACACTAGATGCAGCTGGCAACCCTTCTGTGGCTTTCCTGAGAAACCCAGGACATCCCCCCTCTCTGGATAACCCAACTTAGTCTCTGAGGGCTTAAAACTGCCCAGTGTAAAAAAGAAAGCTAAATTCTCCCCACTCTCCCATCCATGCATCTAAGCTTGTCTTCAGCTTGTCTTCTTCCCAGCTTTTCTTTTTTTTTTTTTTTGGGGGGGGGGGGGGGGGAAGCACCTTGTATTCCCAAAAGCAGGAATCAAAATGCTCTGCTGAAACACAGTTCTTTGCATTACCAGCTCTACTCCACTAATCAACCATAACTAGTAATAGAGGCTGACCAAAGAAATTTGCTCTTTATAAACTCCTAAAGATGCTTGTTTCTCTTGGCATTGTTTCCTTTTAAAAGTTCAGTGAATTTATTTCTCCATTTATGGTCAGTGATCTATAGCCATGGAGTTTTCCCATTTCTTGCAGCATCCAAAAGAGGATATAATGCCACAATTCTAGTCTCTGATATCAGAGGCCCTTAATCAAACATAGGAAGTACCAAAGGCACAAACTCAGCCCAAGTCCTCTGGGACGTCTTTCCCGTATGAAAAGACGTATTTCACATTAATTTTACATCATTTGGGAAATTATGTGATTTGGGGGAAACTATTATCCCTTTTGTGACCATTGCCGATCTACATGGCAGTGCTCATTTTAAACCCCCTGCTCCCCGGACACAGCATTCCTTCCAAACACTTGGATAAGGCTGGGATTTGTATCTACAGCTCAACCCTCTCAAAGAATCAGAAGTTCGTTTCTCACATAAACAGGGCTGAAAGTATCCACCAATTTCCAGTTCTGAGAGGTCACTAATGTTATCACAAGAATTAGTGGAAACAAATCTAGATTGAGTATAACAAGCATCCACTGCCCATGCTGAAATCTTCCTCCAAGTCTATAATCTAGTATTTTCTCACTCTGCCTTTAACAGCTTCAATTGCTATCAGTGTATCCTTCAGAATAACTCATTTAAATTCAAATTTTACCCTGTTTTGAGCAAGGGGCTGGACCAGATGACCTCCAGAGGCCCCTTCCCACCTCAATTATTCTATGAGTTTAAGTCTCCAGATTTCAAGGCTGAAGCTTCACTTGTACTCAGGAAGCTCTGAAGATAGCTGGACTCCACTTAAGCCAAGCCAGCCCCATCACCTACTGACAATATTACATAGTATTGTCTATCCTCTAATCACAGTGGCTCTTGAATAAGTACAAGATACGCTCATTCTACTAGCAAGCAACACTTGGAAAATAGCTTTTTTTTTTTTTTTTTCCTGGCATAGCTGCATCCAAATTTGGGTTTTTGCCATCAGAACTACATCACATTGGTATGTGACTTGCTACATGTAGCTAGGTCAGTAGAACTTTTTTAAAAGTATTAATCAGATACAACGGGCAGGCAGCAGATCCAGACCAGAGATGGTAAAGACCTTTTAGATGGATCTCTACTATGATACTGCTTGTCACAGATTAAAGTCACCACACTCACACAGTTCATCAGATGACTCAATGCCACATTCAATTTTACACCAAAATACTACTGCTGGGACAATTCCAATTTTAATTAAAAACTTAACAATTCTTTAAGTTTCTTTCTTAGCTCATTTTTCTTGCATCAACCTCAATAGTGTGAAAGGGAAAAGGGCAAGCTAAACACAAAACTCCTCTTCTCTCACACTATAATTGCATTAGCAGTTCTGTGAGTAGATGCAGGCAGTTTGACTGCTGCTGCAACACACCCATAAAAGCTGATGAACGACATCTTCCTTTTACAGCCATGTCACATCCTGGTGTTGGATGACAAACTAGGCTTTAAAAACCAATAAATTGAACTTGACTGGCCCATCTGCATTGAAACAAAGAGATAGTACAGACTCCCTGGAGAAAGATAGATCTATCTAATCTAACACAACTCTAATGACCACATTTTAATTTGCAGAGTTGCAGAGAGCAAGCCAACTCCCGACAACTGCAGCATGAGACAATCCTCCCTCAGCAACTTGGACAAAATAATAATGGACAAAATGTTAAAGTTTTAACAACTAACTGGTCATCAAAAAAATGCTCATCACAATTATAGTGGAGTGGACAGGCCTGGTGGCCCACCCAAAATACAAACGGAAGGCAGTAAAGTTTGTCACCAAACCTCAGCAATTAAGCCTGGAGGTAGCTCTAAAGAAGACCAATTTCTTCCAAATTTTTAAGCCTCTGTTCTGGACAATCAGACCTACAGGTTTGTTGGGAGTGTCACTGCAACACAAAGAAAAGTTTGATAGATACTAGGGAATTTCACATACCAAAACAAAGGAAGAAATGCATTAATAGAGGCAGCAAAAGAACAGCCAAAATGATACAGAATGGTTCTTTCAGGTATTTCAGACCATGAGTTCCTTTACACAAATATGGTTTTCACAAGCACATTTTTTTCCAAGATGCCTCTACCACAAAAAGCTACTGTTAGTCCTTCTGTGTGCAAAAATTGGATAGTTCAGTACTTGGCTTCCAACTTTAGAAAGACACTAACAAACAACACAGAACTCTTATGGATCACCCACCAAACCAAACAGTTCTGGGACTGGATTTGTCAACCAGTAGAGCTGTACTAAAATCAGGCCTACCAAGACAGTCCCAGATAAGAGAAGAGAAATCAAGGCAACACAGAGATGGCAAGGTTAAAGCTTTTGCAGCAAGCCAAAGCTGTTTGGATGCTGATGTTGCCTGTAAACAAGAAGGAACCGTGCAGAACTAACATTCAGCTCAGCAGCAAGTTAAGCAATAGGACTCTAGTGGGACAAAATGGGACCATGAAAGCATATTGACACACAGATAATTGTATTAGCTTTACAGAGTGCTATGTGTGTATGTTGCAGCCTGGGGAGAAACAGCAGGGAACTGAGATCAGGAGCAATGGGGAAACTGAACACTGAGCAAAGTGAGCACTGAAACAACGCAGAGCTTGAGGTTGTACCCAGCAAGGTGAGCACATGTGCTGATGGTCCTTATTTTGTGATGTGTTCTCTGGGCTCTATTTCTGTTCTAAAACGGCCATGGTCACAAGAGGAGCAAGCTGGTCACTGAAACAGAATCAGCCACCACTGTCCCTGGCAGAAAACAGATCAGTAATTGGCAATCTGAACCCAGGGCATGGGGAAGATCTTTGCAAATTGAAAGTGAGCTGCACCCCGGAGCACAGGCCCCCTGCATTTCTCTAATTTTCACAACAGCTGATTGGACATCATCAGGCCTTGAGCACCCCTGATACACCCCAACTTCAGAGGTCAAAAGCAAAAATAGAGATTATAGTGTCTCCATCTAAGGGGCTGAAAGCCTTCTGTATTGTCAATAAAGAAAAAGAATCTCTGGAGATCATTAAGTCCTGCTGCTAGCCAAAGACCAGACTATCACCAACATGAGATAAGGCTCATCATGGTTGTGCCTAGCTGAAACTTGACATTCACCAAAGCAGAGAAGCCCCCTGGTCTCTGGTGACCTACTCCAGTGTTGCACTATCCATCCTCCCAGTGAAACAGTTTTTCACTGTCCAGTCTGAATCTCTCAAACTGCTGCTTATGTCCACTGTACTTTATTTTGCCATACAGAGAAACAAAAGCTTGGCCCTGTCATTTCCATAACACCCTTGCAGTTGCACGTTGCTACTGGATCCCTCCTTCAGCTCCTCTTCATCACACCACTCCAGCTTTCTCAACAGCTTCTTGCAAACCAAGCACTCCTGGCCCTTGACTGTCCTGGCAGTCCTCCTCTGCATGTTCTCCAACTTCTCAACATCCCACTTTAGCTGGGAGTCCCAAAATTGCCAGACTGATCAAGATGGAGTAAAGAGGAGCAATAACTCCCTCAGCCTATCCATCAGACCTAACCTGATGCAACTCCATAGGCAGTTTGCTTTATCTGCAGCGAGATCACACAGCTGACCCACACTGCTCTGTGAGCTCCAGATCCTTTTGTCAAGGCAGGACAGCACACCGAGAAACAACAGACTTTGAAATGATGCCTAAATCAAAAGAGTCCGTAATTGCCCATGAACATGTGGATAGGAGGGGGAGTCATAAGATGATGCTGCGTATCCCTATACTAATCATAGTCAACACAGAGTTCAGCCCTCTGAGAAGACTGCTCTTCAAAGAGGGAAATTTTTGAAGCACAGGGAAATGAGTAAAAAGAAATACAAAGACCGGAGGCAAGCATGCCTCGTGTCAAAGCACACCAAGATAAAGCTATCTTTTAGTAAGTGTGGGGTATTAATTTTGCTCTGAAAAGAAACTTGTGAGTAGTGCTTCAGACTCAGTTTTCAATTCTTCTTTGAAACTCAAACTACTGAGCGCCAACTTGGGAAACTATTTCTGTTCCCTGTTAGCTCAGTGTCACTTCACTGAAGTACTTCCAACATGCAAAGCTCTGGGGGAAACTCTTCAGCTGGTTCAAACCCTAGTACCAACACGGGAGTTATCACAGCCAGGCAACCATGCTGGCCTAGCAATTTGGCTAAACAATCACCTCCTATTGAAAGGATAACTCCAGTTATCCACCAACATCATATTTGTGTCTTCTGTTTTCAGCCAGCCAAATAAGCCTTAGTTCCTCTTCCCAGTAACTGCTATGAAGTTTGTTGTGATAGAAGAGTTTCCAGATTAATCTGGATTCATTGGTTCCCTAGACGTGAAACAGCCCAAATGCAACCCTCTCCAGAAAGTAGGACAGTGCTCATCTATTTCCACAGCACCATCTCGGGCTGTGAGAAAAAATGGAGCTGCAAGAAGGCAAAAAGAAATGACCTGTGAGCATGGGAAATCTCGGGAGGAGGAACCACACTCTTCGACTATCCCAGTTACTGCTGAGATACAGATATTGCTGCATCCTAACTGCTGACAACTCCTTGTGTCCTGGTTTTGGGTTACGCTAAAGCAGCCAAGCCATGCTGCTTGTATGTGCATACGCACCTCACCTAACCAAGTGCCCCCAATTCAGTGGCAGGTCTCAGGCAATACCCATACTCACACGCCAATAAGGACCTGCTGGGCAGTTCTGTACACCTTTGCTCTGCAAGGTACGTATTTCTCTTTTAAAGTAACACAGTTGCCAACATCTTAATCATACCATGGGGACCTTCAACCCCGCTGGACCCTTAGGTGCTTCATTACCTCCAGCAAGTTCTGGCAGAGCTCAGGCTCCAGGTGCTCTCCCAGAGCACAGTCTTTTCTCACCTAGAGGAAGGGGACTGATCTGCGGGAGAGGCAAATCAGAATTAACAGCATATCTACAGTCACTCTTCATTCCTGCAAATCTGGTCCATTATACTGCAAAATAGGCAAGACAGGAACAAGGAGAAATAGTTGGAACCCAAATTATTATATTTTTCTTTTCATGAAGTATTGTGGAAGGCTCTTGCCCCCTCGCAGTGGACTCTCTAAGGGGCTATGGAGACTAGCCTGCTAATGTAACTGAAGTACCCAAATTGTGTGTACATACCCAAAGCTTTGTTGTTTTTAAGTTAGAAACTGCTGCCTCAAGTCGTAAAAATACTATATTTTAAAATGGTATTGATATGTTCTTGGCACAGAAAAAAATAAATGAACTGCAAATGCAACCAATATGGAAACTTGAGCTGCCCTTTGTTTCTGCAAGACTTAAAACACTAAGTGGGAAAGCTAAGCAACAAACTAAATTGATCCATAGAAAGATACAGTCTACTAGGACTGATACGTAGCTACCTGTCCGAAAACAACTTTCAAGAATCAAGGCATAACCTACCCTTTGATGTTTCTCCATTGCTCCCTTTGGGTTCCCTGAGATAACCATATTGGAGACATCCACCCAAGAAAACTCTTCTAAAGAAAACAGCCTTTTAAGGCCAGCACACCTGGGACCTCTTCCCAGATGCAAAATCACCAGAGATCAGCTTCACCTGTGCTCTCTGCTCAAGGAGAACCAGCTGGGCCCTCTCTCCCCCGCACCCTCCCCTACTATTCATTGCTCTCCTGACTTCCAATGGCTGCTATGAGCAAATGGCTCAAGACGATACAGGAAGGTTATTGAATCATGCAAAGAATACACAAGTATGCACATACATACTCATGCACGCATCCCTGTCATTTTTATTCTAAATCATCTACTTGGGAGACTAGCGGGGGAAAGAGAATAAAGAGAGAAACCAACAGTTGCTCACATGGATCAACACTTCCAGGCTCTCTCTTTTGCAGCTCATCTCACTCATACTTGTGGTTTCAACATGTGATTCACATTAGGCCCCTCTGCTCGCCATTTGAGGGTTCTGTTAAACAGATGTGAATTTATTTAGTCACAGAGCCTGCTCTTTACACTGCCTCTTTGTAGAACAGATGGGCTTTTCCTTTTTTTTTTCCTGCTGTTCAGCAATATTCAGATAACGATCAAGCCCAATGCAAAGGCTTGCTTGAGCATTTCATATGAAAAAATGAAGAATATAGAATCAGAGACATGATCTCGCAAGAACTCTCTTCAGCCACCAGGCTTGCAGCACATGAGGCACCAGTGCTGAACTTACAACAGCAGCCAGTCAAGAGAGAACCAAGGCATGGGGGATCACTGAGCAGTCCCATGACTTCAGGCAAATGAATGATGCTTGCGCAGCCCAGAAAGGTCCAGGAGATGCTGCCAGCTGCCCAAGTCCAAAGCATACGAAAGCTCTGGTGCAAGAGAGGGCTGAAGAGCAAGCTCTATGACATTAATGGAGACATGAAACCATGTATATCTCCTGGGACTCCTCCGCATGGTGAAATAGCCTGGAAAAGCTATTTGCTCCCTGTGTGGGCATTCTTCTTTCTGCAGTAAGACTGCCTTTGGCAATGGATTAAGCAGAACTGCACAAAGGCCCTCTTGGAGTAGAATAAGGCTGCCCACATGACAAGTACACACGGGAAGAGATATTGCACTTTAAATTCACCCCCTTGCTCTGTTTCACAACACTTCCCCTGTGCAGAAAAGATTTGGCTTCAGATTCAATTTCTGCCCATGTCATCACTGAGGGCAGGTCATGGTCTATACAAGAGGTTGAAGCACGATTAGCGAGGAGAAGGAAGGGTTTCACCATCCCTTGTGCTCTTCTGTATTGCTTTAATAGCTGCACATTAGTGACTTCATCCTAGCATAGGAACTTATGTGTGAAAATTACTCCTACCACAGAAACCAGATGCAGGATATGTGCATATGACACATGTAAGAATCACATCCACACCTGTGCAAGGACCTAATCCCTTTCCAAAAGATGCAGTCTGGTTCCTTAATCACAGCTTTGCCATCTACCCATTGCCCACCTGCTCTGAAGATGACATCAGTTTATAGGAGAATCTACTTAGGTCTTACATAAGCTCACCAGGGAAAAAATACACATGCACATATATATTTACTTTAAATATGGTATAGAGAATTTGCGTTATCTAGAGGAGGAGGGTTGAGTTTTAAGCAGGGAAGGAGTGGGATTCCCTGGACTTCTTCCGTCCAAACAGTCTGTGTACAGACCAAGCAACCTTTCACTCTTATGCATCTTGGAGCAGGAAACATAACTGGAAACAAAATTTCACAAAACTTTCACAAGCATAAAGAAAATTTGTGTGTCCAATTCCCAGAGGCTGGTTGCCCAACTTTATGAGTCTTCAGAAACTTTCTCCGAGAAGTGAAAAAGTACACACTTTCCTTGGTCCATTTAAGAAAAATGACCTTCCCATCCACTTCCCACCGCCTGTTCCACACCCCCAGGGGGAAGATGGNACAGACCAAACAACCTTTCACTCTTACGCATCCTGGAGCAGGAAACATAACTGGAAAGAAAACTGTAGAAGAGAGACTTTCACAAGCATAAAGAAAATTTATGTGTCCAATTCCCAGAGGCTGGTTGCCCAACTTTATGAGTCTTCAGAAACTTTCTCCGATAAGTGAAAAAGTACACACTTTCCTTGGTCCATTTAAGAAAAATGACCTTCCCATCCACTTCCCACCGCCTGTTCCACACCCCCAGGGGGAAGATGGACACTCCTTCCAGGAAGAGGAATGATGCTCAATTAGAGGATGGGACGTTGGGGTATGGGATCTATTGCCCATCTTTCTGTGCCATGCCAAGCAAGTGTGAAATCTTTCTCAATTCCACTGTCCTTCTGTAGCCTCCCTATCACCTCTGCTACTACATCAAGGACAGCATTTAGCCCTTTCTTTATAGTGTTTTGAACTCTCTAAGGGCTATCTCACCACAAACTGTACAGAGATGAAAGAAATCTAAAATGCAAAGAAATCTAATATGCAGATTTCAGTGTGGGGACTAAAATGGAGAAAAAGGGCATGAGAAGGAGAAAGAACTAAGCCATCTCAGCTGGCAGAGGCACATGATGGATAGCAACAAGCTTTTCTGAAGAAAATTAAGAAAACATTTAGAACACCCTCCTAAAACGGAACAAATAGGTCCCATCTCCAACAGAAGGGGATTTTTTGCATCTCTGAATGATAGTACTTTGCTTTTATGGCCTGCAGCTGCTTGGGAAATTCAAAGCTATTTCTCTGAAGAATTCACTTGGACAAGCTTTATGGCTTTGATCAGTTAACTATTTTTTAATGCTAATCCACCCCAGTGATATTTGTCCTCCTTTTCCCCATGCGCACAGAAGCAGAGACACAGACAAATACTGTACGAAAGCAAACATTAGCTAGATGAACGGACAGAACAATCATGAACAGAGCTGATAACCAAACACCAACTTCTTTTTGTTTTTTTATTTTCTGGTTGCTGAAGATCTTTTGGCCCAGTATGATCCATTAATAGAAAATTAGGAAACAAATGTTGGTGCCCAGCAGGTATAACACACACATTGTGATCTGGACTCACCTCTCATTCTAGTAGGAAATAAAAATAACAGCCCCTAAGAGCTACAATGAGACTTGCAGCTGAAAGGTCTCAATTAAAACTTCATTAACACGGAGCCCTGCAAGCAGCCTACGTACTGCCTCCATTTTCCAGGTGAATAAATAAAGGTGCAAAAATATTAAATAATTAGCATGAGTTTATGGAGCAAAGAGAGAACCTGAACCAATAAAAGGATTGAAACTTCCCAACACCATCATCTTACTGGAGTTGTCCTAACCTTCCCTTCAGCCTCAGGCTTAGACCTGAGCAAAATCTCACTTGCAATCTGAGCATACAAACCAGTCTCCTCATTTACAGCACTGAAGTCCAGCAATCAGCTCCACTATGCACTAGGATCATACCGAACTGGTACCCTAGACCACATGCAATTATCTGTTGCATTGTTTGAATCCCTATTGTATATACAGCAGCCACCACACCAAAAAATAAAGTAAGAGGCAGCCACTACTCTGTAGCACCTTTGGTATTCAGGATGCTATCTAAACTTTACCTTCTGTCTTTGGGTAACAGATTCAGGCAGTATTTCCTGTGGCAGAGAACTGATTACCCTCTGTGGAAAAGTGAAGAAATCCTGGAAGCAATTTTCTGTCTCAATTGTTCCCTGGGCATACGAACGATCTTTCAGCCCTTCTTCCTATTTTCTGTTGAATGCCACGCAGGCTCAGTGTGCAAAATTCATCACACTGCTGCCTCTGGTCTGGGTCTTGCAAACGCTTACTCAGGTAGGGAACTACTCACTTTACACGTGAGTAGTTCCCTAAAGATTTCAGCTTCCACCATCCTTGAACTTGGCCACAGAGTCTTTAGGAGAAAACAAATGGAACAAGACAGGTGAGAAACACAAAGTACATAGGAAATGACCTTGTTAGCTCCCAGGTAACACCAGGCTTATCTCAATAGCATAACAGAGATATTCAGTGTTTCCAATACACATTTCAATCTAGCTCTTTCAAAATTCACTATCAGATTTCACAGAATCACAGAATGGTTGAGGTTGGAAGGGACCTCTAGAGGTCATCTACTCCAACGCTCAAAAAGGGACACCTAGAGATTTGGGGAAAAAAATAACAAAAAAACACCACCCATTAAAAAGCTCCTCTCATGGAGGATAATGAATCACAGGTAGAACTCATATGAAGACCAATCACATCCTCAAACTAAAAATTTTCAGGTGGCATCGGGGCACTGCATTCCACTGAGCCCTGCTACATCTGGGACTCCCAAATCGTCTGAATGCACTAACAGAGATGTAGTTTGGCTAAAGGACCTGGCCCAAAGAGAGGAGGAAAGAGCTGGGTACAGAACACCACACGGCACCAGTGATACTAAATATATGTTTTTCAGCTTTTTGACAGCAAATACTTTTCACACATGCAAACACCCACATTCAGAATTATTCAATCAAAACCTTATTTTCCATCCAAAAGAGTTTTGATAGAAAATGTTCAATTTGCCCTAATCAATGTGGCTTAAGAATCAGTCAAAATATTTTCCTGAATTGACACCGTCTGTGACAAAGCGAGAGAACAAGCTCTTTGGATAATCTGCCTCCAAAGGGAGGGATTGACCTTTCAGTTGCATTATTATTATTTTTTAATAAAGGGAACATTTAAAACATTGTTCCTTTTCTGCCAATGCTCATGGGGAGAGAGGGGAGGGAACGGAGCTCTGTGCTTGTTACAGAATCTCTTGGCCCATCTTAATACCACTTAATTTTCAAATGAGGAATCTGGTAGTAAACAGCCCTTTCCTTGTACACAAAGATTTTTAATTTCATGCCCTGCTAATCATACATCTGTTAGAGTTCCTATTCCATCCGTCGCAATAACGATAATGAAAGAAAAAATCATCGTGCTAACAACGTGGCTCGTTTAAAATGAAAATTGAATAATAATCAATTCTCCTCTGCGGAACAAGGAAATGCAGCAGGCAGCAGAAGCAGCTTAATGAAGGCGACAAAGGCGTTTTTAACGGGGACACGTGAGGGCACCTCCCAGGGCTGCCGGCGCCTCAGCCAGCAGCACGAGCGCTGCCCCAGCACGAGGCCTCGCTCAGCCCATGCGTCTCCTGCACCCCGGCCCGGGGCTCCGACCGCCTCCATACCCTGGCCCTGTGAGCCTCCCCTCTGCCACTGTGGGGACCTGGGGATGCAACTGGGACAGATGATACAGACAGCGTTGCCTTCTAAACCTTTTTTCTGCCAGTGAGACCCCATGGAAAGGAGGATCTTGGCCTTTTCCATACTCAACTTCAGACAAGGCTGGCTCCTTCCCCTCCCCCGTGGAGCTGACTAACGTGCTATTCCAAAGAGCACCTAAATATGTGATTACACCTCTGAAAACAAATTCTTGTGACTCCTCAACAAGCTCAACTCGCTCGCAGAAGCCGCATTCACACATGGGCCCTGCTGCAGGGCCAGGTTAATGAGGCCCTGCCAAACACCGCCGGCAACAGGACTGATCTGCCGCCTCGTGTTGCTTACGCTCCTCTTTTCTGGGCTGCTGATGCACAACTTTTCCTTTTTGGACTCCTCCTATTCCCATAGCCAGGCTGGACTGACTCCAGATCAGAAATACTGCATTTAGGAGACTTACACAATGGTAACGCTGCAAGTTGTACTGAGCAGTGGGAACTCAGCCAGTGCCCCAGGCAAAGTGACACAAACACATTGTGGGCAAAGGTACAGGCGCCACCACCGTTCTGGCCTCTGATCTCTCTAATAGCATTGCATGCTCCCGTCCTTCCAAAGCACTTCTCTAAAGCACAGTTCTCAGTATAAACCTCCCTTTCGTCTTCATGAAGTGCAGTAGTTTGTCTCATCTGTCCCAGTGAGATGAATTTACTAGTACCAATTAATTACTCATATTTTGTACAGACAGAAGCGAAAGAACACCACCAGATAAGTACCTTTGGTCTAAATTCACAGATGGGATTTTAGGGCATAAACATATTTATTGGTCCCGGTCACTGCCCAAAGCAACAAAAGCCACCAAGGAGAGATACTTGCTATATCCAGCCCTGCGCCTTCTCCTCTTCCAAACAGCAACAACAATCATTTCCCTACACAAGAGACTCAGTAAGGTCACAGAAAACAAAACGATGCACAAGCAGACCTTGAAATCTTTTTTTTTTTTTTTTGGCTTGTTTCTTTTTGCTAAAGCTACAGGGATTGGAGATGTTACTATACAGATCAGATTTTCATTTCTCCTGGGTAGTTTTATCCAGGTTGCCACAAAGGCAGAGACACGTCAGGGCACAGCACAACTCGGACAGGGGCCGTTTCCATCAGCACCGGTTCCTGGGCCCAAACGGGATAATGGTGATCCAACCTGGTCTCTACGTTGCACCTTGGCCGCACTAGGAGAGCACAATCAGTGTGAACACCAGCTCCTGTACATCACATCTGTACATAAAATGTTTTGCAATAACAAAAGCACTCAGCTCCAGGTTTTTCAGACCTCTAATCAAAGTGCATTCAATCAAACGCCTTTACCGGAATTAACAGTGAAAAGGAGGGGAAGAAATAAAAAAGACTTTGTTGAGCAGAAGTACTCTGAGACACATTTGATGTAATAGTCATATGATTAACAAACTGTCATATCAAAGTTTTCTGCAAAGTAGGAACACTCTGACAGTTCATATTTTAAAAACTGACATTTTGATTCATTACTGTAAATAGCACTCTGTATTAAATATTGTGACAAGGCATACAGTGTATTTTTTGAGCTCTATAACATTTAGGAAGTACTGATTTTTTTTTAAAGCATGTATAATATCAAAAGCAGTTAAAGCAGATCTCCAAGAAGGCTTCTAGAGGAGGGAATCATTATTTCTGAAATAACCTACTTCTTTGCCGTCATCTCTAGCACTGCTGGGAACTTCGGCCCACAAGGATCTTAATGTACTGTTTGCATAATAAAATAGGGAATTGTCTCTCAGAACAAAAGAGCTATAAGGAAAGTGGCTACATTAAATAATATAAAATTACTCAGTGGCAAATCATCCAGAAGTTGGCATAAGGGGAAGAGCACTAAAAGGGGCTGAATTACCACTCACAGTAGCTAAGAGAGCACGGTCATACCAAGATAAACAAAGTGCGCCCATGGGACTGTGCAATTGCGCCTCTTCCTTATCCCCTCTGCCCCTAATCATGCTATATGTGCATATATGGGTGTAAGAACTATGCCCCTTCCTTTGTCTCCACTTGTGTCTGTAAAAGACAGATGTGACTGTATGGCCAGACATGAGGGTTGGCACCATAGGGACAGCTGGACCCCCTTCTAGCAGCAGTCCAGTCCAGTCCAGTCTTGGGCTGGTGAAAGCTGCTCATGAAGCTGCACTCCAAGCTCAGCTGCTGCCCATGTCGCCTGGCAAGCTGGGGGCTGTACATCCTTCTCTGCAGCTTTATTTCATCCGTTTTTTCTATTTTTTCTTTAGGCTGCAAGCTCATACAGGCAGGAGCTGCCCCTCACCAGACAGGCTGTGCCTGCGCACAGCCACCGCCGTCCCCGCCGGCTCCTGCAGCACTGCAGGACTTCGGACAGGGGCTGCAGCGCTGCTGTCACTGCTGGCAGCCCGTGCGCCGGCACCCGCCGCGGGGGCTTCCCCGACAAGGGACGCAGCCCTCCCTCGCAGCCAGGGCTCTGCACACCCGGCCCCTCAAGGCTTCTCCTTGCGAGGGGATCCGCAGGAGGGCAACTCCAGCTGTCAGGATGCCGCGAGCCACCCAGAAGAGCCCACTGTTCACAGCAGCTTAATGCACTTCATACACTTCCCCCGGTCCCTCTCTCAGCTCTTGGGTCCCTTTTCTCTGACTCATCCAGTACTGAGGGAAAAAGGGCCAGGCTCAGAAGCAATGCAAATATTTTGCATTGCACTGCAATTCCTCAAAAGCAGCACACATGATAGAGAAATTAAAAATAAAGCCCCAGTGAACAAAGAGAGGGCTGACAGAGCAGCACGGGAAAACCAATGCTGCCAAGCCGGTTTGTAGGACGCTCAGCTGTTACTAGGATGCGCAGTCAAGGGTTTTAGACAGGAAAATGGTTACCACTAACATTGCTTGCAGCCAGGTGCAAGCGGAGCTCTGGGATCAGTCTCCTGAGAGGATGGATCCACCGCCATAAACACAAGCACTGAACCTGATCCAGGATGCGGTGAGGCAGTCCCGCATGCTGAAGATGGATCACAATCCTGTTTTAACATGGGTCTGCTCCAACACCGTCTGTGCTTCCCCAGGAGCAGCTACATCCCGCTCATATGCTAGAAATCTTGTGGATGGGTTTGCATGCCAGCAAGTGTGGTAGTAGTAGTGGTCTAGCCAGACATCCAAAACATATTGGCACCACTATAATTTGTCCATTCACCAATATGTTTTCCTAAAAACGCCCATATGCTTTTCCTGCCGCTCCCATATGCTTTTGCAAAGAGAAACAAAAACATTTTGTTAGTTGTGAGCGATTGATCGCTGCATATTTCACAGAAGTCAAATAGAAAAACAACAACAAAAAAGCAGTCAGCTGCTTCCCCCTCCCTTTCCGCTCATAGAGAGAACCGCAAGGAGTGGGGGGAATTCAGCCCACTGCAAAATACACACACAGCTCATTTTCAGCACTACAAGATATTCTAGGAATTGCAGGAGAAAACTTCATTAAAAGCAAGCGATCAGAGATCTGGCAGCGCACAGAAACCCAGGCGGGAATTCAGAGTTGATGTTTGTCGGCGCAGTCAGTGCTAGCTCTGGTCCTGACGGAGGGAGCAGCGCCCATTGCGCATCACAGCCCACAGGAATTCAGGCTCCTGGAAAACCATGTTAAATGACCTGGGGGTGGCTGCACTGCATCAAAGAGGCTGCAGCCTTTCTGATTCACGGGACAGCTCATCGGGTGCCAAATCCAGCCATACCCTACACATTTCTGCAAGTACAGCCCCTTTCCGACGCACTGGCACTGGGCTTCCTAGGAAGACACAAGGTCTGTGTTGCTGCTGCATGGCCCAAAGCAGGTCACGCATGCACATGTGTGTGCAAGCACACACGCGCACACCTCTACATGCGTGTGTGCAGAGGCAGCCTGGTAGGTTCCGCTGAGAGCGAGCACGTGGGAGGACGAGTGCGCGTGTCACGGCTGGAGCACGTGGGAACCGGAGCCGCTCAGCGAGAGACTCATTAAGCAATGCGGCAGACCCGGGGCCAACGTTCAAAGCGGAGCAGCGTGAAACATTTCTCTGGAGAAAGATTAGTGCATGTTCTTCTTTACACAAATAAAATTAAAAAGAGAATCATAATATGGACAAATCAATTAACTTCTGAAAAGCCAAGGGCACCAAACGCAAGAGCAGGGAAGATGGGAACAGCTTTATTATAGGGACACTAAATCTGTGCAGAGCCTTTCCTCCTTGGAAAAGAAATGCAGCCACTGCAGCACAAAGGTCTGATTTTAGCCCTGCTTTCACCACACACACCGTCATAGGGACACAACTGCTTCCACCCCAAAACAGCCATACACACACCTGCATATTGATATAATCCTAGGCATGGAGAGAAGAGCTTGGGATCATCTTCTACAAGACTATCAAGATACATGAGGTGCCAGAGGACTAGCACAGTGTTTGACTTTGCAATTTCAACTTTGTTTAAGGTACAAAAGCTTGAGATCGACCTTCAATATAGGATGCTCAGAACAGCATGTGTTTTTCTACCAGAATAAAAACTTTCTGTGATGCAGTTATACACTTCTGGAACAAATTTAACATGGAATAGGTTTAGCAAAGCTAAGGTGTTCTTACAATGATCTAATCTCAAGCAAAGCCTAATTAGAGGCCAGATGCAATAGGTCAAGAGCCCAATTTTCCACAGGAACAAAGCAGAAAACCCAGTCAAAAGAACAGAAATCAATCTCTTGTACAGGGCACAGAGTAACAAACAATTTGTCGGAGACAGCTTGCTTGGCAAGATGCATTTTAGGATTTTTTTTTTTCTTGAGGAGTTGTAAACACCTGGACACCTGACTTCACAATTCACAAATATATTGATGCTGTTGCTTATGCTTTTAATAGAAAGCAAAATGGATAATGTTTTATTTGGCCAAAAGTCTGTGATGGTGGGCTTCTCCCTAGATTTCATATTTACAGCATTTATTAGATTTAGTCAGGAAAGCCTGGCACAGAAAGAGTGATACTAACCGAACTACTACCATTAATTCTCAATTAATGGCAAATGGAAGACCAGGCCTTGAAGCGAATTCTACTGTCTTGCTATTAATCTCCTGTCCTCTGTTTATTAATCCCTTGTCAGTCTTTCTCTTTCACCATTTATTAATGTTCCCAACTGTTTGCAGTAAACAGGATGCTGAAATCTCATCTCCAGCTAGCCATAATTTACAAGACACCAGAAAAAAAAAAAAAAGAGGGAAAAAAAAAAAGAAAGAGGAGAGGAAAAGGGAGAAAGGAGATGTGCACTGCCCTACAGAAAGGGCAGAACGACACTGCGCTCACATTCAGCAGCACCACAAGGAAAAGAACCTGTGCTCCCAATTGCTGCACAGGAATTGCACTGGGCTATTGGGCAGGTTTCCAGCAGACTGCTCCAGGAGAAAATCCTGCTACTTCTAGAATTAGCAAAAATTGGTATTCCAAAGAATATGAGCCTACAACTTGGAAACAGATCCCTCTGAAGTCATGCTGTCTGGCAATAGAGCTCCCCATGCCTCCCCATATATGGCTTCTGGTGCTGCCACCAGACTCACCAAAACCTCATTTCAGCAGAGACTCCCCAGAGTGCTTCTTAAAACATGTTTTTTTAACTCCTCTTTAGGGAACATCCTGGATACTGAGAATTTTTAGACTGAACTCCCTTTTCTTCCCATTCCTGTCAAGTACTGGCAAGGCACGCTCACTCAAAATGAAAAGGGATCGTGAGGCTAAAGCTACCAACTATCTCTGCTTATTCATTATCTGCCTCTCAAAGGGGATACTCTCTGCATTCTTCATCCAATTACCACAACTTTGTAGCATCTCAAATATTACTTTTGCTTCGTGGGATGTCGCAACGGATTAAAGCTTGAGAACAGATCTACTAGCCTGATGCTGCTCCCTTTTTAGCAACCTTACCTGCAGGCTCACCCAAACTGAAATTTAATGACCATATCATGGGATGGACAGGAAACACAATCTAGTTCTACATATAAATCAGTCAGACCCGTGTAGACATTTGAGGGTTTTTTTGATGGTTTGTTTACTTTCTTCAGGATGATCTTTAAGTCACGGCTAAGTGTCTCCAGTGGATTCGCTAGAACTCAGAATTTTGAAGAAATTGTTATCTTGCTCCTCACATATATTTCTATTCAGGTTATTCTAAATATGTTTGTGTACTTTCCTGTTTTCGTATGCTGAAGCAGGGTTAGAGTTAAGCTAATGATACAGTCAGCTCTCCATCACCAACAGTGAGAACATTTGGTCTGCAGAGAACCAAGCCATGGTTGAGAAGCAAATTCAGATGCACAAACAGAAAAACTTCCTTCAAAAAGAAGTCAAACTAATACAGCCAGCTAGACCGACCTGGGTCCGCATGGCGCCTCTTGGCAGTTTTCATGCATTCCTGTTCTCATGAGGGCCAGCTATTTTGTTGCTTCCAGACTCTGACCCAGATTGGAACCAGGAAAGGCAGAAACACCTAAAGGCTCCTGCCTCCTGCTGTACTCTGGCTTATATCACCCCGGACACCAGGGCAGTGACCGTGCACCTTGGCTAAATGACCGAATTACACGGAGCAAACATGGTGTCGGAGACTTCCCGCTGCATCCAGCCATGCCAGGAGCACATTTCCTCTCACCTGGGAGCGAGGCAGCGCAGTCCCTCTAGCGGCAGGGCGAGCTGGGCAGGCAGGATCCACGGAGGGATCTCTGTGGGCGGAAACAGAAAGGTGTGAATCAAATTTTGCTCCCAGCAAAAAGCAGAGAGTAAATCAAGTTGGTTATGGCACCTTGCAAAGAAAACACTCCCAAAAGAGCCTACAAGCCAGCTAGCCTCCCCTAGAGATCATGGCTTTTTTCCTCCTCTGACATAACCCGTGTGTCAGTCTGTCCCTGTTTCAATCCGTATAAGGGCTTTTCACACATTCCCAGGAGACATTAAACCTGAGCAGGCACTGGAGCAACTGAGGTTTATTTGAGAGAGAAGCTACTTGCTTTAAATCAATGCAGAGCTGGTGAAAGGCCCTGACGTAACGGCTCTAGGTAACAAAGTCCCTTTCAGAGGCTGACCAGACACCCTCCTGCCTCTCATGCTTAAAGGGCCTCTTCTTCCCAGGCCAGAGGAGGCCACCTCCTTCCCGGCACCAGCTGACGGTGACTCACTCGCCTGCTCTCCGGTTTGCTGTGTGAGCACCAACAAGGGCTAAAGCTGAGATTAGATGCTTGAAATGCACATCCACTGCGGAAAAAATAAGTGGCACATTCAGACAGTCTAAATGCTACCTCCACCTCCAGGCCTAATTTCCTTCTGGATGTCTCTGTGCCTTCAAAGAGGCCCTACGTTACCAGGGGCTTAAAACAGCAGTATTTCACACTTCTCACTCACCGATATCTGAGCCTAGCTCTAGTGTTTTACATTTGCTTTCATCTTCACTCTGGAGAACAAATATGGAAACATAAAATACCAGTCATATTAGTGAAAGGTTCGTTTCCCACAGCAATTGCTGCCTGTCTCCTCCAGGCCTTCCGACCTGCCACATTCCTGACTACACAAGGATGAGGCACAAACCAGGCTTGTCTCCAGTTCCATCTACCTGCACGCTTTCCTACAGGTTTCCTAAAGCTTAACTGTCCTTTAACAAGTGAACCAATCAGTTAAAAGTCATTAAAGTATGCAGGAAAGACACAGCCAGCCACATGCATTTCTGTAAGAAGCCAGTCTAAAACCCAACAGCCACCGTCTTGCTCCGGAGAGCAGGGACACCAGGGTCACCTCTCTGCTCTCCAGGCCCACGGCACAAGGAGGGGAAGCAGAACCGCAGCAGCTGCTCCAGATCCAGTCAAAAGCACTGGGCACGCAGAGAAACTTGCTAAGGACCTGCCTTCACTGGGGTTGGATATTCCTTTCATACTTGCCATTAAAAAAATTCATGTTAACATTTTTGTAAGCTTCATAAGCCCGTATCGAGTAACACTAAAGAGGCAGACAGGTGTCCTGACCACAGAGGAGGCAGCAAATGCCTCCAGTTTAATTTTTTTTTTATTGCTAGTTTTTAAAGGGGAAAACAAATCCCGCTGATTTTCCCGAGCATGATACATTTTCTGCCCCTTGTTTGATGTTGCTTTTAGACTGAAGACTTCAAATAGCTCACACTAACCTATGCCTCAAGCCTGTTTTAAATGTGACCAGAAATGAATGCATGGTGAATCACTTATACCACACACAGTGGGGGCGGTGAGCCCACGTCTCCCGAGCGCCGCACGGACACGAACAAGTTCAGGGGAAGAGATTCCGGTCCTTTCCGCCTCACAGGCTGACAGCTCCGTGCTAGCAGCTTTCAGGGCTAGAAAGCAGAAGCTGCAGGTCCACGGCACCACGAGTAGCCGAATGAGAAAAAATATAAATAAATAAAATAATAAATAAATAAACAAACCCCACAACTATCGGCACTTTCTCCAAAATACACACATAATCTGCACAGGCTGCACTTCCACTCTCCCTGCTTGCTTTTGACTGTTCCTTGGGAGAAGGTGCATTTTAATTACTGGCCCCAATCAACGCAATCTAATCTTGACAGCTTGGAAAGAGAGCTAAACCAAAGTTACAGACTTCGGGGGATGTGGGTCCCAGCTCTTCACTTCTTTGCTGACATTACTGCTTCCAGGAATTAAATCAAAACCCCACTTACTTCAGAGCAGTTGCAATTTGCATCTAAAGCGTTGCCTGAGTCTCAGTTGTAATAAACAGATACGGCTGCACTGAAATTGATGGAGTTAGTCTGAATTTGTCTAGTTACAGATCTACAGGCCCATAAACATTACAGCTCATCCAACCTCCAGCTAAATATCTTCTAATAGAAGACCATTATCTTTGTCAGATTGATTTTGATAACTTGCTTAAAGCACTCTTGAAGATTCATTAGCATCTTTGGGTTTTGGTGGTTGTATTTTAAGAACAAACCCCAGCAGCTATTGCATGCTTTAAAAAAAAAAAAAAGGCACGTTAGCAGTTTACAAACAACTGGAGTACAGATAAAACTCTGTTTTCGGCTTCACTGGCAACGAGTGAGCTCATGTTGACCACACTCCTCCGCAGCACAGAGGTGCTACCAGCCCTTTGATAAACATTATGCAAAGGACTGAACACTCCTGGCCATCACTAGGTCCTTGCCCCAAACCGAAGCTCTTTTAGGGTAAGCCAGTTCATCAAAACAAATCAGCTCCCTCGGGCAAAGGCCTCCTCAGCTGCTTTAACTGAGCTCATGTTCAAACTGTTGTTGCTACTGCTACGTGGCTTTGTTGATGAAGAGTCTTGGGTTTTTTGAGTTGGCCTGCACAAATGACATTGCCAAACATTAACAATGAACCAAGCCTCAGACAGAAGGAGTCTTGCTCAACACTACACAGTGAACCTATAGCAGAACTCGCCAAAAAAAAAAATCTCTTACACGTCCTAAAGCAGCAACTTCTTCAGCCTTAAAGAAAAAGAATTTTGTTCACGTTTTAATCAGCCGTTTCACAGGCAACCTAAAATATTCAAAGCATGCTGCATTCCTCAGCAGGTACCTTCAATACGAGTACCCGAGGCCCTGGCCTGGAGTTCAGGTGCTGATTAAAAACGGCCACCTACATCTCGCTACAAAGAAGACAGAAGCTCCTTGACCTGCGAGCCTTTGAGCAGGGCAACCATGGCCAGCATGAGAACCATTTGCATCCCTCACACATTCCCATTTCAGTCTGATGAAGTAACGCTGCTGAATGTTTGAGCCGTTTCCTCATCTGTTTTTAACTCGTTCACTTAGCACTCATGTCAGAGAAATCCTCTGAACGCCTCACGCTGGGTTATCTGTCGCTTCAGAGGCAGCTTTGCAAGTCAGCACTTTAAGCAAGGAGGCGGCACTGTCGGGTCCTGTGTAACGAGGGCAGTCTCAGAGCAGCCTGCATTTCGCAGCCACCGGCTGCTCTAGCGGGAGGGCAACTGCAACAGTCATCAGCCCCCGACTGCTCTTTCTGGGCTGTCTCGACGCCGTGTGTAGAGATGCTGCTGCCTGCAGCCGTGCAGGGCTGCCCGCTGCCCCGGGCTGAGCCAGCCGCGGCTCTCCGCAGGCTCCCGCGTCCTGTCCGCATACGCCGAGAGCGGAGGAAGGGGCAGACGGCAGCACTGCCATCCCCGGGAACACACACTGCACAGGGCATCGATGTGTGCGTGCACACGCGGCTGCACAACCATGGGGACGTTTGTAGCTCCCTGGGTGCTCTCCATCCTACTCCCTCATGTTGTGTCAGTGCTGGAGGCAGTATTAAAAATCCGCAGCTCCACGCATTTAATCANCTGCAGCCGCGCAGGGCTCCCCGCTGCCCCGGGCTGAGCCAGCCCCGGCTCTCCGCAGGCTCCCGCGCTCTGTCCGCATACGCCGATGAGCGGAGGAAGGGGCAGACGGCAGCACTGCCATCCCCGGGAACACACACTGCACAGGGCATCGATGTGTGCGTGCACACGCGGCTGCACAACCATGGGGACGTTTGTAGCTCCCTGGGTGCTCTCCATCCTACTCCCTCATGTTGTGTCAGTGCTGGAGGCAGTATTAAAAATCCGCAGCTCCACGCATTTAATCAATGTGCTATTCCAGCAGTATGAGGGAGAGGGTGAGCCCAATCTTGCCAATCAAATGGGAAGGAATTAAACAAAAAATATGTATTAGTAGCAATATTTTGTTTAAAACAAACAACAACACCCCCGCAAATCAAAGACAAAACAAAACAAGGGACTGCAGAGAAAGTTTCTACTACTACTTCACTGGCAGACAGCAATAGCAGTTCACAGTTACACACCAAACTCACATAGCTCAGGTTGCCCAACATTGCCCACTAAGATTTATTCCTCTCATGAATCATAAATAGCTCATCTAGAAGGGCAGGACAGCAGCACAAAAAGCAGCCCTTGCCTCCACACGGAGCACCATGGCTTGAGGACAGAGAGCGAGGAGCGCGCAGTGCTGGTCCTTCTACCTCCCAGGCCTCCCAACAGCTGCGGCTGTGGGGGTTTGCAGACAGTCTGCAGGGAAATACCGGAGAAGCTGCCCCTGCTCTGCCCTGGTGCTCGGACACGCAGCCTCTGGCTCCCCAGCAAGGTCTGCTGCAACAGAGCTGCTGTTCTCAGGATAACTACCAACCTGCTCCTGAAACAGAAGAGATGCTGGTCAAAAACAGAGCCATGTCACAGGGCTATGTCTTTTTATCCCGCACTGCAAAGGGCTCCTAGCTCCCTGGCCTTCACCCCAGCCTCCATCAGGACAGGAGACCTGCTCCTGACAGCACTGTGCAGAGTGTCTGTCTGATGAGATCCCCTTCTCCACCATCCAAGGCTCCCTCCTGCAAAGCAGGAGCATCCCAGAGAGACCAAGAAGAGAGTCAGGCTCAGCTCAGATAAGCACCTGGATCTACAAACAACAGATTAAATTCTCAAGCTACAAAACTATGTTTTAGCAAAAGTGCAATTGAACTGCATGTACTTGTTACATTTCTAAATATACCCTGGTTGTCAAGACAACAAAGAGACTGATGGATCTCTAAAGTGTACTGTATCTATTTAATTGTCAGCATTTCAAACTGACTCGAGGAGGGAAAAAAAATGCTGCGTGATAAGTCTAATCGTCATGGTTACCAATGGCTAACCCCACAATAAAAATATATATATTCTAGCTAAATGTGCCAAGCCATGTGAGGAGCAGATGGGAGACATTCTCATTACTGCGACAGTCTCCACTGGAAAACTAAACTTGAGGAAGGATGCGAGAGACTTTTCAGAGATCTCAGACACAACAGACACTGTGGGCTGCATCTACCCAGGCGTTTGGCAGGAGCCAGGCAGGCTTTTTCCTCTGCCCTTACTCGTTCCTTGTGGGCTGGGGCAACTCAAGGAGCTCCCAGCCCCAGGCCAGAATCTGCCCTGAAGCTCCCAAACTATTTAGTACTCTTGTTTAAGGATCTCACACTGTAACGTGAGTTGTTGCGCCTTAAAAGCCTCTGGTTAAATTCACATGCAGCCCCTTTAGATTGGCTGTCCTGCCCTTTCCCCACTTCTTCCCCCTTCAGGCTACTATTTCATAATCCACAGACACTGCTCTGGCAGAGGGTTGCTACAGCCTGGCCTCTCTTCTCTAAAACTGTGAGCACCTAACACAGAGGCTATGTCCAGTCGAGAAGAGAAATCAACAGAAAGAAACAGCCCATGTCCACTGAGAATGACACCGCACCAGCCGTGAGGAAAGCACTGGATTGGGGAGGACCAACCTCCAGAAATCACAGGCCACAGCACACTGGACTTCGTGTCCACACCTCTCACAGCAGCTCCTGACGAGCTTAAAAACATGAATATCAGAAGCCAAGTGCTTCAAAAAGCTTGCACTACGGAAAGAGAGAAGGAAGAAATCAGGATGACACCTGCAAATCTAGCAGATGGTGTTGGACCCTGGCTATCCACAATGATGACCAAAATGACAATGATGAGGGGATACATGACAATCTTGATCCACTGCAACATCCAGTTAATTGAGCACTGTATCTGACAGAATGAAGAGCACCACCATGAACATGAATTTCCTACTGAGTTTGTCTGTTTTTCCAGACAAAACCTTAAACGTTGACTTTTTATATTGGACGACCTCCACAACAACATCTGGGATGTTTATAAATTGTCTACAAATATAAAATCACCAAAAAATCAGGCTTTCCGTCTCAATAAAAGTCATCCAACTGCACTCTTTTCTCACTTTTTTTTTCAATGAACTGAAGTTTAATTGTCAGGAAAAGACACAAATTTCATCCATATTTGAGAGGCAATGGAAAACTATTGATGTTCACCTGAACAGCTGTAGTATCAATGAACGATCAGGTCCCCCATTAGTCTGGAGTTTCCGCAATGTTTTTGGCAAAAATCTCAAAGTCCAATCATCCAGTCACATAGATGACAGCTCTACACATCCACTGTCAGAAACTTTTGCAGATGTCATATGGCACTGCTGCAAAATATCTCCAGTAGAGCCATAAAAAAAAAAAAGTTGGATTTGGTTGGGGAATACTACTCAAGACAACCACCACTTACCAGGCCTCCCAGGCAACATTTTTGAGTTTGCAGTATTTTCACTGAAGCTTGGATGAGCTTTTTTCTTTTTTTCTTTTTTCAAAATAAACAAAGTTTTGAATTCCAAATAGAAGGTTTTCTGCGACATAAAATGATCTTTCATGCCTATCAGTGCATTCACTGTGCGGTTCACCATTAATGCACTGCATTACAGAGCACTCTGTCTATGGAAATGGGCAGTGAACATCAAAACAAAAGTAACATAAGAAGTGTCATTTCCTGGGTTTGCGTGAGAATTCTCAAACACTACTGAAGTTAGGGTCAAAAAAAGAGACACAAAGAAGCCTGTGTCTCAATCAAAGTCAAAGATGCTTAAAGGCATCTAGGTTTTTTTTACAAGTATTTCGGTACACCTAAAATAAAGCAAGAATGCTTTGCATGCCTAGGTGCCTAAATACTTTTGAAATTAAGTAAATAACTTCAAAGAAATTACACAGCTTCTGAAAATTGCATCCAAAGCTTAAATTGAACTGGAATCTCAAATAACTGTGCACTTGAGATGACGCCCCAAAGTGCACATTTCAATGCCATACAGATGCAGGAACCTAACTTCGTTTTTTCCTGTCACCGAAAGCACTCGCCTAAGGCAGCAGGCTCTTACAGCTATGTATGGCTTTGGGACGACTGTTACGTTCTGTTCTAATGAAGAACAAGCTCTCTGGAGCAAACTCCCCAGGATGACTCCTTTGCTTTGGCACAAATGGACTCATTTCGTTGAGATAAAAGGATGTTTCCTTGCATCATTTTCATTTGATTTTTCTTAGATGGAGAAACAGTTAATTTTGCTAAATAAGTGCTCTGTTGCCATGACTTCACTGCAGACGAACACAGAGCCATCAAGCTCCCTTTCTTAGGGCGTTGTTTTTAAACAGGTATTTGATGGTCTCGAATTTCTTGCTCTGTTTCCCAACATCTGTGTTTCCAGCAATGCCTCCCAGACAGACACACTGGG
The DNA here is from genome assembly GCA_013389825.1 of Crypturellus undulatus. Lineage (NCBI taxonomy): Eukaryota > Metazoa > Chordata > Aves > Tinamiformes > Tinamidae > Crypturellus > Crypturellus undulatus. The sequence continues at coordinate 683,371 of VWPW01030076.1, forward strand.
GTTTATGGGCACACTGCAGAGGTATTCCTGTACGTGCTCCTGTCCTCACACCCCATCCCTGGCGGATGCGTGCGGGAGCCTTCTGCAGCTGCAGTGTGCAGGACAGCATTGCCTGCAACAGCAGACAGCAAATCTATCTGGAGGAAACCCTGAGTTTGAGATTCGTCCCTGAATGTCAAAATTCTCACATGTTCATCAAAGAATCAAGGATGATTCCATCCTGCTCACTGGCAAACCAAACTGTTTCTCAGAATTTTGTCCCAGACTAAAACCAGAGGCCTCAGAAAAGTCCTTTTCCCTGCCTCAGTTTCCCAGGCTGTGCACATTTGCCATCTGCCTCTCCCAGGGTGTTGAACATTGAATTAATATTCATGAACTACATTGGTGATTAAGAGTATGACAGACTGTACCGAAGTCTAAGTAGAGCTTTTTTGCCTTTTTTTTAATACTTGCACTGAATAGGCAGACTAAGTAGGAACAGCATTTGTAGCCTGCAGCCATTATCCTAGTAAATGGCTTATTACAGCATGCAGCCTCCCAGCCCACCTTCATCCCATCTCCTGAGACTCAGATGCAGGTAGGTGGAAGCACTGTTCACTCCAGAGAACTTCCTTTCTTTACCACTTTTGTCTGATGGAAACTCTTGATAGCTGGGCTCCCAGGGAAGGATTAGGACATAAATACTTCAATACAAGGTTGCTGTTCAGCACCTATTTATGATGATTGCAGAACAATTAATTATTTCCTGTCTACGACTAATTCCTGTCTCATTCAAAAAGGCTGAAGAGGAGGGTGAATTTTGTCTCAAGACTTTCAATTTCCCGATGAGTCACAGCAGATCCACTACAATAAGCTCAATACTTCAATCAGACTGTCTCTTATCAAGGTGTATTCAATACATTACTAACATGTTGAGTGTGCTATTTTGCGGCTAATTTCAGGCCCCGTATGCATGATGCCTGGTCATCTGAAGATGTGCATTCTCCTGGACTAGACAGATGTACCCCCTGCACCTGGTTCCCCTTCTCAAAAAAAAAAAAGACAGAGCAAGAGCCAGAAGTGAAGAACTGTGAGCTTGGTACAAGAATTTTCAGTACACACAGCCCTTCTATAAGTAGCCCTCTCTCTCACTTCATTATTTCATTCCCTTCCCTTTGGCAATGAAATTACTTATGTGACAGCAGCAACTGACAAGAGGAAAACATTCACAGACTGCACGGGTTGCAACAAGTCCACAGCGTCTTGCTTTCTTCATTCCAGGGCCAAGAATTATACATTTACTTTTCTGCCCCAGGCGGCAACTCTGTATCCCTATACGAATCCTCAGTTGTCCCCCCGTTCCCACGCCACCCACTCACAAGATCCCAGGCTCATCTAAGAGACAGGAGACGAGACCTTACCCAACCTCTTAGCAGCAACACAGGTTATGGGGATGGGCTGGTACCCTCTGTTCTTTATTATTCCCTTTATTTAAAAAATAGTTGGACATAATTCACTGTATCAGTTGGACATAATTCACTGTATCAGTTGGACAATTTATCCCAGCCAAATCCTTTGGGTCTGTAACAGCTTGCTCTCTGCACTAGTGACAATGCTGGGGAAACTGCCTCACCAGAACTAAGGAGACTGCAAAGAACAGAACAGTGGCACCTCCTTGGACCAGGCACTTCTCTGGCCTAGGTTCACCCAAGCAATGCAACCAAAAGTTCTAAAGCAGTAAGCAGCAACCAGAGGAGGCCAGCTGTGACAGAACTCTGTCTGAAGCGGGGGTCTCTTCTGGGTCACTGTGAAAATAGATTTCAAGAGGAAACACAGTTAAGGAGGGGTAGAAAAGGATAAAAGCTTGCAAAGAAAAGCAGGAAGCAAATCAAACTAATAAAGTACCACAGAGTAAGGTATGAAGATAAGCGTGAGATTTATTACATTATCACCTCTGATTGCCAGCCCTTCTCCACAGAGAGGGCTGCCCGCACAGAACACTGCACAAAAGCTCAGCAGTCAAGATGGTATAAAGATGTGAGCATCCTGCTCGGCCTTCACCGCACAGGTTTGGCAGGAAAGTCTTCCTCTCTTGTAGCCTAGCTCCCCATCTCTAAAAAGCTGACAGCTGCCTAAAGACAGTGTGGCCATGATGATAACGTGTTCAAGGTCACAGCCTATGGGTGAGAGGGGCTGCCATGGGAGGCACAGCAGACAGGTATCTGCACTCCCTCTTTTAAGGCTCTCTAGTGCACAATGAGGGAGATCAGTTGCTGCGGGAGCAGCCACTGCACAGATACCGCCTCAAGACCAAATGTGTAAGAGTTTTCCCCATGGCACAGCCAGACTTCTATGTGAACAGCTGCAATGACAACTTCTGCCAAGCCCACACTAACTGCAAATGATTCCGGTTCAAAAGTTCTCCCAGCAACTCAAATCTGAAAGCGCTTGGGTGACACACGACCAAAGCCTCACAGTTGTCAGCAGCTCCCTAGTGGTGAACAAACCTATAATCAGCTGTGAAGACCTGTTGATGGCTCTTTTCTTTCCTTCTCCTTGGAAACACTTACATATGAATTCTAATTTTACAACATCAAAAATGTAGAACTTTTTGATACTTACCATGATTCCTCCATCCTGTTAGTGTAACTGAACTGTCAAGGCAACAAAAAGGAAATGGCCGCAGATTTTCCATTAAAGTTGATGGACCCTTGAAGACTTAAAAGCTACTGCCAATGTCTTTTCTGGCATTACATACATAGAAGAGCCTCAGAGCACCTCAGGAATATTCTACCAGTTTCACAAGGTATCTGAGAATGAAAAGGGTAAGTGGCCAAGGATCATTCCACATGGCCAAGCCCAACTTGGAAGAATCAAGGAAGCCAATATATTGAATTATAAGGGTAAAACATGGCAAATCTCCTCTTGAGGGGGCTTTGCTAGGTAAGGCCACTTTAAGACGAGGATACTCATCTCTTTCTTGTGTCTCTGTTAAGTGCCAAAAAACATTTCATCCTAATTTCACAGGTTCCCATGAAACACACTATCATCCCACAACTTGGCTGTTTACAAGCCAGGCCATAGACTCAACGAGACGTCAGACAACATTCACCTTCACACAACAGAGCAGCACAGCTCCAAAGCTCCCCATCACCTGGTGGGACCAGAAGGGGCTGTGATGTGAAGAGTGAATCCAAACCTGCTCTGTCTGTGTCACAGTACCTGCGATAAAGGGTTTGATGAACCTACGTATGGGATTAGCCAGCATCAGTTTCCAACAATATCAAAAAGGTGTGCGAGACCATGCACTACTCCTGCGAGTGACAATCAGTTGCTTTGAAGAAAGTGCCACATGAAGAAAATATGGGACCACATAAACAAAGAATACAACAAAACTTGAACTGTAAATTCTCCAATTTCTGGACAATACTCCTAGCAACATATGACTTTGACAGCTTAAGCAGCCAGGTGCTTAGATTCAGGCTAAACTTGGGATCTTAAAATCCGTAAGAGCAGGATTCTCCTATATCAGGCAGTTAAGTTCCCTTGCTTTCCCCAAAAGCCATTTGGAAAGTTTCTAAATGGAGGAGAAGAAAAATAATCCTGTTTGGTCCACGCCTGCATCTCCCTCTCCTCCCATTAGCACATTGGGAGGATGTTGGCTTAGAGCAATGCAACATTTCAATTTGAATATGAATTGTTCCTCTGGTGAGGAGAAGTGCATTTCACATCAGCCTTATCTGCAGATATAATGAAAACCAACACATCCAACAGAATCAATTGAAGTAACACGGCAAATATGCCGTCTCAGAAAAACAAACTATGCTTTCCATCCCAGAGGATCCCAAAGTAGTTGACAAGCTCACAGAGGTAGGCACGACTTCAAGAGTCACTGAAGTGTAGTCATCACTAGATGGGTACTCAGCACTACAGCATCGTGTAGATCATGAAGGAGGGAATAACATTACCAAACTGAAACTGCACAAAATTTAGGAAGAAGGATCCTTCTGTGGGAACTGAACTACTCTCCTGGAAAGTGGAAGTTGTTTTAATTTTGATTCACACAATTCAAAATGGCATTATGTGGTCTAAGCATCTGAAAACCAGAAACATGCAGAGCTACATTTAGATTCGACGAATATCAAATCACGTATGGTGGAACTCTCCAGTTTCTGACTCAAAAGGTTAAAAACAAAAAGAAAAAGAAGAAAAAAAGGCAGAGAGATAGAGGATTAAAGTATCTGAACCTGCCTGGGTATTACAAATAAATTTCTTAACTTCCACAGGAATCAAGGGATCAAGATTCTGCCCCTGCTCCAACTGCTATCTTCACACTGAGTTTAGGCTAAACCACTTTTCCTCTTCCCAGCTCCACTTTTCACTATTCAACAGGTACAGTGATATTCAAACCACTGAGGAACAGCATGAAAGAAAACAAAGTATTACTATTTAATATTGCTAGTGAAAGGCCAGACTTCAGAAAGAGGGTCCTGCCTATCACCAGCTTTGCTGAAATACTGAAGGAACAACCGTTCTCGTCTTCTCTCCTTTGCTCCCTCATTCCTCTCATCCACCTGCTGTGTCCTTAGTTCATACTCTCACCACTTGGAAGTAGTTATGACCTTTAAAACAGCATTGTTCAATATAGCATCAACCCAAACCAAAGTCTTTCACTCACTCCTGAAATATCAAAGAATAAGAATTTCGGAAATCCTTCAAGGAAGAGTTTTGAGCAAATGATCTGCGTGTTTCCAGTGCAAAATGTTTGCTTCTCCTGTTGGCAGGATCTGGACACTTGCAAAATACTCACCAGCATCTTGGAAACAGCTTCCTAAAAACACATCAACAATTCACCTTGCCTGAAAGGAACGCTTTTCTGAGCTCTGAGGAAACAATGAATAAAATCACCATGATTTTGGGAGGCAAATATCTGATAAGCTTTTCCAAAAGGAGCTTTTCTAATATTTTCTCGTACCTTATTCTATATACAGAATGCCATTCTAGGAAAACAAAACAAACCAAGACTTGGTGCACAAATCAGAGTATGATTTGGCCTGATCTGCCTAAACCGAATGCCAATCTTCTCTCCTACCGCCTCAGCAAGAGAGAGTCAGAGCCAGTAAGTTCCTAGCATTTCTGAGAGGCCGAGTTTGGCTGGGTTTGTGCAAGTTTCTTTTTAGTGTCTTGGGACCACATGACAATTCAAGGGAAAATTCCCTTAAAAGGAACATGCACTGTGATATATTGATTTGGACAACTAGTACTGAGCCATTTCCCAGTAGAAGTGACCTCCCTTCAACCACACAGTCAGGTTCTTGCCGGCAGAAAACTTACCTGATCTTGACTTAAATAGAATAAACTCATTTCTTTTTATTAACGAAAAAAAAAGTTCAACAAATCAATAAACAAGAAAGGAAAGTTACAATGAGCTGAACATGATTTACAGGTAAAGTGAATTGCCAGGGGATTCAGGAAAGATTCATCTCTGATTCATCAAACAAGTCATTGAGATGTCTTAAGAACAAGATATCAAGAGAAGTCTCTTTTCCTCTCCACCTCTCATTATTAGTTACTCTTGGAAGTGACCTTTTCTGCAAATCTCTAGACCATTCTGAAGTGCTGGAGACTTTAGGAAGCGAAAATGAGTTCTTAAAAGGAACTGAACTGCTTCAAAAGCATTTTATTAAAGGTTGCATTCTGCTTCTCTTACCTTTCTCCTGGGTATTTGGGATGAGCTATCCACTACACAAAAGCAGCCGCTGTGCAATTCTAGCTGAGAATCCCAAACTCCCCAACACTCACAAATGCCACTGCAGCATCTGAGCTGAGGATGGCAGCGATCCTACAGTGCTTACTAAGCTGCAGAAACCGAGGGAGAGTCAGTCATCTGATGCCACAAGAGCAAGTATGACAGAAGCCAAGGCATTCTGTCCCCAGCTCTGTCCACAGCCTAGAGAGCGGCTCGGGAAGGCGCTAGCAGCACAGGAGCCAGCACGGAGCTCGTGCCTGTCTCCAAAGGCTGCCGAGCCCGGCAAACGAGTAGGAGGTGCAATAGCTGGCAGGTGCAGGCAGAGCAGCAAAGCTGTCGGAGAGCATAAATGAAAGCGTGTTGTAAAATACGGAGGTGAGCACAGACCGAGACCAACCTTCACAGCTCCCCAACAGAAAGGCACGTCTTGCTAGACTCAGGAATCTTGGAAACGCATCCAGCCTTCACTGGATTGATCCAGGAAGCTCACTCGTAGGCACACTTGTTCTCGCATGCAAACACAGGAAGCTTTTATCACACACATTTTGCACAAATTCTGTAGACTCAAATATACAAGTTATTTGAGAAAGCTGGGCTTAAATGGGACTGTAAATGCAGATAAAAGAGATGTGTGATAAAGGTAAGGGCCACAAAGAATCACAGAATAATTTAGGCTGCAGGGGCGTTTCGGAGCTGCCTCATAAAAGGTTTCTCAAAATGCCCATTTTTCAGAGGATTGTTTTCTTAAAACAGGGCATATTTAAAGACTTCACCAATGAAGCATCCTAAACTGATTAGTCACTTGAAAATATGGGCCTGACTCCCTTCATTTAATATCACTCCAAAGTGGAAAGTTTTCATCAAAGTCATAATATATTCAGTTCCAAAAGAACAATTACTTGGCATTAGGCAGGCAGCTGTAACCCTCAGTGTTAAATGGCCTTGCTATTTATTGGTATGTGTTGTGTTCCCATAAAAGTTTCCAAAAGTGACGGTCCTTTTTTGTGAGTGCAGGAATATTCAAGAGTATTTCATATCTATTCTCATATCAAGAAAAGAGCAATTAGATCAATAATGAAACAGGAGTGCTCCCTTTTACTTTCTGTGGTTTGCAAAGAGGTTCATGTTTCTATGTGAGCACAACTCTTGTTTTAGTGATGTGAAAGTGTGCGGTTTGTGCAATACCCAGTTTCTTCTAATATTTGGGTTTCTGTTGTTACCTACCTACAATTTACAGTAAAGAATCTTTTATTCTCACGCTTCTCAATCTCAAAATTAGACCAATTTTCCCAACTAGATTTTATTGCCCTGTGTAGACCTTTTATGAATACTGGAATATTTGCTGACAGTGAACCGGTCTGCTAACACAGCATGAATTCACAGAAGAAGGTATCAGTGCTACAAATCCAATGCACAAGCTTGTGCATATAGACAAGCAAACTGAAGCTTTCATTTGGGGAAAAAGACTGATTTTGTGCTTGGAAAAGCACCTAGAATTGTGCTACTCTCTCTCGTAGGAGTCCCAAGGTACCGCAGCAGTACATAAAGATTAGTTTGCTCGCAATTCTTGAATATTGCTCTGTCTCTCTCTCTCAACCCCTGTTTGCACACCACTACTGTGTTATTCATTGTGACTAGGTTATTATTTCCAAAAGAATGCAAGATATTTAGGACCATTTCCGCCCCCCACACACACACATTTGCTGCAGGGCTCAAATCTACTTTCAGCAAAACTTTTCCAAGATGCCCTCTCAACTGAGAGAATTCCAGTTCCTGCTTCCCAGCCCTTCCTGCCCACCTGCCAGAGGCAGGTAACCCGCTGGCTGCAGCACATTCTGCAAACACACCAAACCAAATCCTACTGTGTACAGAGTTCTGACCCTATACACACCAGGCGACAGCACACAGATATTTCAGCCAGAAATATGCTATCTTCCAGATAGCAGTTCCTGGCTGTGTGCGCTACTCCGGAGTCCATGACAGTGCTGTCTCTTTGGCTCTCAGAGAAGAGCATTTTTGCCACATACACTGAAAGCCCCAAAGGACAGCAAATAGCAACATCATTTTCTGCTACAGCATGATTTTTTTTATCCAACAACAAAAATCTCAAACCAACAGGAATAGAAGTGAAGTAAATCACTGACAGCAAGCTTCCTTCTTTCAGTCCTGCAGCAGTTCACCTGATCAGCTCTTGAGTCCCCATCTAAAAAGTAAGGTAAGGATTCTCCCCTTTCCTGCTATTTCCCTATTCAGCACCTCCCTGCACTAGGCTTTTTGTTTGCACACAAATGTCCTTAATGGTCACAAAACTGTCACGCCCTCTCCAGCACTAATTTAACACCAATAGCACAACAGTGCATTACCTAATCAACCAGGCTGCTTGGGCTAAGATGAATTCAGGCATACTAAGATATAAGCATTTAAAGTCTTTGATGCATCTTGCACCAACCCAGAGAGGACTTGGCTTTCAGCCAACCTTCTTAAACTCATAGGATTAGCAAATATTCAAAAGGCTCCTTTACTGGACAAGCATGGAAGTTGACTGCATTCTGAAACACGACATGATGGGTGCATATAATGCTCCATAAAACATACCGCCTCACCCTCTACAGCCAGCAGCAGAGATGACTAAAAGCATACTACAAACGCCATTTTAACCAAGATCTTGGAAGTTAAAGTGGCATACACACTATTTATTCTGTCTTCTTATTCTGAAGTGAATCTCTTTAATTTTGATGCTAAGCATGCCAGGAAGATGTGTTTGAAACAGATGCACAGAGGGGAACTATGAGAATATTGCTTACTTGGTCTTACCTAATGTCCAACCACTGAAACCTAGAGTTTCATTCCTTTGGATTCCCTGTGAATAGTCCTAACACTATCAGGATATGGAAGCAGCTAAGTCTGGACTAACCTAAGGCACTTCTAAGAAGATCTAAGATATTTGGGTAGCGCTCCATAAAATTAATGTACAGCAAACTCTAAAATCTCCCCAGTTGTGTGTCATCACTGTGAGCAGCTACGAAAGGTAGCAGGTAAGAAAGCACTTTTTGATCAAATAGTTACAGCAAGCTCTTAATTGAGAGTGTTCCTCTAAATCAAGGTCATGGCAGCTCACAGCGGCCATGGAGCTCAAGCACGCCTTGGTTTTCCGAGTGCTGACAGGGCAGGCCCATCTCCAACCCTCTCTGGGAGCAGAACTCCATGCAGGAGAGCTGAGCGTCCCCTGCTTCAAAGTTCCCCAGGTCCAGGCAATGAGGGACTCTCTCAACTTCAAGTATTCCTCCAAGTTTGCTCAGGATTGTCCATACCACAAAGAAAGATCCAACTCTGACAGACTAGATACAGCAAACAAACCTAACCACAGAACAGACTTATTTTGCACACCTTAGCAGAGTCATCAGCTCGCCTGTCCCTCATGCAAATGCCTGTCACAGAGCTCATGCTGCTGCAGAAGCTCAGCCCAGAGCTGGGAACAGCTTTAAAGATAACATGACAGTAAAATTTCTGCCGAAGTCACATCACTCTTGGAAGGCTCAGGACAGGCTACCAGAAACCACAACCTCCTGGCCTATGAAAACCCTTGTCAGGAGCTTGGCACCAGCCCGGTCTTGAGGCCTTACTCCTATAAAATGGTGGAAGAGCCTCCCCCAGACAAGTTCACTAGCAACCACCACTGGACACCAACTGTCTTTCCTCCCAATAACCTGAGCAAGATCCACACAAGCTTTCTTCCCACCCTTCAGACCAGCCCACACACCCCTTCCCTCTTCCCAACATTAATGGAGTTTGTCAGAAGCTCAGAGTGACCTTGGTGTGCACAGTAATTCTTGCCTCTCTAAGCAAGAATTTGGAAAACTTTTATCAGACAAATCTGTCCAGTTGAGATTTGTGATCAGATACAATGGACAGCACCGTATGTGATCTGGAGAAATATTATCATCCGCTAACAACAGCACAAATTTCTTTCTTCCCTGTCCTTCATTAGCCTCAGAAGCTGGCCTTGCCAACAGCAGTAATGCAGGTTGAGCAACAAAGCATATTAATGATGGGCCCCATCATGTTTCATATTAATTATCCTATCTGGTAGTAAACTGTTGGTTATAAATTGTATTTTGATAAACCTGCCTGTCCTTTCTTTGACATGCCAGCTCTGATGTTTATTGCTGCACTTAATCCCCAGATAATTCCCCAGGAGTCTTCAGTATGCCCAGTAACAAACCAAAAAGCCTTCAAATTCTGGTGCAGGGCCCTCTCCTTACACACCCCAACCTGACAACATCCAGCTGTGCTGGTTCCCAACGGCTCAACTCCAAAAGCTGGGCTGCCAGAACCAGCAGCACATCCAGTCACAAAGGGTCCTACAAAAGTAGGAAACTTTGTTTCTGCAAGGATGAGGACTGAACAAGGGGGACGTGCCCGTTCTCAGGTGCAAAGCCCTGTCTGAACAGCTCCAACGTGCCATCTCCCTAGTCCTCATCCACCTCACAGCAAACCCAACTGTTCGGAGCGTGTTTCTATAGGAGAAAGAATACCAGGAGGGTGGAAAGGGGCTTCCTCATAGCCATAGAGCCAAACCATATGGTGCTGCCTTCATTCGTTTTGTGCTGGTGCCTGGCTGCCCCAGCTGAGGTCCAGCCCTCCCCAGCCCCACATGCTGCACAGATGCTTTGCAAGACACAGTCCCTGCTGCAGTGTCCCACTGCACACGCGGGACACAGCGGCGGGACACAGAACACACGTGTGCACCGGGGTAGCCGCACGACAGAGCATCAGTGGAGCCGGGAACAACCTCTCTCCTGATCCTCCTCCATCACTAAGCAAGAACTCCCGTGTCAACAGAGCCCCAACACCAGGCCATGACCACGCAGGCAAGGAAACCCTCTTCAGAGACTTGTTGCAGAGCCTAGAAGCAAATGCCTCAATTTTACACTTTGCAGCTGAGTGAAATATGGGGAAAGTGTGCTTACATATGTGTATAACAGCTTTCCAGAAGTGCTGCAGTATTACAGGGCTCTGCCAGGCAAAATAACAGGGTAATAATCTACAAAACATCTCAACATTTAGAAGACAGGAGGATTTCTTCCAAGTAGGATCAAAATGATCAACTACAATCTTCATCCTAAAATACCACGTTCTTCTATTTTTTGTTTCTTTTTAATTCGGTGACATTTAACGAGCAGAACAGCTGTTAGCAAAGGTCTAAAAGAGGTGAAATTCCATTTTCTATATAAAGAAAAATGTTTGAAGGAAACCATAATTGGACAAAAATGCATATTTAGCAAAATACATTTAAAAACATAGAAAATAAGTTTTGGGTGTTTTTTCTGACTTTTTGTTGTTTCTTAAGGTAGGAAAAGATTAACTGCAGCTCATGGAGAGGATCTCTAGTCCCAAGAACAAAGATCTGAAACTATTCTGCAACTGCATGTGCAGGAAAATATGGCAATATAAATTTCACACTATGGCTTAGTTGTGTTTAGGTGGGGAAGAAGAGAGCAGAAGAGGTGCCTTTCAGGAGCAGCACAGGGAAACCCTCCACCATGCCACCCCACACATGCCCATCAACTCTCTACTTCCTACCAAACCACAGGAAAACACTAAAGCAATTGAGCTCACTGTTCGCAAACCTGGGAACATCACGGGAGGAGCAACAGCACCTCTGCCTGCGGTGACATGGATCATTTCCCATGGTCTTTCCAAAGAGCAGGCCCAAATTTCACCCATGACAACTACAAGATCGCAGTGGGCTTCCCAGGGAGCTGGGTCAGGTCCAATACAATTACCCTTTTCCCTCCTTTGCCTCTGAAGGGCCTAGGCACCACACGGAGCACCGACAATTTGGGATGTATAACGCGAATGTGTGCAAGCACAAGGAGCAGAGCTGCAGCTGCAGTGGAGACCCCTTCCTCTCTTCACAGAGCCCTGGGCACTAGAGAAGGATGTGGCAAGTTACAAAGTAAAATTGCTTAAAGCAGTTTGGACCTGTTCTGACACCAGTAGTGGCAGATGGTGCATGCTATTATTAAATCACGATTTCCAGCTTGTAAAAATAATTATATGGAAACTTCTGCCCTTGGACAACAAATTAATATCTTTATTTTGGGCAAATGCAAGAGAAGACTTGTAGTTAAATAACTTTCCTATTTTGACAATAAATGAAAAATAAATCTTTCTCGTAATTGGAAACACATAGAAAATAGGATGCAGCCAGACTAGTTAAAGGTCAGTGGCCACTTACCCTCCTCTCCCGAAACTGACAGTGTTCTCGTGACAACCATAAAAGCTGCTTTGAATTTTAGTTCCCTAGAAAGTAAATATAAGGAATCCCAAAGCTGTAACCACAAGTGCCACAACTCTTAACACTGATGTCATATTCAGCTTAATGTGCACTGCAGAAGTCAGTATGTTAAAGCTTCCAAATCATCCCATCATGGTATACGAGCAGAAAATAGTCACTACCCCTCACCCCACAGCCCCGGGGCACGGACCACAATGCCTTCATTTGATGCAGTGTTAACAGCAGGATGTGTTTTATTCCCAAGCATTTATCGTAGGGCATGCTAGGCTTTAGGGACCATTTATGTGATCTGTTACAGCTACATGTCTCACACTACTGCATATTTTTTCTTTGTTTTGCAAGTGTTCCAATTCCAACTACAAAACAAATGTTCTCATTCTTTAGGCACCAGTTTACATTTGTTTGTGCCAATTTGGTTTTGTACCAACTAGCTAGGGTAAAGGGGCTGCCTTTCAAATCCTTTCCTAGGATTTTAGATGCAAGGGAAGAGTGTAATTAATGGATGTCCAGCACAGCCCCTCTTGATGCATTGATTTCTTACTCTTCAGAAAATGTTTGGGGAGAACGAGATAACCCTTGACTGTCAGGAGTCCGCATAAAACCCATAGATCTGAATTTAGAGAAACCGCTAATGATTTTGAATGCTGAGAAAGGGTAATGTAGAGACTGATTTTCTGAAGCAAAAGAAATCTTCTTTCAGCTGTAATGCCTTAGCATACTTCAAAGGGTGCTTATGGGACCACCAAGTCAGATACCAAAGGACACCCGGAGCAAGAGGCAAGTGGAAAAAAATCTTTTGGTTCCTGGTGGAAGGTGCATGAAGATGGGACAAGAGCCCCTTCCTGGGCCAGGAGCAGGCACCAAACACAGCGCTGAGCACCCAGGCAAGCAGCAGGGATGCTGACAGCAGCACCAGCTTGCTTCCCAGCGCCCTCACAGCTGGGCTATATTACAGTGATTATCTTTTCACTGCAATTTAGATTTCACTTAGCCATTTCTATTTAGCACTGAACTTACAAAAGAAAAACACTTCAGGACTACATACCTTGGCTATTTCCTTTAAAGGTTTAATTTGCCCATCTCTTACATAACGTTCTGAAAGAAAAGCTCAAGAGATGTGTTTTTTCCTTCATTCCCAGTGTGCAACTAAAACAAGGCAAGATTGATACTTGTACAAAATTAGTTAAAATGATCCTCATTTAGCAAATAATAAACCTGCTAATGCATATACCACTCAAATAAAGAGTGCAGAAAGATGACAGGACACAAGCACATCAGGCAACATTGCTGGATATTGCCCTTAGCTTTACACAAATGACAAAGCCTTTTTTCATGATGCACAAAGGATCAAACCTCAAACTTGTTACCCAGAACTGTTTACTAACCCACCATGCAGTGCACAAGAGAACAACCTCAGCTTTGAAGAAGAAAAAAAAACCCTCTCATTTTTACTGAGTGATGTTGATGCTCTTTAGAAAGATGATGGCACCGCCTGGGCGACATGTTTTAATATGAGATGACAGAGAGAGGAAAGGTTAACAAAAAAAGGAAATACCTGGGCCACAAAGCCAGCATGCTGCAAACCTCATAACTGAAGCCAGTACAAAGAGCAAAATGTTACATCTCTCTCTTCAGAATCAAGAAGTTCAAAAATAATCCTCTTCAGTGTTCACTAAACATACTGCCCTATGTCAGCTGGCCTACAACAGAGAGGGATGTACAAAGAAAGGAAAGACCTAGCTCAAGCAATACCACATGCACCCAGTTCACCACCACGGGGCAAATCTACCAGCAGTTCAGTTTGTGCAGCCTACAACTGCTGAACGACTTTGCCACTGGAAACCTCACTTTTTAGGTTTCTGAGATAATATTCTCCTACAGTAGGAGAACTGCTAGAGGAGGACACCCAATAGCTCCCAGCCAGAACACAACCTGCCTTCAGCAAGACCTTTGATTTTCACAGGCGGGCACTGAAGTTGCTCTTCACAACAAAGCGCAGGCCGGCTGTTGTGTAACTAACCTTAGGCAGCCTTAGATAAGTCATTCCTTCTCACAGACCAACTGACCTTAAATAATGTCCCCAGTGTATTCAGAGCCAATAAGTTTCTCTTTCAGAGCTCAACTGACAGGTCTTCTCCTTCCAGCTATTTCTTCAGCAAGGCGCTCAAAGAAGGTTTCAAGAGAAATCTTGTGCTCCGTCTTCCAATAGCAGCTTTCCAGGTCAGAAATGAAGCACAGAATCTCAGCTCCACATTTTTATCTCCCTTTGAAGGCTTCTTTGAGGCTTCATCGCAACAGAGCTAGTGACAGCCTTTGCAGGACTGAAGGGGGAACTGAACTGGGTGGTAACTGGAAAATGCAGGATACCTTGGGAAATTTTGCGGCAAGTCTGCCACTGAGTCAGGACAGGATGAAAACAGCCAGCCATGCAGATGAAACACTGCTTTGTATTCTGGACAAGGCAAAACAAAGGTCTGGTGATGCAGAGCTCTCACTTGTCATGCAAGGGTCAGTAGCAAAGGCAAATTCCACCATGGCATTTCCGTTGTGTCACTCATCCCATTACTGAGGGAGGGTACAGCAGTATCTTTCATTTCTCATTCCAAAATGCCATTTAACATAGCTACGCGGTATCCCCCAGCTGCCACATTTCACTCCAGAGGTGGGACCATAAACCCCTGTACAGAGCTACCACCACAATACGCTCTACAAGCACATACTGCAGTTGCAGTAGATGGTAGAGACTGGTCATTCCCACCACAGCAGTACAGAAGGGCAGAGGAGCACGTGCCATGTCACTAGCCCCATCCCGGCTGCGAGATGACAGAGCAGCTCTGCACTACACCGTGGGAGGAGATAGAGACAGCACAAAGGCAAGAGAGGCTCTACACCATTCCTGGAAGGCTGCTTCTTTGCCCACGCAGACGTCCGCATTACCCACTGGCGGGAGCAACGTTCCAAAAGTACTGTGCTCTTCAAAGCTGGAGCATAATCCTTTAGATCCTAAATATCTATTAACCACTCAGAGAAGGCATAGGCATCGAAAGCCTATTTTCTGACAGCGCCTAAGTCACTGGTCTCTACCTGAGCATCAGTTTCCTACTTGCAAACCAGGCCCAAAGGGCTTCCCACCATTCTGCGTGTTGCTCCACTCATTCAACTGGAGCTCAACAAGTGTTTTGGGCCGAGGGCAGGTTTAACACACACATCCCTCAAGACAGCGAGCCGGGAGCAGGACGGGAGCCCTGCCTGCCTGCTACAGCTGGCCAAACTACACTTCACTGATAAGGCTCTGCACTGCTGAAGAGTAAAATTATCTTCTGTGTAAGACGGCATTCCCTCACAGCACAAGCAAAAAGATATATATATTTCCTGGGTTTGTCATTCCAGTCCATCTCCAGAACTGCTGAGGAGCTTTCTAGTAACACTCACCCTAGCTGCTAAGCAAAGAGCTTGCAGAGACGAGTTACTGGAATCTATTCCTCCCGCATTAGTCAGCATATAAGAATACATCCTCTGACTTCATTAAATTTTAATTGGAGTACATGCGAATAGGTTTTACTGGCTACTTAAAGAACATCCGAGTACAAGGTGTTCTCATGAAAAGCTAGAAAGCAGCATCCTTTCTAGCTTTTCTTTCCCATTTTTTTAGGCATCCATCATCAATTTCTTCAGGTCAGTTAACATTTTTGAGCTACTGCAAAGGAGCATGGAAAACAGCCACAAAGTGCAAATAAAGCACTTTGGAAGGAAACTGGAAACAGACCATTAACCCTGCGTTTCTCGTAATTATCTAGACAAAAATTAAATGCAAAATCCCAGAGCAGCTGTTGCATTAGCTTGGCAGTTGGTGGTATTAAACTCAATCACTGATTTCTTTGCTGCCATGTATGTTTGGGTTGGACTGACCAGAGTTTTATGTGCTCAGTGTGCTCAGATATTCTGAAATAACTGCAGAATCAAACTGCAGGGAAAAATCCCACTTGTAAATTCTGAGATTTCCTTAATAATCACCTTCTCTTGTACATGAACACATACACTTTTTCTTCACATTTTCTTTACTGTCAAGAAACTTTGCACGCACTTTATTGCCTGCCCCAGGCAATAAAGGACAGCCCCAGATCTCCTTCAACACAAACTTGAGCACTATGAGCAGATATCCAACTTTCATAAAAGACACCCAACGCAGCCTGAATTGCCTTAGAGCAGTCTACACCAGCAGAAAAACTAACCAGGGAAGCAACTTGACTGCCTTCTCCCTCTGTGCATTTGGGTGGGCAAGAGGCACAGCTGGGAGGGGAGCTCAGTGCAGGGCTGCACGAGACACAAAAGGCAGCTTACGCTGTGTGCTGTGCTGCACTGTCCGCTGCGTAAGGCAAAAATGAAATTGCAGCAATTCAGAACCACAGGGAAGAATTTACTGGCGTATTCCTGCACATTTGCTCAAAGTGTATATTCTGCACAGGGATGCATTCTGGCAATGCAGGAGACTGACACACTTTCTATGGCAGTGTCCTAATATTAGAAAAAATTGGTCATAAGTTAAAAATGTTACAGAAATAGCAAAGGATCATAAGTTAGCAGCTGAGTCAGAGCTTGATCTGCTGCTACTTGACTTTTATGTTACTTTATTATATTTCTTTTTTAAAAAAATGCAGGCACATCACACAGTGTTTTTGAACAGTCTGCTTGCATCATTGCTTATGATGAAAAAATGAATGGTTGTAGAAGGGAAATTCTTGCATGCTACCAAGAAAAGTCATTCAAAATAGAAGGAAAGGACACAGAGCCACTCCCAGACACCAAGGCCATGTGTGTTGCAAGTTGTTTGCCAGTAATGGCAGTCCCTGTTGCAGACTGTGTATGGCAGGAGGTTGCCTCCTTCTTATAGGCATGGATGGGGTTCTCAGTAAGAAGTCCGGAGATTTTGATGGAATTATATCTGCCAATAAAGTGGCATAAATACTAAGAATCTTGTTCGATACAGTCTCCAGCATATATAGATAACAGACAATATAAGCATGTAACAGAATTAAGTCAGAGGTGTTAGCTATGGAGAAACGGTATGAATGTCATAGCAGTAAAAAGCCTGTTCATCTGTTGGATCTAGTTTTCATAAACTAACCCCTGACACCCAGAAACTTGCTAGAAAGAATAGTCATATTCATTTTGTTATTTATGACTATAACTTTTCCTACTTTGACAGTTTGTAATAAAGAAATCATGAACTGCAACCTGCCTGCCAGGCTCCCACCTTCAGGGCAGAGCTCAGGACACAAGTGTGGGACAGTGTGCGACTCACTGGAGGGGACAGGATGTGGAAGGCTGGTATGTGCCCTGCTCCAGTACCTCAGATGGAGCTGCTAGATTGGCCGGCTGCAGCAACAAAACGTAATTTGAGGAACAAGAACACAAGTATGTAGAAGAAAAGGGAACCCATTTTTCCACATCTCCTCTTAATTTCTTGTCCTTTCTTCTACTCTTCACAGCATGAAGGAGATGGACATCCCCAACAGAGTTCAGCCTATGGAATTTCTTCAGGCAGAGATGCAGGGCCAGGCAACACAGTGCAACATCAGTGCAGCATCAGCAAGCTCAGTCCTTCAGCCAACCCAGCTTGCAGGATCCCACACAGCCTCGCTTCTCAGCAGAGCTAGATTTGAGCAGGCCACAATGCAACTTTCAGCTTCCAGTTCTGCATCTAACAAGTTCTTTTACTAGCTTGGGCATCCTCTGCATTGCACTTGTTTGCAGAAGTGGCACAACCTCCTTTGCTCAACAGCCAGGAGATGAAGAAGCCGTGAGTGTTCAGCAGTGAACTCCCAACAGCTTTTTCCTCATTGCTCATTCCACCAGCAAAGCTCAAGGAGCTGCTTAGCTACCTTCTACATACGTGGCCGAGAAGGCCAGCATCCAGGCCTGTTTTCTGCACAAATAGCCTAGGAGACTTACATATATGTAATGTGAAGTAAAAGGCAGACAGTGAATCAGGAAATCTCCTGTCAAGCGTCATGCTGCAAGGCAGAGCAGAACACAGCTCCGATACGAGTTCTCAGCGTTGCTTAAAACACTAAAGACATGCAACATCACAACATTTCAACCCAAAACGCATAGCTTCCTGAGGAGTAACATGCAGAAGCCTGCTAAAATAATAAGAAGAGGGGAAAGGATGCTTCTTAATAGAAAAACAGATGACTAAAAAGCTATTCAACCCAAAATGAAACTGTCAATGCTTTACAACCAAGAGCAGTAGATCCCTCAGAAACATGCAGATCCTGGCTCAACTGCAACTCTGCCTAGAAACAGAGCCTGAAAAAGTCTTTTTACTAACAACAACTTTGGAATGCTTACGCCTGTTTCACCGAGTTTGTTTTGGTTTTGAATATAGTAATATACAAGCAATGAATTCTTTTTTTTTTTCTCTCTCTCTCTCAAAGTACAGCTCCCATAAGCTAAAAACTAAATGGGAATGCTTTGCTTCCTGGGGTATGTAACTGGAACATTTTTCTAGCACCTAATAAAACATTGTTTGGTTGATACTAACCATTAAAATATGTGTTTCAAGTCATGTAATGTTCCCTGTGAAATTTGCCTTTTTGCTCCATGAAGAAAGGCCACTGAAAGGAATCCTGCAGCCATAAGGATCTCACTTATTTCATGGAAGTATCATTTTAAAAGCCCCACAACAGGATCAAAGCACTGTTGAGAACAGATGTTCCAAGCTTTACAAATTCCAGCATAAGTATTTTTACAACGTTTATCACTGCTAAATTTTTTCGGCCTAATTTTCCCGTATAAGCAGCATGCAGGCACTTCCCTCCTTGAGGGACACATGTTCACACATGGCCTGGGCTCCAACCATTGATCCTCTCATCCTTGAATACCTCCACTGTCCATCCTAAGGGAGTGCTGTACAGTGTCCCATGACAGCCAGCCTCGAGCAACACCTACCCTGCAGAAGAGGTGGCTCTCCTTGCTCTGCAATTACCCCTGCGGCTGCCTGCCCTCCACCTGCCGAGAGAGTCCAGCTGAGCACCACACTGGCTTGGCATTACCAAAGAGTCAGGTCCACCGAAAATGCCCTTCTCTTGCAAATGGAGCCATAAGGATGGAAGGGTTTAATTTCTGTAGTGCCAGTGCTCCAGGAGAAAGGCTGATGGATCACAGGAAACCCCTCCAAGGCTGCTCAGAACCCACACGGCTCCACAGTCTTGACATGATCACCACCACCCTTGCCCCAAAACACCATCACACTGCAGTGCTCCCTCCCCTCTTGACATCCCCACCAGACCACCATGGCAAGGACTGGCCCTGAGCAACCTCTTCTAATTTTGCAGCTAGCCCTGCTCTGAATTAGGGGCTACACAACAGACTTCCAAGGTACCCTCCTACCTATATTCTTCTAAGATTGCAAGTCTAATTTTCAAGTAGGTGTCATATGGAAATGCCCTCGGGCACTTCAGCACCTCAAGAAAGCACCCTGCCACACGGCCCAGCTCCTCCTATGGATGGAGGAGCCCTCTGCACATGCACAGCACCTAAAGCGATGCTCCTCCAGTCACGTAATTCACCACTACTATCTATCTACTTGCCTAGATGCATTAGGAGTTGCTAAGATAGTTAATACAGTGGGCAGTACTAAAGCAAGACAAGCAGAGCCAAACAAGCGAAGCTGGGCAAACGCAGGCCTTTTCCATGGAATCTGGTTATTCTCAAGAGAGCTGCAGCGAGTCACCATTTCTAGTAAGGAGTGCAGAGGGCAGAGTGCATATATTTCAACTGCAATTCAAATCACGGCCAAAAACCCATTGAGAGTGAAGTTCCCTGGAAGTTTAGCTCTCCACAGAAGGTTTGTGTATACAAACAGCTTCCCAGGAACATCACCAAGCTCTCTAGTTGACGAAGAAGTCTGAGCGCTATGCAGTACTGGGCAGCTTCGTGAGAGTGAGCTATACACCAACACAATATTCATGATACCCAAGAGGCTGAAACATACAATTTATCTCTAAAGAATAACATACTTTTTTTGTATCTTGAAAAGGGGGATCTGAAACAGGGGATCTCAACCAGCTCCTTTGAAACTTCACATATTCACAGAACAGGGTGTTTGCAAACA
The DNA here is from genome assembly GCA_013389825.1 of Crypturellus undulatus. Taxonomy (NCBI): domain Eukaryota; kingdom Metazoa; phylum Chordata; class Aves; order Tinamiformes; family Tinamidae; genus Crypturellus; species Crypturellus undulatus. Next base: position 703,516 of record VWPW01030076.1, read on the forward strand.
GGACCCCACAAGCACATCACTTCTCCAATATGCACCCAGTTTAGTTCCACCTGTTTCCATGTGCTACCTTCCCAATTCCTACAATTTGCTTGCACATCCTGTTTCACTATGAGCACGAGCTTCTGTCCTGGGGCCCCTTCGCTTCTCCCTCATGGGCATGAGCTTAAAGAGCAGTCAGCCTGGGAGCAAAGACTCAATAGCCAAGTTTACCCCTACAGACTGTGACCCTGCATCAAGGTACCACGCGTTGCCAGAGCCTGCCTTTCCCGCATGTTTGTGCCTACTTTTCCCTACATGCTTTTGGCTTCACTGACATGGCCAGCAGTGCCACGTCCACATCTTCCATCAAGCATCTACAACAGTAGCCTCTGAAAGAGAGGCACAAGGTAGAGGAGGTCTATCCAAACAAGTGAAGAGGTAAAGGACACTCAGAAAGCAAAGGAGAAGACAGAACCCAATTTTCAGCGAGATACGGGGATCTGGGGATGCTAGAGGATAGACTAGGATGCAGATCCAAGGATGGACAAGGACAATAATTCAGAGGAGTCAGACAGAAACGGAAAGCTGTGGAGGAGCCCCCAACAGCAAAGAGACTAAAAATACCCTACATGAGTTAAGACATCTGAGACAGAAAGTGGTGGCATGTTTCACTCAAAGGAAATATCAGTCTCACTTTTTTTTTTTTTTTTAATCAGCCGTCATCTCAGAGGACTACAAGAGACTTGGGCCTGTGTTTATTTTACCTAGCCTAGAGCATCTAGTTGAAGCAACAGGGAGCTGATTTACTCTGTGGAGGTGGCTCTCTTTCTCCATTGACTTTCCCATAGAAGGACCAGGCCTCTGACCTAGGCCTATTCATCAACACAAAACATCACATGTTCATCAGCACACACGAATGCAGCACTTCAAAGACAATGTTCTCAGATGAGGTTTCTAACATTTGTCTCCCCAGTTCCTCAACTTCCAATGAGCAGTGCAGACACAGCCTTAACAGTAGCTCCCCCAGCCACAGGAGCCTGGAATATAGTGAGGAATTGTAAAAGGGGCACTCAAAATTACATGATGAGTTATTAATATTTTGTTACTAACGTTATTACCCTATCCAGAACCGAGTTTGCTTTGTTATCTTGCCTTCCCTCCCCAAGCAGCTCTGTTGTGTGCTTTTAAGACCATGACCAGTTTTTCAGGCCTTCTGAGTCTGCCATAAAAAAGAAAAGAATATCCTACAACATTTCTCTTTTGTTTTTCTAAATAAAAATAATGTATAGCTCTAACTTGATAATAAATATGCTCAGAGGCTGTCCTTAAGTAAAAGCTTTTGATAACAAATTGCCTATGCTAACTGCTATTTTACTGTTGAATTTTTTATTGTTGCTTAAGCACTGCAATTATGCTAATATGCCTGAGAGGATGGTACACTAAAGCATTGAATGTGACAGATATAATACTCAATAAAATGTTAATCTTACCTGAAAATTGGAATCAAATAGCCTTATTAGTATTTATTGATATGGCATCTTCAACATGTTTCTTAAGAGGAATATATATACTCACTAGATAGTTTTGAATATACCCTGCTATTTCTAGTGCTTCCACATGGCTTAATTCAAGGTGACTATTACACCCCGCCACTAATTTATAGTTCCTTTTGGAATAAGGAAAAAGTGTGCTGCTTTGAGAGCCACACGACATCCCCGCAGCCCAGGAAGTCTTTTCCCCTTGGCACCTCTCAATTAACAGCATTCATTTTTGAGGGCACAATCAGTCTTTCACAACATGCACCTCTTCTGCCTAACATAAGGGCACGATGGTCTTGGATCCAATCAACATCTGGGCTCTGCTGTTGTACAAAGACATTGCAAGCTTTGTCCCTCCTTTCCAATGAGTAAAAGCAAGCAGTCTTCAACACCTTCATTTTCTCATCTTTGAGATCAGGAAAGAAAAACCCTGTAATATGCACATGTTTGTAGTGTAACTGTATTCATGTCCATGACCAAGCTCTATAAAACTGACCATTTTTACACAGCGCACTGGTAGGGTTTTCAGAAACTGCAAGTGAATGCTTAAATACTGTCTTAAAACTTCCATACTTGCAGTGCTTTCACTCACAGAAGTTAAATTGACTGACAGAACCACAGAAACATCAACAGTAAAACGTTACATTTTCTGATAGACAAACAAGATTTTTGTTGCTGAATTCTGTAAACCTCCTCTCTGAAAAACATTAGGTTGAAGCCATCTAGGAAATGTTTCAATGAACACTCACAGTGGGGAAGACCCAACTGACTGGCCACCAAAATCTGGGATTCCCAGACTGCTCAAAGATTCATGATGCCACCCACATGGCGCTGCTCACAACACACCAGCGTGTCCTGGGACTTTCTTAAGCAACGCTTATAACGCATTTTTGCTTGCACTCAGAGCAAGACTTCTGTTCTTAAGTTCATGGAAGGAAACAGGACTGTTTCACAGCATGAAGATCTTAGACCTGCTCCACAATACCTCCTCTGTGGGTGGAAGCAAGAAGCACAGAATTAGAAAACAAAATTTTCACTTGCAAAATTATTCAGACAAAACTACAGGATTGACCTGCACTAGCATCTCTGGTGCGAGTCAGACCTCAGGGCTCATCTGTCCCAAGCTGCCCCAGCAGCAGATTCACATGTGAGGACGCAGGCATCAAGCTGTGCAGCCACACTCCTGGGAGGGCCCCTAGCACAGGCCTTCCACAAAGGTGGCAGAACTCATCCCTGCCAGGTTGAGTGAGGTCTGTCATTATTTTCAACCCTGTAGTGAAAGTCTAAATTGAAGTTTGGCATATTGCTTTCTTTTACTAAACAGCAATGTTTGAATGTTAACTCCAGTCCTGACAGGCATATTTATGGAGTATTCTTTGCAAATAATCTTACCCTGACCAGTCCAAAAGGTCAGAATCATAAAAAATAATAAAACCAACAATAAAAAAGACCAAGGTTGTAAAACCATCAGTGTCACTGGTACAACCCCTCAACTTATTAACTGTCCTTGCATCAAGGTGAACTACAAGGTCTTATATTTATTTAATTGATGGAGATCAAAAGATCAGAGGGCACACAGTAAATTGTGTCCTGCCATGGATGTATTTTGCTTTCAAGATTTGAAAAAAAAAAAAAAAAAAAAAAAGGACAAGGGTGACTTCAGAAAGGCATCCCCTTATTTCTCTTTTCCTTATTTCTCTCTTGACACCATCTGCATTTCTCGGAGTTATTTGAGAGTTTTTTCCACGTTCCTGCACCCCTGGGACACAACAGCTTATCTCTACTTAGCAGAAGATGGTACTAAACAATAAAACACTGGTATAACTCTAGGGGAGATACCAGTTTAAGGATGAAAGACAAATATTAGAGAAACCAAACAGTTCCCAACAAAGTCCAGCAAGTGTTAAAGTAGTTCCCACTAACTTGATTTTAATTTTAGATGTCCTAAAATCCCAGACATTCACTTCACTTTCCTCCTTAGCTACACAAGGAAGATGAAATACTACCTAGACTTGTGAAAGTTGCTCAGAGATACCAGGGCTGCCTGAGACCTGCTCATGCTTGCCTGGGTAGAAGGTCTGCAGGCCCTAACTCCTGAGGAAGCAAGGGAGACGCAACAGTACTTTTTCAATGCCCAGCTGGTGAGCTGGGATTTTTACACATAGAAAAAGCTACTACTGGGTTTGCAGTCATGATGGCACAAACCAGGAACAGAAGAACAAGAAAAAAAAAAAAGGGAATCCGCTGCCATCCCACCACACCTTGGAAACAAAGAGGAAAAGTGATCGTGTGGTTCCTGTGTAGCTCAATCACATATCTTGTTTATGTATTATATATGCTCAGGTGCTCTGATAACCCTAAATTTCAGTACCTCTGAATTGTCCTGTCACATCACAAAACAGAAGAGATTAACCAGCTGAGAATGAGAGACTAAAACCATTCTGTGGATCTCAGAAGAAATACAAACTCCCAGGAAACTGCTACAAAGAACCAGAAATGAGGCAGTCACCTATTTTTATCACAAGTTTAGATTACATGCCACTGACCAAGGATTCCTCTTCTACGAGCTCGCACTTCATTCGCAAAAGACCTCACCACCGAGGTGAAAAAAGGACACAGGGCACCAGAAAAACAGCTGTTACATCAAAACTAGTCATTGGCCAGACAGCTGCTTCTACACAGAACCACTGAGCTTTGCTTTTTACTGTTAGCTTTGAATCATGTTGCGCAGATAGGAATATCACAGTCTCCAATTTCTAACAATTGACAGGTTAGAACTCTCCAGAAGTCGTCCTGTCCATTGCCCTGCCACGAGGAAGGATTAGTTCTCCTAAACCATGTTTGATGGAGCTTTTCAAACTGGCTCTTAAAGCTTTCCAAAGACTGAAGATTCATAACCTCCTCAGGCAATACATTCCAGTTTAGTTATTCTTAATGTTAGAGATCATTAGCTAATGTCTCATCTAAACTTCTCACGCTGCAATTTAAGCCTATGACTTCCTGTCTTAATGACAGCATGTGGATTTACAGTTTGCTCCCTCTCTCCAGGACAAACTCACTATTGCCAAAATTTACAAGCTCAGGCACCAGTGGGACTTGCCCGCTCTTTGCCACTGTGCTTCTGCTCCGAGGTCTTAGCTTTGTGTGTCTGTGTGTGCATTTCTTTTCTTACCCCAAGAGAACAGGCAGCTGCGATATCACAAGGCTGTTTCAAGAGAAGAAGCTCACATCCAAAGGCTGATGCATTCAGGCACACCCAATTATAAAATACTCTGAAACAAGAAAAAGAAAACATTTAGGTTAGTAGGCATAAGGTCCACTAGGAAGGAAAAACAGCAACTCTGAACTGCAGTTTTTCCACCTCATTATTTAATATCCAAATTAATTTTCAAAAGCATCTCCAATGACTGCAGAAACATATTTCTCCACCACTCAAATGCAACCACGTATTTTCTGACAACTACCATACAGAGGTGATTAATCACTCTCCTAGGAGCCAAAGTGCACCCTTGAACTGGCAAAAAGTTCTGCCAAACCATAATACCCAATACGCATCAAAATCAGAGCGCTCCACCTTCAAAACTTTATTCACAGTGACAGAGGATAAATCTTAATGTTGCCTCTGATGACTATTTTCAGGATCACTGAAACCAAGATAGGCAGGACTCTTAGTTTACCCTAAGATTTGAGTGTGCATAATTATGGACAGATACATAAGAGAAAAGCTATATTTGATGAACAACTGAATAACTTGAGTGTTCACAGCACAGTCCCTACCTCCCGATCTTCAAGGTGATCTATCTAGTGGGGCAAAACAAGAAAGAAAAATTCTCCTGAATTTGAGTGCTTAGTGAAAGACAGGAGAGAGTAAAAAAAAGAATATACAAGAGCAGCATTGGAAAAGGCAAGGGTGGAGCTCTGAATGGCACAAACATCCCATATTTCATCAGCATACAGGCAACAAGGGAGAGGAGTGATAATACATTTGCCTTCATACTTTTGGAGGCAGTCAGGAAAACATAGCCAGATAGAAGTAGCCTGTTTGCCACTATATTCCCTTTTGCCAATGGATCAGCTTTCACACCCACCTCATGTAAAATCCTGGCTTCCACTAAACAGGGACTGCTGTTCGGCCCAGAGCGGCTGCGTAACAAACGGGCATTTTCTAAGGGCTGAAACCCACAGCCACTGAATTCATGATCTGCTCTGAACACAAGGTGCCAGCCACACATCTAAGGGCTAAAAATGCCAATGCAACAACTCAGTGTCTTCTCTGTTGTCCAATTCTGCCCACCTGACCATCCCTTTCACTACTGCATTTTGTCCATTTCCAAGTTTCCACTTGAAATGTTTGTTCTTTTTCAATCCCTCTCTATTCCCCTGAACTTTTCGTTTCCTTGAATATTTCACTCCTACAAATGCCAGCACTTGTAGCCAGCCCAACTGCTGTCAGCACAGGGAGGTGATACACTCTTATTTAGCACAAATTTGGTAAAGGAAGTGTTGTTTCCAAGGCTAAAGGTTAGAAGCAAATACTTGCACTACCAATATGTCTACAGCACACAGTAGCTGAGGAGACCGAGCAATAAATTCCTTTACTGAAGATGTAGAATCCAAAGTAATCCAAAATGTATGATGGCCAACTCAGCAAAGACCTTAAATGCTCGTGCATCTTCAATAAAATAAGTAGCTCCAATGACTTCCACAGACCATCTGTAGTCTTGCACAAATTATCTACCTAAATACTAGTGAGAGATAAGGATGTTCAGTAGGGGGTATACATGCAAGAAGTGCTTGAACCATGAAAATATATCCATTTCTACGGCAGAATGACAGCTGTTGAAAACCATGAAGTAGTATTGAATGGCAGCCCATGACAGGCAGCCAAGGAGACTACCACATGCAATTGAACCTGCCAAGGGATTAAGTTGGGTCAAAATGTAATTACGCAAACTGGAACCTAGCCAAGGCACCAGCTGGTTTAAGAAAATTGTGAGAGGTGATCAAAAGTTTCAAAGATAGAGTCCTCTTTCTGTTAATTGTTTGGTGAGTCAGTCACTGAAGTCTCAGAACTCTGAGAGACTATCTGAGAAGGGGAAAATATGAGGCACACACTTAAAAGTCATTAGAAGTGATTAGCAAATGGCTTTGTCCCCCATGGCAATGCTCACTGCACACGTGCACAGAAGTCTGGCATGGTCATGCTGAAAAGTGGCATTAGTTCCTTTGATACTTCTGGTGGGAGGCACTTAGGTTTACAAATATCTCACTGTCAGAAGTTACAGACAATGGTTGAGGAACTTTTGCATGTCCCAGCCAGGTCACACCTAACTCCAAATCCAACGTTCAGACAGGCAGAGTCCTGTTGAAGGTAGCAACGCAAACAACCACACACAAAAGCTGATCTAGATCCATAGTAATGTTAATCCTACTTGCAAGTGGTATATAAAGCCCAGGTCATGTGCAAAAGGAGGTTTCAAACATTTGGGATCGTAGCCTAGTTCTAGCCTTCTTCCAACTGCTGGAGGATTGGGAGCACACAAGGCACACAGTGGCAAGAACAGAAAGGATGCTCCACAGCCAGACAGCTGAATGTCACTGAAAAATTAGAACCTGTTTAGCCTCTGCCACAAACCTCCTGAATGATGGTAGCCAAGCCAACCAAAACTTTATCATTGTGCCTTTTTCCCCCCAAAACACACACAGGCCTCCTGCAGAAGATCTGAATGTTAACAATATTATCTGACTGAGACTAGAATTTCTACTATGACCCTACAGAGTGCTGGAAAAAACATCCTGAAGTTTTCCAAAAAAAGTAGTAATAATAACAATAATCAGGCCTTGTTAGTCTCAGTTTTGGCACCTGAAATTAGTAGATGCCTCTGCTTCTTATCTACCTGAAAAACGTTATTTGAGATGCAGTCATTATTATCTAGGAGGCAGTTGGATGTGACAATGCGGAAACGGAAATGAACATTTTGTCTATTTTATTTGGTGAACTGTCCAGAGGATGTGCATTAAATAAATCAAATCTTTCACTGGTGAAGAAAATGAGAAATATTAAATACCTACCTCCTCAACAAGTGCTGTACACCTTGAGTTTCAAGTGCCATCGTTTGCTCTGGAAGTGACAGCAAATGAACACACCACTAAAAAGTGCCATATTGATTTTGTGCACTTTTTTTTTTCCTTTAAGAAAACAAGCCAGGAAAAGGCAGACATTTCACAGCACAGATTGATGCAATTTGTGCTAATGGTCTAAGTGTGGATAGATATAAGTAGCAGCTTGATTCTGGTTATGGAGAACAGTCAATGGAGACCGAATGGCAGCAGGGCACAGCTCACCCCTGCCGCAGCAACACCTCCCTGGTGCCGCTTCATGGTTAGCGGGACAAGAGCCAAGGGCACAGCAGAAACAGTCTCCCAGGCACCTGCTGTCTTCCAGCAGCACGGAAAAGCTGGGGACAAGAAACTGCGGAGAAAGCTCATCAAAGCCACAAGCTAAAAGACAATCAGTGTCCTTGGATTTTCCAAAAATACAGTTGCTGAAATCTAGGAAGTCTCTGGCGAGCATGTGCAAAACTGCTACTTTTTTGTCAAAATGTAAAAACTTGGCCAAGACTTCAAGAAAGCAAAGAAATAAACACCCCAAATCCCTTATCCCCGTTGCTTCTCTGACTTAGCAAATCACCTCCGTGAAGTCCTCAGGCACCCTGTACATGGCAAGGACATGGCTTTATTTTTTTCGAAAGAGGAACAAAACAGCTCTATGATTCTTGACATTCTTCCCAATGTCTCCCCAACCAGTCATCTCCAAAACAGCTCAACTGCTTTAGCTGGAGTCGTCAGCAAAAAGAGGCTTTGACAGATGGAGAGAGCTAGGAGAGCGTGTCCCAGAGCTCACTCCTTCCTCCCTCTGTGCACGAGCCGGAGCCACGCGTCCGTCTGCATGGGAAGGCGATGGCCGAGAACCCAAAGATGGCAAAGAATGTTTTTTTTCTAGCGTATCAATGCTGACCAAGGCTTTGCAACACAGCACCCTGATGGGGTAGGACGGTTTCGTGCTGGATGGGGACTGAACTAACGAGAAGATGGTGCAGAGGCCTCCGGGACACACAGAGCGAGGTCTCCCTAGAGCCAAAGTGGTAATTAACTGATATTGCTAATGGCCTCTAATGCCTGAAATGAAGTGCAAGGAAACGGCCTGAGGAAGACTAATGCCAAGCAGTAATAAAGATGGAGGCCAGACTGTTTCTGAAATAAGAAAATTTTACTTTAGGTTATTCATTATTAAAAAAAAAAAGTTTCAGCACGCGGGGACATCCTGTTCATTGTATTAAATTAAAGGGATGATTCAAAAGGGAACAGCTTTCAGTAGGCAGGGGAGAGGGGAATCGATTTCAGGTTGCTACGGACAACTGGGCTGTTTCCTGTAAGACTAAATCTGATTCAGCTTCACAAACCCAACAACTAAACATCCCCTGAAATGCACCACACACTCTCTCTAAATAAGTAAATACAATAAAACACAGACTCTGGTCATCTCCCTGCTTTTTGCTGAACTAAGGACATGCTCAAACCTGCTAATTACTGCAAAATGCAGGACAGAGTTGGCTCAGCAATGGCTTTCGAACTACAAGCTCAACACCTTCTGCTGACTTATAGAGAAAAAAATTATTTAACGACAGCGTGGCATTTGGCAAAATGAACCAGAATAGAGCACAGATTCATCTCCCTCTGAGCCCTTTTACAGGTTCTGGGTTTACAGCTATGTTTAAAATAACGTTTGCTAACCCAGCCCATTGCAGAGCTTAACTAGCAAAGGCCAAAGGCAGTTCAGCCTATCCAATTCCCCATGGAGGGCAATTTAACCTGCCATGGGCTTTGAAGAGGAACAATTTTGGCAACAATACCCCAGAACCAGCCAGGTAGCTACTTCAGATGGAAGAAGCATGCGGGACACAACACGGTTGCCATTTTCTGGGCCTTGGCCTGACAGCTTTCCTCTTTCCATACCTATCACCAGAGTTGTTTCAAACAGGTTGTTTCCCTCTTCCTGCAGTAAATAAAGCAGTGCAGGCAAAGGATTTCACCACCTCTGTGCCTGCAGAGACAATGTGGCCTTGCCTTTTCCTACATGTTCTTTTCAACTGAAGGTCAGAAGAATGTGTTAGGACTTGCTCCTTACATCACAGATCCCCTAGGCCTTGTATGAATCTGAATATAAACAGCACTCGAGCAGGCTTAAAGCAAGAAAATGACAAAAGGAAGAAATGGAATTGGGAAAGGATCAACTCTGCTCCAAGAATGCAAGCACTGCTACTGAGTGGTTTCAAACCACGGTGTTGGGCCGGCTACAGTCACATGCAACTAGAAGGATAATTTTGTTCCTACAGTCTCACTCGGCACAGCAAGCTAGTCTTGCAGTATCCATCTGCATCACCGAGCCGGTCCCACGCGATGAACACCAGCCATCTCAGCTGTCCATAGATAAAAACAAAGGGTAAGAGCTGGACACTAAATCCCAGGCTACTGTTTGGAAAGTTTGAAGGAGAGGAGTTACAGCATCCGATTTTGTACCTTTCCACGGTAGCTGTTAAATGACCACATAAATCCATCTAGATCAATCTCTCCATCAAGACAGCAGGAAACATTGCCATCCTACAGTACTATGAGTCTTAATTTTTATGGAGCGATTGATGTTTTTTCCAATGAAATGTATCATTAAAATATAAGATTTTATTAGCAAAATCAATGGTGTGTGCAGAGACAATCCCCTGTGGCTTTAAAAAAGAAAAAAAAAAAAAGGAAACCTATGAATACTTACAAATTTGATAGCAATACAGAACATTGTACAATTATTACAGTTGTTTTACAAGATTCTCTAATAATGATGGTCCCTGTTTCTGGTAAGATACCTTGCAGCACTCCACAAAAAAAAAATCAAATCAAATTTAAAAAAAAAAAAAAAAAGGCAACAGTGCCTAAGCATTTGCAAGACTAGACTCCTGACACCCATTTCTCCCACTGCTTGCTGACTTTTCAGCCCCAATGTCGCCCTGCAGCTGGAGCTTTGCAGCAGGTCAAGTTGGGGGGCCTGTTGGTTCTACCCAAAATGTTTTGCTTTGTACCTGTATCTACACATTCACAAAGGTCTAAGGTATATTGAGAGAGAAAAAAAAAAAAAAAGTAAAGTCTCTTTACGCCACTTGACTTTAAACAACCTCTGGATGTGTGTGCGAATACTTGAGGGAAGAGTGGCAAGAACACTCAACAGATGTTTGCATTAGCATAAATTTGCCATTCATTCCTCTTTCTTCTACCATCTCAAACTCTTCTATTATCCTCTCTGGATAATTTACAGTGCTTGTTGCAAAGTACAGTCTTTGAGATCAGAGGCAGCATCCACTTGGTTATGTAGAAGTTCCAAGTGCTGAGCCATGCCTGACCTGCAAGTAGAATGCTGCTATTTTCCTGCACATATGAAAGGACTTTGCCCTCATGCAGTGCTGGAACCTGTCATCATGAAACACTCTCCTATTATAACATGGCCTAGAGGAGCTACTATTTTAGGCCCTACTAAAGTGCTTGGTTTACATCAAGTAATGTGGAACAACACAGATGTCAAGGACGGAAACAGATGGGATCTTCACAAAACTATACATATTGCGCTAGTCAAGTACTAGCACAATCCATCCTCTAGATGGGAAGGGATGGTGCAGAAGATGCATGAAAGGAGGACGTGGAATTAAGTAGCATCATCACCTCCACAAGACCAGTAAAGAAACAACAGAAAATTGCTTGCAAAGTATTCCAATCCCAAGACAACAACGATGATTCAAAGCTGTTAACTGTTTTTCCCCCCTGCTAAGAAACGGTGTTTCTGAGTGAAAGACAATTGCCCAGTTCTCCCACCTGTTTGGTCCCAATGAAACACAGATTTCATTCCTGGAAGATGCATCAGGAAGCACAGTTCACACCTCAACCATGGTCTTGGAAAAGTTTTCTCTTTGGAAATGAGTGGAAATCACCCCCAAAGCTGATTGGGGTGTCTCTGTTGCAATGGCCCCAGATGTTGGCAGACTGGCTGGTTGTATGGAGGCAGTAATCAATTCACTCACTTGTGGCTTCTAGTCCACAATCTGGCTTCCAAATACTCTAGGAAACCACATAACCTACATCGATAGTTTTGTTCCTCTGCTGTTTGAGGAGACATCTTTGCACAGGATGAGTCAATGGCAAACCTGAGAGGCGATGGATTGACTTAAAACTTTCTTATCCGCAATCATGAGAGGATCCTAAACCCAGAGCTGCAGAACTTTGAGTAGCTTAGAGATATTAGGACCCATATCTACGGCTCATATTTCTTCCATAGGGCCCTAACTTGCTGAAGAGCATCACCTAAGCAGCCTCCTGCTGAATTCAGCCAGTCATTCACGTGTAGTTACTCAAGTAATGAAGGCTGCACGCAGAAGGAAAACTGCGGCTGGATTATGAATGAAGTAAGTTCCAGGATCGATTCCCTCATCTACCCTCTGCCCACCACTAACTGGAAGATGCTATTCAGGGAAAATATAATTTAAAGGCAGAGGCTAATGATGAATCAGATTGATTTTTCAGGCAAGCAGGACAAGAAAATAAATGCAACTGCAGTTACCTGCTTGCAGCTTGCCAAGAGTCTTGCCAGGCTTCAGGACAATCTGGCCTCCTCTCCCCTTTATCATCTCAGTCCATTTCCTTCCTCTGTTCCCCACCAAAGAGAGAAAAAGCCCTTACAAAAAAGAAATTCACTTACACGAGACAGTAAATGTTGTTCGGAGCCAGCTCAATACTGGCTTCCCTCTCCCTGTTAAACAGTACAGGGTCTGAATTAATGGATGTGCAGAGGGTCTACTTTCTGGGTAAAAGCAAATTCCAAGTGTGCAGTTCTGAGGAATGCATTGTATGTCTGGTATTCAAGCTGTGCTCTCTTTTCCTGTTCCCTCTTTTTGCCGTATATGGAGCTGAGCACAGCAGGCTGGGTCGTGGAGTGCAGCGCTGCGTGCTGAACATCTTTAGATTTCTGACTCTGTTTGTCTTTACTGGAAACCCAATCAATCCATCTAGGAAAAAGGCTGGTAAATATACTGCAGAGTGCATCGAGCTCCTGACATAGAAGGTAAAAGAAGAGCAAGCTGTACCAGACCAGCCTAGTAGGGGTTCGTGTAGCAGGATGCATGCACACATACACGGGCAGTCATCTTCTGGTAAATTATTGCAATGAGGGGCGGGTAGTAATGCTAACTTAAAAGCAAAGCTCAAATTATATATAACAGGAGAAAGAAGGCAACCTGGCCTTCAGTGTACATGCCTCACTCTGGAAGTATTCTATCACCTAAGAAACAGAGAAGTACATCCTCTTTATGCCTGCAGATCTATAACCCACAAAGATTAAAAACAGGAGTGTGGGACTGTGCATTAGAGATGCAAGTCACTGGGAATTCTTCCTAAAGTCCTGACAATCTCTAATTTCAAATTATTGCAGCAATTTCAGAAGCAGACTGAGATCTCCATACCCACGATGCAATTACAACGTTACATTCTGAAAAATAAACTCTCTCTGGCCATTGCTGTTTCTACTGATTGTATCCCACAGGCACTCAGGATTCCATAGGAACAAAAAGGGAAAACAGCAATACTCCTGCTCCTAAAACAGAAAACCCCGGATCACAAATACCAAGAAATACCAACTGCATCAAGTCCAGTTTCTCAGTCCATTACTGTATCAGATGATTAGCTCTTATTCCACCCTGCAGAGGAAGATAGTGACAAAAGCCAGAGAGATGGGACTAATGAACAATCAGCCATCTCTGGGATGCTGCAAACACCCCTAGAAAAACTCTGGGCTGGAGCAAGAAGGAATCTCACAAATGTGCTCACAGCCAGTTCAGTCCTGGCTCTTTCTCCCATACAAAAGGCCTCACAATTAGCTGTGCTGCTCCTTACTCCTTGGCTATTCCACAGCTCCTCGCTGTTGTGTGCTTTCCTCAGCCAGGCATCGGGATCCCAAATTAGACCTCATCAGAGCTGCCCAGAAAGGAAATAGGGAACCTTAAAGGAATCAGTAGCCTGGTCCACTCTCTGCATGACGTTCTCATTGCCCCAGACAGTGGTAGATACTTTAAAGGATGACACAACACCTCCATAATAGGCAGGCACACACTATTCTGCCCCTAGACACAATCTCATTCCAGTGTCTAAAAAATAAAATTGACATAATCCTGAAGCATGAAGTCCAATATTGCTTAAAAGTATGTATTTTTTGTTTAGTTTTGGTTTTGCTTTGCCAAAAGTTACTAGTACTAAAGTAATTCTTAATACTGGACACATAAGCATCCAGGCTCCCTTTGCATCCCAAGTCATCGGCTTCAAGAACTTCCTCTAGCTTTAAATAACAGGTTATGGGACCGATTTGTTTCTCTTTTACAAGTTTCAAAACTTTTATCCTCCAAACGGACATTTAGAGGAAAGGATGCTCCCTGGGCTACACGTGAGGTGCTTCCAGTCAACACAGAGCTAATAGCTTTCCTCCACAGAAATTAAAGGGTGCTGCCTTGTTTCTGACAACGACCAGGTACCTCACACTTGGCACCAGGACCACAGTAGAAGGCTCAAGAATAACCTAAACCCTCTTAAGTGCCCTGCCCTGTCCTCCCGCTGCTGCCAAAATCCCACCCAGAGGAGGTGGCCAGAGGAGGCCAGTATTTGGCCATCAGCTCAGTGAGCTGAAGGAAGTCCCAGAGCAGGGCAGGGACAAGGAAGGCCGCAGGACCACACAGCTAGGGCACGAGGGAGGGCTCCAAGGTGAGCAGAGCAGCGTCCCAGCACACGCAGTCATCCAAATCATCCTGCAGACCCTAGCCTGAAGCTTAAATGGATATTTTCCTCCACCATAAACCTTCTCACAATATTGCTGCAGCTTGCTAAGCTGCTCCCACTTTTTATCGCAAAGATCGACACCTTTTCCTGGTGAACCAAGACTGTTGCTGTATCAGCAGGGGACTGGGAGTCTTGGGCGGTGATTCCACACTGCAGCCTTCTGCCTGGGGGTCCACTCCCACCTTCTCCAGCTGCACGTTCCCAGCTGGCTTATATAGGCATTAACACACCTGCACTGGGAGAATGGGAAGTGCGGCAGCCAGAAACCTCTGCAACCAGTTCTGCCACTACCACATTCATTATGTGGAAACACGGTCTCAAACCTTCAACCGCCTGTGTTTAAATGGAGACAGAGACGCTCTGAAGCACCCAGTGAAGTTACTTGAATAGACACAAACTATTCAAACTTGTGTGGAGGAGGGGAAGATTTCTAGCCTTGTTAATAAGAGCCTCAAATTAAAAGCAGAGCTTGTAGTACAGCTGCGATTCCAGCTACCCTGCTGCTGGTGTTAACAGTGTGGCTTTATTATGGTCAGGGATTAAAAACAGCTCTGACAATTAAAAAAATAAAATAAAGGAAAGGAAAAAGAGAAAAGAAGAAGAGCCGCCACCAATAAAAAAAATCGGTAAAATAAAAAATTCCTGTGGGCTGGAATTATTAACAAAAAATAGTTGTGTGCCATGAGGAACATGAGTGATGCTTCCTTCCCTGCTGCCAGCCGGCCTCCTTTCCACACAGGCTTCCCAAGTATGTCATCCTTTACCCACGGGAAGTTGTCCTGCCGGGCAAGGTTCAGCGAGAGCCACCCTCAGCCCTGCTGCAGGATCCCACCTCGCCTGCCCCAAAGCAGAGGCTCTGCTATGATTGTCCTCTGAGCAGGTAACATGAAATAATTCTTACTCCCACTGCCTAAATATTAAGTCATAAAAATAAAAAGAAATTAACAAGAAGAACAAAGAAATAAAAAGTCTTCCAATAAATGACTAATTTGCCTGGGCCTCTCCAGGAGCCATGGGTCTTCTCTGAGCGGGGAGAGGAGATGGAGAGTTAAACAGCAGGTAGGATTAGCTGGTCCATACGGGCTACTCCCCATCCTCAAAGCTCATAAAAGTCTCTCGTGAGCCAGGAGAGCTTGCTGGGGCACAGGAGATGAGCAAAAGGAACTCACCTTTCTTCAAGGTGAGCTGGTTCCCCAATCATTCTGTAAAACACCGTTACCCTACGCACCACAACAGCAGCCCACGACAGCCCTTCTGTGCACGCGCTGCTTGGCTGGCACCAAAACATCTTGCCGGGCATCTCTGACCACCAGCCTCTTGCCTGCTCTCCAAGGGCAGAGGCAGCAGTAAAAATACACAAAGCAGCAGCAGGGGGTTAAGGCGTTTTTTACAACCCTGAGCCAGCTCAGCAGCATGGATTAATCCTGTGCGAGGTCACTTGAAATTATTGATACGACCCTCATCTCCATCGGCCGAGGGTTTGGCCCATCTTCCACTGAAAGTAATAACGTTAAGTAATAAAGCGGTAAAGTAGGTGAGCCCTGGGTCCTCCCTGTTCCATAGCCATGTACAGAGCTCAGCACAGGAAGGTCCTGACACAATGTTGCAAGACAAGTAAATATATATATTTTAAATCCAGACAAGCGAAGCAGAGAGGAGTCAAGCAGCTTACTGCAAACCTCATTAAATCAAGGTCAGGGTCAAGGAAAGAGCTAGGTGCTCACACACTACCCCAGGACTCCAGGAACCCAAGAGGCATGAAGTCAAGGGGAATAATGCTACTGCTTTTGGGGTCAGGTCCAGGTAAAGCTATAACAAGGCAGATTTGGTTTTGGTTGGTTAGTTTTTGAACAACTGCAATATTAGAGTGGGAAAAAAATGAATTAAAATGTCCTGAAGCTAACAGAATAAAAAGGCAGTGGGAAGTTAGGTCAGGCAAAGAATGAATTAACCTTTCCTCAGCTGTCACTATTTTCATCTACTGCAATTGAACAACAGTCTCTCCCCTGACCATCACCCAAAGCTGATGGGAAATTCTGGCAAACACCAGCAGGGTGAATCTACTCCTATCAAGTCAGCCGGGAGCTTGCTGGGTCCCTATCCACCAGTCAACATCTTCAAGAGCTTGGGCAGTGCAAGACCTTTGCAGGCAACAGCTCCATGTGAATCCATTCTGCCATGGCCTGTCAGACCTACAGCTCTTCCAGCTCTTCTATTATGTGACTATAAACCCAAGCTTGGAGACCATCCTTAAAGGTTTCCTCTGTGTAGCAAATTCCTGCAGCCAAAGCAGAGCTGTGATACTCCGAAGCCAACTTCTCAACACAGCAGCAGTGATCTGCACCTGAAACAACAGACTCAAATTCCTCCAGTGGTTTCCTGTGGAGTCACCCGGGATGCATTCGGCTCGCACCACTGCAAAGCCCTATCAGCGAAGGTGACGGAGAGAGCAGGCAGCAGATCCTCAGCCCCTTCCTTGACCTGGGGCAAATGCAAAATTTCTTCCAGGGATTAAAGCTCCCTTACCAGTGACTATAAGATGAGACAAAGTCATTGCTATTTTTGAAGACAAAATGGTGGATTCAGGTGAGCTTTTACTGCTGCAATGAAGGATGAGGAAGACTGAAGCAAATGAAGAGGAACACTTATATGACAACCCATGTGCCGAGACAGCTGTTCGCGAAAGCATGCCAAGAACATTTTACACTATTCATTTTCGTAAGCTCAGAAACTCCAAGCCAGGCTGTGCAAACCCATTACAATTCCCTTCACTGTATGGCTACAAACTGCTTCAGTATAATTATACTTGAAGCCGTGTCCACAGAAATATCACAGCTAAGGTGGCAAGTCCCCAGCAACCATACAGCTGTCTGCACTATGTCCAGGGGTGGTTTGATAGTGCCAGAAAAAAAAAATCCTTCTTTTCTCACAGCAGAAGTTTCCAGTACTTTGAACATATTTAAATTAAAACTAATAAATTCCATAATATACTTTCTTTCTTAAACTTCACAGCACTTTCTAAATACCAAAGTGACAGCAAACAAGAGTCACTGTGGCTTAACAAATTAGGGTTATGCGACTTCCCAGTGGTTTCACTTAAAGCATTTTACTTGACATTTGCACTAGGCTAGGAGCACACAGTTGCCACAAGTCAGCTACCATTCTGCTGTGATACTGCATCATCTTCCTCTGGCCTTGCACCTCCTGGAAGAAAAGCATTATCCCCATCTTACCAATGGGGAAATGAAGATTCAAAAACAGCAAACCATGAGAAAAGAGGGAAAACAAACAAAAAAATAAAGATGTAAGGCTGCATATATACACTCCTGGTTTCCCCAAAGAACTTGTTCAGTTCAGAGCCATTCCCCCTGTACTCGTGTCCTCTGCCCCAAGCCCATGCTCCCCGAGCTCCATACTTCTGCTGTGGCAATTGAGGTGTCACTGACACGAGGCTCGGAGAGGAGCAGGTCTCCTTCAAAGCCTCAGTGGCACCTGCTGCCCAAGAAACCATCAGCATCGGAGCCAATGGTCCTTGTGATCTGAAATAGCTTTAGAATTAACTTTCAAGAATTTTAATGGAATTTAGCAGGTTAAACAAGTTAATATATCAATCCTGCTAAGGACTTTGTACATACACAATGGAAGACTACATTCACTGCAAGTGTCACAACACACCTACAATACTCTATTACCTCATTCCAGAGAAGAAATCCTAGGTATGTGTAGCAGTAGCGAGTTGTCAAAGTGCCACAGTCACGGAAACAACTCAGGCTTGCTCCATTTCCTAGCCTAGCACGTGAACACATATTCCCCAAAAACCCAGGTCTTTTCAAACATTTTGGGCTGACACCTCAGCAACTTTACTTTTCTTTCTCTTTTTAAAGCATGCAAGCCACAAGGAGCTACGGAGACCTGTAAGCTGCTGCTTCTCAGAGAGACAAGCCACGACTGAACAGCATCTCTCAGCAGTACAAAACTGGTGGCTTACAGTTTCTGTCAGTCTCCTCATTCTCCAAAAGAGACTTCATGTTTTGTCTTTCTAGACTGAAGAAATCTACTTTTCCCCCAGTCTTCCCATAGAAACACATAGATGTGTTAACCAAAGGCACATGGACTGGCAGAGATCGGAGGAGAAGGCTGCCCTGTGATACTGCTCTCATCTTGCAAAACTACTAGTGGAACTTAAAATGGCCTTGAAACATGAGCTGACGGCTTCCCTCAGCTAAGGGAACGGGTGCATTCAGGCACCCTAACACGAGCAAACATCCTCCCTGGAGTGACCTGAAGTTGGAAGGGTTTGTCTGGGCTAAAATTAGAGAGAAGACTCGACTGCAAAAGCACCCAGCATCACCACTGGTCTTAGCAAGGCAGGATTTACTACTATGAGGAGTAGAAAGAGCATCTGTCCAGTCTAGAGGCCAGGGGTCCAAAAGGCAAGCCAAGAAGTAACTCACTCCCTTTCCTAACAAACTGTGTTTTCAGGTGCAAGTCGCCTGGCAGCTTTCCTATGAGAGGATGCGGCAGGTCAAGACAAGGGTTCACTCGCGGCCAGGCCAAGCAGGGACACGAAGCAAGGGCAGACAGGGCTCCACAAACGGGCTGAAGCACCACGAGGAGCATCTGTGGGGCCTGCAGGCCCACCAGCACCGTGGGGCAGCAGGAAGCAACAGCTTGAGGCAGAGCTGGGATACGGGATATGCGCTCAGCAAAGCAACTGCATTAGCTCTTTAGGCACCCAGCTGCTCCTCACCTGCCTTACTAACACCTTTCATTTCTCTTCTCTGGGAAGATTAAATACAGCAGCATTCTATACAAAAAATGTCATTTAAACTCCTTATTAAATGTAATTCGCTCTCCCACCCATTTTCATTAGCAACATGCAAGCATTCTTCAAAAGATCCTGTTATTCACAGGCAAAACGTTAGACTTATTACAAAGAACATACACATTAGCAGTGTCTATTGTTATAAATGTGAGAAGTTCTACTGAAAATCAATTTAGAAGCAAAGCATCCATCCACCTCAATAGGAATTTACTTAAATAAACCTCATACACAGGGAAACCCATAAGTGCTCAGGGAACAATGCTCATATGGGGAAAGATGCAGCAGTACCCACATTACTTTCTCCTTCTAGGCAGTAGCTTTCAACTTAAACATTATACAATGCACCTGCTTATTATTCTTATTATACCATATTGCATTCAAATACATGCTGCAAGCAACCCATTCATTGCAAAAAGACTGCAGGAAGGAAAAAAAAAGGCATTAAAAGAAAGTAATCCATAGTAGCACATTACACTACACCCATTTCAAACAGCCTGTCATTCTGATCACACCAGACGGCATTTTAACTCCAACAGGATCCTTCAGTGAAACAGCCTCCTTACTGCATTATTCTTGCTATGCTGGGCCCTTTTGAAATGAATGATACAAATTCCTTTAGTCATTTCAAAAGGACTGGGTTGCTCAGAGCACTTCAACTTTTCACATCATCTTTTCCAATAACTTGCAAAGTGTTAAGGCTGAAACAGGTCATCTTTAGAAAAAAAAAATAAAATAAATAAACCATAATCTGTTCCGGGTAGGAACTACAGACCAGTGCTGTGAATTCCAGGACAAGGTAATATAAAGTATATTCTCAGATCCATGCAAACTCAGAATATCACTTAAGTACATGATTAATATGTGCTTAAGTTGCTTTGACTTCTGTGGAACTTAAGCATATACTTAGGCACTTTCCTGATCACTCTTAGATCTCTTAAATACTCTCTTAAATCCAATCCTGTTTTGCAGTCATGCTGTAGGAACCATCTCCCTCCGCCAGCTCATGCCCTCAGAAAAGCTCTGGCTCCTTGGTTTCACTGGAAATCAGTCTGCCTTCAATTTGTGCCTAGATACGGACCAAAATCTTCACCCTGATCTCTAATAACCCCCCTCAGATTTGGAAACGCCTGGTTTG
The DNA here is from genome assembly GCA_013389825.1 of Crypturellus undulatus. Classification (NCBI taxonomy): domain Eukaryota; kingdom Metazoa; phylum Chordata; class Aves; order Tinamiformes; family Tinamidae; genus Crypturellus; species Crypturellus undulatus. The sequence goes on from VWPW01030076.1 coordinate 723,911, forward strand.
GGACAGTGAGTTTATGAAGGATAAAGTCTAGGTTTTAGACTCAATAAGTGATACAAAGGCCAACATGGGAAGCTAAAAGGCCTCTCCACCAAGGCAATAACTGCCCACAAAGAAGAAGCGGATTCCCTCCGAGTTCACAGAGGGTGTTCCTCCCCTGCTGCGCATCTGGGAATGCTAAATTCCCACATGGTTTCAGGTCCCTCAGATGTCTAGGGTCTTCTGTGGCCCAAGAGAACAATATCGAATGGCCACCACAAAAACAGACTCATTAAGACTCCACCAGCTCTTGCTCCTGGGCATTTGCACGTGCAGCAGCTGCATCCTGAGATGCTCCTCAGCAATCCCAAAGCATCTGGCACTCCCCAAGCTGCAGCACCGCAGTGGAAAGAGGTCGCCTTTCAGTGCTGGATCAAGGCCCTTTCAGAGGACTGTATTTAGCTGGCCTGTGCCACACACACAGCCACCCATGTCACATGTTCCTGGCATGGAACAGTCTCAATCAGGTAGTAAAGCAGACTTACAGCCACAAGTAAGGAAAGATGTAAAACCTGGTATAAAGTATGCATTAGCCCCACCAGCCACGGCTGCTGCTGCCCAGGAACGTGCGCTGAAAATCTACAGCAACAACCAGAAGGCCCGAACCGGCCCCCTTGTCAAGGAGCTCTAGTGCTTCAAAGAGCTTGAGCCAAAAAAAAAAAAAACCCTTTGCCAAAGCCCTTCCCTCAACAGCAACTTTCTTGCTATTACAGTTAATTGCAAGCACATTGTTCTTACAGTTTGCCTGATAGAAAAGAACTCCTACTACGTAGGGGCTTGGTTTTCCCATTTTGCCCATTCTCAATGCAACACAATAAATTATTATTATATATGTCAGCTTTGCAAACAACTAGAGCATCCATGCTGAGTGCCTGCGCAGGGCGTGCTGTTTCTCAGTGTGATCTGAAATAGCCAAGATAATAAAACCCTGCAAAGAGCTGAATTTCTAATGGAAAAAAATGATAGGCCAGATGTTGACACTAATGATTATTTTGCTAGCCCAGAGCAGAGTCCAAACCCCTCTAGGTTAGAGGGCTTCACCCCTCCCAGTTCCTGCATGACCCACACTCATCTATCTGCTGCCACATCCATCCCTCCCTCCTCTCCCCTCCCCTCGCCTACTTGCCCATAAGCGTGAGGCACTCTATCCCTTCCAAGCACTGGCCCTTCTCTGTGCTAAACCATCTCTCTCAAAGCACCCAGATAAGGAATCAACCAGCTCTTCAAAGATGAAATGAGTGTGGATGAAGAAACTTTTCAGAGTAAGATTTAAAGTGCTGTCTTTATGCTTTGCATTCTACCAGCTCCAAGGCTACATGTGAGCCTGAGCAGGGGTTTCCCCAAACAGAACAAAACCCAATTCTGCCTCAAGTGCTGTTTAGCAGTGCTGGCTGACTTGGTGTTTACTTGCTCAACCTCTTGGCATCCCTCTCTCTCTTGGATTCTGCCCAGTGAAAATATTATGATGAGAAATCTCTGCAGATACCCACCTAAACTTAGCTGCCAGCGTACAGAGAGGAATTTGGTGTCGCCCTTTTAGCAAACAGGTATCTGGGTCCTACAGTCCTTTGAGTCCTCGTACTCAGACACTCTTCCTAGCTCATGCTGCTGCTTTTGGTTAAGCAGGCAGGGAGCATCTTCAGGTAGCTCAGCTGCGCAACCCTTAAACGAGCCCAGGATTGCAGCTTCCTGAGCAGTCTGACCTGAATTCTGTGCCTATTAAACTAACACCAAGAATCAGCTGGGTTTTAAGGCCAAGCCCTTTGCTAAATAGCAGGAAAGGACCAGGCCATCAAAACACACATTCCTACTCTACCTGCAACTTCTCTGTGTCTGGAACTCATCTCTGCACAGAGCGCTGACAGGCAGAGGATTGAAACTGAGGGTCTCCATGCAAGGACAGGACATACAGGGACGGCAGGCCTTGTTCCAGCTGAAGGTTAAACGCCTGCCTTCCCTTGCAAAATACACAGCTGCAGAGGTTGCTGCTGCTGAGACAAATTACAGAAACAATTAGGGACCAGCAAGAGCTCTGATTCACTCTGCCTGAGCAGAGTACCTTTACTTACAAATATGCCTGCTAAGATTTCCTGTAACTAGGTCAAACAATTGCATTGCCATTTCATCTCTCTCTAAAGGTTACAATACCCATCGAATGGGGTATATCAGCGATTGTCATGGCACAAGGTGGAAGGATGCACATTTTTCAAGAACAAGCTTTGCTGAAGCATTAGACAGCAACAATTTATTTTCTTTATTCATTTGTTTGCAACAGCCTCTGAAGAAGCAGACAGAGCTGTGCGGGTGTGCGCACCACCTAACAACTGCAGAGAATTACTGCTGTGGTAAAGGAGACCCATCACTACAAACATGCCCAGGGGACGGGCAGCACCACGACGTGCCTTCCGCAAAAACAAAACCGAGCACAACGCAAAAATGAAAGGAAATAGAAAGATTTACTGCCTGTATCATTTGTGTTTGAATCCTATTATGGAAACATATAGGGACCGCCAGCAGCGAGCCTGCCTCCCTCCCGCTGGAACACATCATCTTCCTCCCAGCCCGCTGCAGAGCAGATGGCCCAGGGGTGAGCAGGAGGCAGGCAGAGCTGCAGGTACCCACAGGGCTCACATTAACACTGAACTGTGGGCAGGAATAAGCCCATGAGGACATCTTCCCTGCACCCACTCTGACTCAGGACCTCTTCTACCTTGCCCTCGCAGCACTCCTTTCATCAAATCTACGTGTCGCTCTCCATTTCAATACTTATCTAGAAAAACTCCTTGTGTCATCAAGTTCCACAGAGCATCAACAGAGTTAGTCATTAGAAAAATACAGGTAGTGTCAGGAGCTATACTTGTGCCCGAGTCCCCTACCCACACTTTCAATCTATAAACAAATGTGGTTTTCAATAGTTTCTCTTTCTCCTGGTCGCTTTGGGAAAGACTTGCACAAGCCACTGGAGAAACTGACTGCTCTGAAACACTAAAATGACTGTACACATCTAACACGAAGCAAAACTGAAAAACAAGGTTCCCCCAAATTACAGTGCAAAAATTAGACAGAAAAATATGCATCTTTTTCCCTTCTTTGAAGGCAGCACTTTCCTTTTAAGTACTTTAGTAGCCTGAATCGCATGCCTGGGACCACCAAGGTGATGAAATTTCCTTCTCTGAAGCCTTGGTCTTGCAGGATTTACTCGATTAAGCTGCAGGAGAGGGAAGCACATTACACACTGCTGACAGCACGCATTTACGCGTGTGAACACAGATGAGGATGAGGTGAGATTAGGACAAGCTTGCAGGGATTTATCCCAGGCGGTTATTTATTCCATGACAGCATAGATTAAAAAGGCTGGCTGTCCCTTTGGCCTTACAAGCACTCGTGTGAGTTGACAAGCACGTTTCACATTGGAGGGAGGGAGATGTTACCAGCCAGGTAAAACCTCAATAAAATTAACAGTGGCTGCATTCACAAGCGACCACGCTTTGCATTCGATTAGCAGGACACCTCCCGGGGTCCTGCGACGCCTCACAAAGAAATGTTCTCTTAAGCCTCCCTGGCGTGGGTGGGATGGATCAGCCCCAGCTGACAGATGGATACGTTGAGTCAGAGAGGCCGAGTGTCCAGCCCACGATCACGGGGTGCCGGGACAGGAGCCGCCTTCGTCCCGCACGCACCAGCCCAGCACCACGATCGCGAGCGCAGCTCCCAGGAAAAGCGCCCAGGGCCACAGCAGCACCTCGTGTCCTGCCCTACTGCTCCAGACTTCGCTGAAGCTCTCGGNCCCGCACGCTCCAGTTCGGCACCACTATCACGAGCGCAGCTCCCACCCCAGGCGGAAATGCGCCCAGGGCCACAGCAGCACCTCGTGTCCTGCCCTACTGCTCCAGACTTCGCTGAAGCTCTCGGGATTAAGCAGCAGAAACCAGGCGGCCTCATTCCTACAGGCTCATTCCTCCCGACCCATTCTCACCGTAACGCGCTTCTCATTTCTCAGTGACTGGCTGTTCTCCCTCGGTTCTGGTTAATATTATTTGTATTTTAATGCTTTCTAGGAACCATTCCAGCTTTACATCACAACAAATATCACTCAGTAGGGGAAACACTTAATCAGTCTGGCCATGCTTTGGGTACTTTGCTTTAGGAACTGGTTCAATTAGTCAGAGAGCAAAAAGCAGTGCCTGTCCCACAGCCAGCGCCCTCCCTGCTAGAACTAACCCTGTTGGGGACCTGCCCTGGTAGGTCTGAGGGTGGCTTTCACTGAGGTGATGCTGGCTTGAATTCTGGCACTCCTCCATTTGTCTGCCAAGAAGCATGAACAAGCAAAATAAAAACTCACAGAGGCTCTAGACTTTTTGTCCCCTCCTTTTCTTCTTTCCACACATATTCGGTATTTCTCTCTCTTTTTTTTTTTTTTTTTTTTCCCCCCCCCTCTCCTCTTGGTCTCATGCATAGTAGATCTTTCCAGAGCCCTCACTGCCCTCATACCTCTCACAAATGAGGGCAGGCCAGTTTTCCACAACGCTCAGGACATTTCTAGAGCACCCACTTACTCGAGACTATTGCTTTTGGTGCTAACCCTAAATCCTGGCCATTGGAACTTACCCAGTCCCACCTGTACACCACCAAAACACACTAGTCACTGTCCTGCTGAGAAGAGAGGGCCTAAAAATTAGAGGCTGAAAATTGAAACTCTGGATTTCCTGACTCCATAACCTAGCTTATTCTACAAAATCCTTCTCCACTTCTGGAACAAGGGTGGCTGTTTTAGGGGATTCCTAAGATGACAGCCTAGAAGGGCAGAGTCCAGAGCTCCCCTTTCACTCCCTCTCCCCCCGCCAAAAAAAAGGAAATGAAACATTAAACATGCATCAACAAGGAAACGGATTTGGCAGTAGCAGAGCAGTACTCTGAAAAGCATCGCTGCGGATGCCCAGGATGGCAAGCACTTCCTCCCCGCATCCCACCTAGGCGGGATGCAGCGCAGCTCCTCGGCGCGGCCGGGAGGCACCGCAGCCTCTTGTCCCCCTTCCCTCTCCGGTCCAGCGCTGGGTTCTGCTTCTCCCCTGCTCCCAGCCAGGAGGAGCTGCCGCCAGCTGAGCCTGCAGGTGCTGCTGAATTAACGCAGACCTGGAGCTCCCCTCCGCCCCAGAGGCAGCTCCGCGCTAATGCCGAAAGGGGGAGGAGGGGAAAAGAGCAACAGCAGGAGAGGGCAGGAACTATCCAAGAAATAATCAGTAGAAGAGGAAAAGAAGAAAACAGTCAAGGGGGAACAGAAAAAAATAGATATATGTAAGTTCCCATCTCTGATCTGTGCTGCAGCCTGGAGGAACGTGGCCTTCTCCAGCAGACTGCTGAGGAGAACCAAGCAGGAAGCCAGATAAAGAAGAGTTTATACACAAAATGGTATCCAGAACAAAAACAAAAAAAAAAAAAAGAGCCAAATGGATCCTCACAGGGATCAGGGATGAGTGGATTGGCATCCAAGAACCAGCAACACAGGGCAGGGGGGCTCGGAGCACCTGGGCAGCCCCAGGAAGGACCCAAGCCCTGGATGCTTTTACCTCCCCACCCCTGCATACACTCGTCTGATGGCTGGCCTCAAACCAGAGCACAAGCAGAGGGCTTTCTCCAGCCCAAAATATACCTTAAAAATAAATAAATAGAGGTCAGGTCACTGTTGCTTTAAGGCAACATCTGAACCTGCTGTTGGAAGCATGCAGCCTCCCAGGTCCCTAGGGAGCAAAGGAGGCTGGCAGAGCCGCACGCAGCAAGAACTCAGTGCACAGATGACATGCACAATGGAGGACTACTTGCTATTTCACCAGGATCTTAAGGCAAATAACACAAAAAAGGGGATAATCCCAGTCTTACTAGGACAGAGAGCATCTGTGTTCACAGTTACTTTATACCCACTGTCCTGAGCACTGGGAAGGCTGTGCTGCCTCAGGCAACCTCAACACAGTAGTCTCCATCAGCCTGCTTGCTTTTCTTCCCTGCTTACTTAAGGTACTGTTACTACAGTTACTACTGTTACTACAGTACCTTAAGGATCATAAGGTGCTGTTACTAGAGTACCTTAAGGATCATTTTCATTCACAGTGAAACCATGAGGGTCTTCCCTCTACAGAATACAGCTCCCTACCTTCCCATCCTAGCATCCACCTCCTGTGAATACACTTTATTCTAAAATGGCCACAGTTCGGTTACAGGAGGGTGTTTGGTTGTAGGGTTTCTGTGTGTGCTTGTTTTTGTGTGTTTTTATTTTCCGAGTGCTGTTTTTCTCCATAACACACACCCTGCCCAGGTGCGGTACGGAGGAAGCAGGTAGGCAAGGCTGGCACATACTAGGCACAGCAGCCAGGAAAGGTTAGATGCTGCTCCCTCTCCATGGAAGTTTGCTCAAACCAGACCCCAGCCCAGCACAGCTGCTACCACAGATTGATTTCATCCTTGAGCCAGAGCAACTCCTCTTACCCACTTTCATTAAGAAGCCCTTTTCTCCACCAAGCAGGGATGTAACCAGATCAACAAAGATTTATAGGTCAGCTCCTCGCCTGGAATTCTACCTGTCGTTTGCAGTTTGTGCATTATTTACTCTCACAAAAGAGCAGGTGAAATGAGAGAAATTGAAAAAAAGAAAGAGAGGCAGAGAAAATGATCAAGATCTGCTCTTTGCGAAAGCCTGGGTCAGCTGAAAGGGAAATATTCACTGTCAGTACTTGGCTCCACCAAAAGGGAAAGGGGAGTTCAGTGTTACTCCATGTTAATTATTTACCAGTGGATTTTACTTTGTATAGGCTTTCTCAGGAACTTGTAGCCCACGCCCAGCATCTTAGCAGCACCTCCGCAAACCGCAAGCAATGAGGAAACCAAGGAGGAGACACCTTGAATCAGGAGGCATCAAGGAACACCGGGAGTGCTAGATTTTATGAGCCTGAGGACTATCAGCTCACCAGAATTACAGGGTTACACAGCTGAGGAGGAGGAGAGAAAACACTTTCCTGCAAATCTACACAGTGACATGGAGCAACACAGTGACAGTGACATGGAGCAACATGGAACATCCAAGCAGGACTCTCCTACCAATGTATTCCTCTTGAAAAAAATGGCTCCTCTTTCACTCCAAATAATAGCATCTGGGCAAAAGTTTTAGTCAATACTTCCTTGCTTTTGAAGGAAGGGAATTTCATGGTACACTGTTTTCCTTGAAGGAAAGAGGAACTAGAAACCTGAAAAGTTCAGATTTTGGAAAAGTCTGTGAAGTTTTATAGGAGGAAGTGAGTGATCTTTTGCTGAAAATAGGACATGATTTTTTTCCTGTTTCTTTCTCATTTTTCCCCACACAGAAAATACTTCCTATTTTCCCCTCAGTTTCAGTTTTCCATCATGCACAACAGCAGTCTCTGTTCAATCGGTGACTAGCAAAAGGATTTTGAAAGGTTTGCAATATCCCAGCATTTGCAAAACCCTCTTCCCAAGCTCCAAATAAAGCCCTTGCTCATCTATTCATGTTCTTTTTGTTCTTTAACCATTTTTTTCATCCTCTCACGTACTGACATACTGCTTATCCTCTGCCTCGACACTGCCTTGTTTTCACACTGGAATCACTGAGTGTGCCACATCCAGCGCAGACACGCCACTAACCTGCACTGCTTCCTGTGGCCAACCCAGCAGACAGCTCCAAAGCGTTTCTGAGCAGGTCCGATGACCTCACCCACCACTCAACATGGTAACTGGTTGTTACTTTCGGGTTTGTTTATTTGTTAACAGAGCAGCATTTTCAAACCAGCAGACTTTTCCCATGCTCTTGTAAATATTTTAAAATGGAAAAGAAATGTCAAAAAAAAAAAATCAGTTCATATCTTTTTCCTTTAGCTCAATGCAACACTGACTATGATCTCTTATGCAATAGCAACACTTTTCAAATAGACTTCTTTCAACAAAGTGTAGAAATATTGCCAAGAAAAATCCACTAAAATGTTTGGCATATATGTTCTCTCTTTTCCATCACTTTTCAATCATCATTGCACAGTGCATTAGAAATAGCTGTTCTCATATGTCTTTTACCAAGCTTCACATTTTATACAACATTCTTCTTAATAAAGCCATGAAGTCTAGCGCAGCTCAAACATTAGGAATGAACATCCCCTCAAGCTGTTTCAGGTTAACGCACAGTAACCAGGAGTACAAAGTTGAGGACTAAGTTTGTAACTTGCTAAGGTCCACCAGGTTGTGAGTAGAAGCTGCCACAAACCAAATGAAGGTCAAAGCACTTAAAGTATCACCTCCTCAACTCATCTGAACAGCAGCAAAAGGCTGACATCAGCTGGAGGCAATTTTCAGCTGTCAAGGTGAAACTGTGACTGAAGTTATCATTTTTAGCTCCACATGCCCACACATCCAACAGCAGCAGCAGGAGATGTCCACCCAGGACGCTACGTTCCACTCACGTTATTCTCCGACGTGTTCCTACACGGCCCCAATACAAATTTTTCCCTTCACAGAGATCAGACCTGTCAGACTCTCATCACTTGCAGCAGGTTGTCTCTGGAGATGATCACACGTGCTTGCTGCCTGAAGTGAGCATCCTCTACTGTCCCATGAAGGTCAGCTCACCAAGAACAGCTATGACCTCCTGTCAGCAGATTTGCTGTGCACAGACATGAGAGCACATCAGATTTGCCAAGGTGCACAAGAGAGGGAGAGAAATTCCCTATATCTTGAGAGGAGGAACATACAGTCTTTGACCCAGGAGTGTGGAGGGGCTTTACTTATGGAGACCATTTCAATAAACTAACAGGTTCTCAGATTGGAACAGGGAAGGGAATCACCCTATATCTACTGTCACTTCTTCTGGCAAGGAAAAGCCAAGTGGATGCTTTAACATCAGTCTCTCTTACACATGGACGTGATACTTGGTACATCACCCTCAATTAAGAAGCTCACCTAATCCAAGGAGTCTCTAAAATGTTGCTTTCTCCCTGCAGCACACATCAAGCTTTTGAGCATTCCCCAGTAAGTCCAGTGGTCTCCTCCTGAGGAGCTGGATGGCAATGCTCCCCCGATTTCAAGCTCGGGGTTTGCTCCGTACACTCTCACACTGCGCCTGAGGCTTTCAGAACAACCTCAAGAAAACAAAGGCAGGTTCTCCCAAATCCCCACCCTCAAAGCTTTTCCTTTGATTTAGCTCAGGACTGTGTAATGCAATACACATTTAGAATATGAAAGAAAAAGTTCTGATAGGCCCAGAAGAAACTGTTACGCTCATCAGCCTCTCTGCTGCTCCATAAGCCTGTACACATCTCAGTGCTCACTTCCAAGGCCAGAAACTTCCACCTCCTCCCGCTGTGAGAGGTGGTTCCCACAGCACCATTTAAAACAGGACCTGGACCCTCCACAAGTTCTGCTCCACCTGCCAGCCTCATTGCAGGTGCCACAATAACACTTCTCACACACTAGCTTGCACACTGGAAAGGTAGAATTAGACCACAGCAGGCACCAGTGTATGGACCAGGGGCCATTCCTGCTGACTAAAAACCTGTTGCAGAGGTTATAAAGCCTTGTTCTTCAAACTGAAGGATTCAACACTCTGAACATTTTAGTGTTCAGAGTTTAGTGTTTAGAGGTGCAATGACATGCCCAAAGAATGTTGGCTTCCAAAAACTCACATCCTTCCCTCCACACATCCTTTCCCACCTTCCCCAAAAGCAGGTCAGGACCTAGCCAAGACATTCACTCCATATAAACTGCCCAAAGTCTATAAACTTTGGATTTTGGATCAGTAATTACATAAAACGAACTTGAAGTTTAGGTGTCAAATCTAAAATGTTTTACTACTCTCATGGCAATATGCTTCACCCTGCTGATGTCTGTGCACTGGCTGCTCAGAACACTGCAGCTTCTTGGCTGAGCACCCCTTCCAGGGACAGGTATGAAGCAGAAACCGCTGCTGATGGCAGGTCTAGGCTGAAACAGAGCCTGCACACTCCTGCACGCTTGTTACTGTTTAACCAGCACCTTGCCTTCCTGACCAAGGTTCAGGATTCAAAAGCAAGGATTTGCTGTCACTTACATTCCAATGAATGTTTTCTAAGGTAAGGAAAAACACTGGAGCAAGGAGTAAAGGATTGCCCTGACTACATGAGGGAAAGCCATTGGCCCTCCAGCAGTGCTCCCTGTCAGCAACTTACCTTGCAGGGACTTGAGGTGGGAACAAGCAGGAGAGGGCAGAGTGTGGCACCACCAGCAACAGCAGCTTTACCACAGGCATAGGACACAATGGAAATTCAGCTTTACCCTGCTTACCTTTCCCTTTTGGTCCTGCTCTGTGCTTTTCAGAAAAAAAAGGAGGAAATAAAAACCTGCATACAGGAAAAACCTGTACCACACAAGGCACAGAGGTGCTTTACGGCTCCTGGAGAGGTGGCAAACTGCAAACTTCTACCAGAGCCTCCACACAAGGCAAAGAAGCAGTTTTGCCACTGATCCAAGCAATCCCTCTGACTCAAACCCCACCGGCACATGAGGAGGTTAATTTAGCCTAATTAGGATTTCATGCCATTCACCTCTGCTTTCTCCGGGAAATGTGAGACAAGGGGAGTACAAACAGGTTATGAGAGAAGTAATGGCAGGTGGGAGTTAATGCCACACTGAATCAGAGGGGGATACAGCACAGCTGGGGCAACAACAACAAAAAAAGTCCATCAACACACACAGGTGCCCCATGCAAGGTCAGGCCATTTTGCAGATCCATGTGAGCTGCCCAGCACCAACTGTTTCTGCATCTCCTACTTCTGCCAGCTCTACAAGGACTTCCCTCCAGCCCAGAGGGCTGTGGCCACTCGCAATGTCACTACTGCCCAGCCAGAAAGGCAGTGCTGCTCACGAGCTCACTGAAATCCACTCTGATTTCCATGAGCTAAGGGGAGCAACTTAAATGTTACCCAGCGCTGCCAGCCCTTGTGATGCATAAATGCTTCTGGGATCAGGGGCACATCTTTATTTAAATGGCATCTTTATGGCGGGTGAAAATCAGCTCCATCATGCAACGTGTTTCTGTCAACCTCTTGCGCAACCGAGCACAAATGCACCTCGTCACTCAACCAGCCCGCTCGCACAGAAGGGCGGCACGCCAAACCAGGGCACGCAAGGCAAGCACACTGGCCCCTCTACTAAGACCAGCATCATCCAGCTTTTTATAGAAAACATCTGATCTCCCAAGAACTCCATGTTAGCATAAAACAAACTGCAAAAATTCCGCATTGTCATGGGCCAACCACGTGGCTTCGGATTTGCACGCTCAGATAGCAACGTAAAAACACAAAAGTTCGCCGCAAAGATGCCCGCTGCTGACTATCTTATTTCAGAAGGAGAGATTTCCTTCCTCCCCATTTTAACTTATTTCACCGTTTAAAATAGCTTGAACTAAGTCAAAAAAAGCATGTTCACTTTGGAATGGAGTTGTATGCATACAACGAGGTATGGCAGAACAACTTGTTCCTCAGCAGCTATTCTAAACTACAGCTCAGTAACAAATCCAGAATAGGTCTCTGTATATGAGACACTGTGTTGATCCGGAAACCCAATTAAAGTAGTGGGTAGAAGCTTAAAACCTTTACAAAAACATAAGCTCTCACTAGCAATTCCTTGAACTAGGGGCACACTGACCCAATAAAAATCAGTCAGATTTATTTCTTTACTACAGACCTACTTTCCAACCTCCGGCAATCAAAAACCATCAGTACAGACCTAAAGTTGATTAGACTGGGTTTAAAAAAATAATAATAAATAAACAGAAATAAATAAATAAAAATGAGAAAGTTTATAGCCCATCCTCCTCACTGGCACTCTTTGAGAGTCTTATTTTCCAAAGCTTTCAATACAAGCATGAGAGTTAAAAACTTAAGTTTATTTTAGATGAAAGATTAGATTTTAAACATGATTACAGATTTAAGGCAGCAGGGTCTGTAACAGGCATTATATACTGCAGAGCTTACAACAAGACTACAAGTAATAAACAGCACTGAACATCTTGAACATTAAAATGAAAACACTAAACAAGTTAAATTAAAACTCCATTTTGCTTGTTACTATTATTTGTGAACTCAATATCCCAAATCAAGAAGCACTTCAGGAAAGTGCCCTTTATCCTTCTTGGTTACATACAGACTGAAACACAGCCTAAAGAGTCCTTCTCAAAGAGAAACAATTTCTTGAAACACAGTGTTAGTATTTAACTTTTTCTTCTGTCTTTTCTCCCTTCTCCAAAATTTTGCCCAGCGCTGCAAGCGCTACTCAATGGACTTTCTCTCTAGCTGTATTTCACGTTCTGGCTCTCATTGCCACCATGCCTAGATATAGGAAGAAAGTCTTTAGAAATTCATGCTCAAACAAAATAAAATGCAGTGCAAAGTTTCACAGATTTAGAGCTTTAAACAATAGCTTGTTCTTACAAAATGTAAATTAAGGATCCAGTTTAAATCAGCATCTTGCTACAGATACCCTGCCTAAAACACACTCAGCAACAAGAATTTGTTCACAGTGGCCAACTCGTGCTACATCCACACGGGCACACGCTAAACAAACACTCATATACATGTGTGTACAGTCTCAGCGCGAGCGCCTGCGAGTGACACGAGGCTGGTTCAACCTCGAGGACGGCTACTGAAGCGTTATCTGCACTCAGCGCGGTTTAGCGTTGCTGGGCTGAAAGGAAGCAGCAAGACATCCTGTTTATAGGCTGTAGAGCCCCAATGGATAAACAAGTGACAAGCAGAGGGGCGGGGGAAAGAACAAGAAGAAAAAAAAATACAGAATGAACTAGAAAAGCAAGGGGGAGACTTAGCAGGTATCAAGATAATGCAGCACCTGCTCAGCTAAAGCCTGGAGGTGAAACGCAAGAGCGCGGCGGGGCTCCGCTGGCGGCGGCACCTGCGCGGGCGCCGCAAGGGTACAGAATGTGCGGCGGCCCCGCGCGCCCGCCCGCTCCCGCGCCACGGCTCGGCTTTCAGGGCCGACGCTTGGCTGCTTCCTGACACCCTGTGACGCTCAGGCAGAGCTATTTTTCCACCCCCTGTTCCTTGCAGTGACACCCACGCTACTGAAGCTTTCTATGTATTTGCTTTTGCCCCATTGTCAGTGCCAGGCAGTGCACTCGGAAGCGGGAAGGGCGCTGCGCGAGGGCAGCTCGCTCGGGCCATGATGAGCTCTGAGCAACACCAGGGAAGCTCCTGCTTCACAGCCCTTCTTCCCAAGTCTGACCTTTCTACAGAGTTACAGTGACCGAAGGAGACCTACAGAAAATGCCCCGATGGACCTCCCTCTGCTTCTGACCTTGAGAATGCACTAAACAAAATGCTATGTCCTACCTGAAAGGCCCTACTCTGGTAGAGCTGCTCAGACCAGATCCAAGGTTTGCCTGCACCTCCAGTAAGCATAAGCCCACAGTAGATACCTGGGTTCCTGGGTTTCCCTTGAATGAGAAGCAGAAATCTTTTAACTGTTTAACACCTCACCTAGCAGCAGTGCAATGGAAATGGCGATTGACTAGAGCAGCTCTTTTGGGTTCCAGATTCATCCCCAGCCTTTCTAAATCATCCCTCAATAAAGCGGCAGTTCTGCAAAGAGCTGGCAGAGAAGCAAATCTATCCAGTAGTGCCAACACAGCTAGCAAGCCACAGGCAAACTGGAGAGGGAACACCATCCTCTGCCCAACTGAGGAGACAAGAAGTAACCCCGGACTCTTCCTACCTGCTGTATTTTCATAACAAGAGCTGACTGTTTCTAATCCCATTTTCCACACCTGCCCTGCTGCATTCATCATCTTTTCCCCCACCAGTGAATGTGAGAGAATAAGGGTATTACAAATTCTCTGGATCCCCATCCAAAGCCTCCATCTGCACTAGTTAACACAGAAGGGAAAGTTTTGTCTCCCATGCTTTTGGTTACAAGACAAGCATCCCATCCTCAGCACATACAGGAGGATTTTAACAGTGCTCTTTGCACCAATTACCTTGCAGGGTAATCTGAAACAAGAGACTCAGGTCAAGGACTAGATATGACTTCTCACATCTCTGTTGCCTTTTTTCTTTACCTGCTTTTTCTTCTTTAGGGGAACCAGGCCAGGAACTCTCCACAACGGCAGTACCAAGAACAAAACTAAGTTATGTTTTCTAGCCCTTACAGATCTGGCATAAAGCATAAGCAATGGAGAATTACTCCTGAAAGCATGAGCGGATCTTGGTGGCAGAGCCACAGTCTCTGAATGCTTCCATCATCACAAGTCGGGCACAGCCCTGTTCGTGCTTCACAGAAGCCACACAGGCTTCCAGTGCTCCTGCTTCACAGAAGCCACACAGGCTTCCAGTGCTCCAAGGCCACATGGAAGCAGGAGATCCTGGAGAAGAGGCAGCACAACCAGGTGCTCGGACAGTGAACAAGGGGCAGCGCACCCGAGGGCTACTCCCTGGAACAGAGTCCTAAGCAAGTGCTATTCTTTGCCTAGTGCAAACGAGAGTGTGACTCATACCAGGTTTCCACAGTGCTTGACAATACATCTATGGACTCACCTTGAACTCAAGCAACTAGCATCAAGTGTGATGTGACCATGTGTTGGCCAGGTAGCCCAGTCAAGAATGATCCTAATTCTAGACAGGCCTCAGAATCACAACTCTAAGTTAATGAGTTCCTTGTTCACTAACTCTATGTACTACTGAAGCAGTCATTTTGCCTCACTTCCAGTAGGAAAGAAGGCTCATTGAGAACGAACGTTAGTGACTTGCGGAGAGGAGTGACAGATGCTGCCTGATTGAATGTGTGAAAAAATTCTGACAGGCAGAAACGCACCTCACATGTCTTATGGTGGCAGTGAAGCAATAAATAATCTAATAGACTTCTAAGGCTCATAGTAATAATGTTGCACTCTCTTTTCAAAAGCCACTCCCCACTCTGGATGACATCTGTCATGGTATAGATGTTCCTGGAACAGAGAGATATTTTTAAATCTCTCAGTGTGGCACAAAACTGTGAGCGTATCAGCCAAAATACCAGCCACCAAAGCATTTAAATATAGCCATGCACATACCATATATAGATGAGAACATAGACAGATATGTGGTATCTAGCAGCATTGCAAACAGACATTCTTTCTCTGAACTCAGAGCACTTGACAAGAAACTTCCCAGTCTGCAACACTAGCCATGTCACCTTGCCCTGTGTGTCTCTCCACTGGCTCCTGCTCTTCAAATGTGTCAAGACCTCCATCTCCATTTTTGAGCACCTTCAGAAGCCTGACCTTCCTAACAGACCCGCCTGTCTCTTTCTGCACCTCCCAGTAGTCTGCCTGCTACACTGCACTGAAACTAGTCTTGTTTCCCCACGTTTCTGAGCATCCCTCTGCACAAAACCTTCTGAACCTGAATCCATGAGCCTCAAAATCTTCCTGCTTCTAACCCCTTCTCAAGATCTATCCTCAACAAGGTGACCTTTAAAGGCAGTCCAATTCACTTAGGATGTGCTCACTCAAACATATGTAAACTCTAGCTATGGTTCCTATTAGAAGTGGGAACATAGCGTTGGTCATAACAACAGAAACGGATTTATAACTTCAAAACTAGCAATGGCTACCTGTGGATATCATGCAGTCTCCTCCAAGGCGCTCTACTGGCACCAGAGTTATTGCAAGGGGAAAAGAAAAAGAAAAGAAAAAATGGCCTGACATTTTGATAGCACATTTTCTCATAAGCATCAAATATGCATCAACATTTCACAGTGCCACAGCCTTCAGAATCAGGTTGATGTTTAAGCCCTTGATACAGTTTTCTATCTAATAATAACCCCAGAGATCACTCCTTGCCTGGCTGCATGCCAGACCACATGCAATCTTTCTGCACCTTTTTTTTTTTTTTTTTTTTTAAAAGCTTTTTTACCCACGGAAATGTTGACTTTAAGAAACTCACACCTTTCCGCGAAACCGATTGGCCAAGACTTTGCTTTCTGTTGTTGAGGAAACCGTGATGAGGGGGGCTGGGGAGGGGAGACAAAGGGGAAAACTCGTGTTTGGCTTTCATGTGTGCTTTATTTTCTCTTCTGTCAGGAAACACTGAGAAAGGATCTGACCCAGTTGCTATCTGGAAGTCATTGTATCAGTTCCACCTGCTTAATGTGGGTATTATTCAAGACTACAGGCACAATGACTTGGAGACAAATAAGCACCGACTTGTGTGTTCTCAGGGGACAAATGCAATACACTCATGCATGAGACAAGCAATCCACAGCAGCAGGACAGTCTCAAGGTTGGGGGAGAAAGGGAAGACGAGGGGGAGGGCTGAACAACTCTGTATGTTTGTCTGGGGAAGAGGGATACTACGAGGAAAGCTCAGCTTGTTCAAACATTTCAGAGTTTGCTGCACATTAATTCCAACACTCAGGAGCAACAAAAGAGCTGCTCCGAGAGACAGAGCAGCTTCATCTCGGGGAGGTATATCATGTCCATGTCAAGCTTTCAAAGCCTTATAAACTGCACGGAGTTCAAAACAGTTACTTTATATTCAGTGAAGAACAGCCTTGACAAAGCAGACTCTAAGGTACAGTGCAATGCCATTTATACCTGCTATGGATCCAGCCCTATGCGTCACCACGTTGAAGCATAGTCTAACCACACAAGAACAGGTCTGCAGACCATTTCTCATAGCTAGTCTGCTGGGAAAAAGAAAAAAGACAAAAAAGAAAACTCACTGCAAAAAGAAAACCTTCAACTTCGCAAGTTGACATGGCAAACAACTGTATGTGGTGATTCTAATGAGATCACCCTAATAACATTTGAAGCGTATATTTTGAAAAGAAAACGAATTAAAAGAAAAAAAGTGTACCTTTATGTTGCAGCGCATACAGAGGGTCCCAGGTCATTACTGGATGCATCCTTGCTCTACTAGAGCTATCTACCAGCAAGACATCAGCAATCACCACTAGCTTGTTTTAAGCTCAGCAAGGCTATGCTAACCCAGGTTCCCTGCTGTGACCATTTAACACAATGCTCTGAAACACCCTCATGCTTTTTCCTTTCTTCTTTTTTAATCCAATTAACTATACCCAGTATCATGTACGCAGTAGGTTGCTGGTATAACATCCACGTCACCGGCAAGACCCTATGTGCAGGTTGTAGCCAGAAGATCCTTGGTGTCTCCTGTTTTCTCCACATACCCTGTTCCCCAGGTGATTCTCCACTGTCACTTCACGAGCTTCCACCAGCAGAGCTGCTAAGGCAGAGAAACCCACACAAAGGCACCACACATACAGGTGAAACGGAAGAAAAGTCTTTTAGCACTGGGACAGGCCTATTCTGCACTTTCCTTCTCTAAGATGTAGACAAAAAAACCCCCACCATTCTCAGCACCTCCTTTGTCAGAGCCCCAGCACCCTCAGCCAGAGCAGGTGCTTGTGGCAAAAACAGATGCTCCAGGAAAATTCTTCTGTAAGACCTGATTTTTTAGCTATGAAATGAGTTTAGGTTTAAACAGACATTAATTACATAGGCTCAGGAATTTCTATTTTTTACCACTTGAAAGCGCCCAAAGACACTTTGAGGCTTTTCCCTTTTTCTCTCTGAACTTTATTTGCTTGGTACACAGATCGGTGTGTGCTCTGGATCATTCGGTTTCTGCTTCACCAGCCTAGAGATAGAGCAGCAGCCACCTGGATGGCTTGGGGAGGTTTGCTGAACATCATAACAGCATTCCACACTGCAAAACACTGAGTAGTCCAGCTCCTTACGTGAGCTTCTCACAGTCTAGGATGAAATGGAAGATTTCGTTGTTGCCTTTTGTACTAAAAGATAACATTATCAGAAGCACAAGCCCATGAACTTGACCACCTCCCTTAGAAGTTAAATACGTCCCTGCAAAGCCTACCTGTCAGCAGCAGGTTTAGTTTCTTGCACGGCATTACAGGCTTAACAGCAGATCAAGGCCTTGCTTGTGGTTGGTAGAAGATGTGCTACTACCCCAAATACCTTACCACCTTCTGAGAAGGCATTTGAGGCCAAACCCGTTATTTGTCATCCCACCTGTAGGCAGGCAGCACTTGCCATGTCAGGCACGGAGGGATAGTGGTCATCACCCTGACAGGCACAGGCCACTCCTGGAAACCCCGGTGTCAGCTTGAACACAGGGCACAGTCACAACTACTTGCTCGCTGCTACAGTAGCACTGTCAATAGAAATGCCAGTTAAAATATGAGGAAGAAAAATAAAACAAAGGTACTTAAGAAAACTCGGATCGATTCTTGGCTTTCCCATATATGTACACAGACTTGTATGTATGTGTATACAGAGATTTGGGCAAGTCCTTCAGGCCTTCATGCCTTGGTCACTCAAAGGCAAGCAATACCACTGCCCTAAAGACAAACTTATACTTTGAAACCCTTTGATAGGACTTTGGTAAAGACCTGCAGACAAGAGAAATCCCCATCAGTGAAGATGGCAGGAAACTTCAGACACCACTGAAACCACCCTCTCTGAAGAGGACGGTCTCCATCATGCTCAACCCTAACCCACACAGAAAGCAAGGCTTGAACCAGAACTCAGATATCCTTTTGGTAGGTTGGCCACACTGCCAACCTACACACCCCAAGAGAAAACACCATGATCGAGCAGCTT
Source organism: Crypturellus undulatus (assembly GCA_013389825.1). Classification (NCBI taxonomy): domain Eukaryota; kingdom Metazoa; phylum Chordata; class Aves; order Tinamiformes; family Tinamidae; genus Crypturellus; species Crypturellus undulatus. The sequence goes on from VWPW01030076.1 coordinate 742,605, forward strand.
CTGCAGCACCTCACAGAAGCGGGGTGGGAGAGGGCAGTCATTTTCAGCAATGAAAATGTAATGGAACATTTTGTATCGATCTATTGTGGAATGACTCATTTTTAGAATGACTCGCCTCCTCTTCCCCTCACTTCCCCACCCCCAAATTATGGACTGCAAGAAATGTGCCGAGATAATGGGCAATTTCAGATGTTCTCAGCTCCATTTTTTCTCCTGCTGGAACAGCGTGCCATGACAGTAGACAGACTGAGCTCCAAAGGAGATGCCAGTCATGCTTCACTACCCTTTACAGGCTATAAAAGTTGTCACTAACGGGAAACTAGGGAGAAACTAGAAGACAGGATGGGGAGGAAATGAGGAACCTGATGAAGATCTGGAAAGTGTCATAGCAGAAAGAGACCCAAAGGCCAGATGGGGATCAGACATAAGACTTATACACACATCAAAAACAAACAAACAAAACAACAACAACAACAAAATAAAGCTGAAGAGGGAATCCAGCAGGGAAGGGAAGGTGAAAGAAGCTCTGCTACTCCAGAACTCAGGGGAATTTCTAGTCCAAACAGATACATAACAAAATAACAAAAATCAAAAGTAACTATTTCCAAAAGAGGAGAGGAGAAATCAGGGAAAGAAAAACACACTGGATGACAGTAAATCCTTCCTTGACTCCTTAAGTCCTTGGGGCTGGAACAAAACCTCTAAAGAAGCTGTGAAAGTTCTAAGGCCTTTTTAGGGAACTAAAAGTAGTACATGTAGGAACCAGATGACCAATGAGTTCTTTCCAGCTCACTTCTGTGGAATCTAACGTACATTTAGACCTAGATGCAAACATTACAATGCAACAAAAAATATTGATTCTACCCATATCTCCTCAAGTATCACCGGAGAGCAGCCTTGTGTCGTTCCGAGAGCTACTCATACCATAAATCCATTAGCCATCTCTGTCCCTCCGGGACAACGCTCTTATAAAGATAAGGCCCTAGGCATAGTCTTGCTACCTAAAAGCAGAGTCTAATTTGCTGCCTGCCTTAGGACTAACTTTCATGGCATCACGCAGGAGGTGGTAATTTACTTGGGCACCTTCCTGTTAAGGTTTTCACAGCAGTGTAGTGTGCTTCTATCTGCAGCACACTACAGGAATACATATGCACAGTGTAATCATACAGCCCCTCACCAGAAGCACGAGGAACTCATGCCTAGCTAAGAGATCTTCCAGCACTGGAATTCATCCAGAACCAACACTCTCCATTCAGAGAAGAAACCAGTATGTTGTATGCTGGCAAATGACTAATCCCAGTAGCTGAGTTACAGTATAGCTTTTTACACAAAATCAAGACATGTTAAGGTCATCTCAACTCTCATCTACAGCATCCTACAGCATGCCCTCCCACTGCTGCCTCGCTACTTTCTTCCACCTACTTCTTTCTCACTTTCTACCCTCCCCTTCAACCTTCTTTTCTTTCCTTTCAGATCTTCTCATCTCACCTTCCATTCCTATTCATCCTTCCACCTTCATCTAGCCAGTCCTCTCACATCTTGAAACATCCCTCTTTCCATCACCCATAACTCTACCTCAGAAGTACTTTTTTCTAGGAATCCCCTTTATCTCTCTCTCCAGCAACCACCCCTGCTCTCCCCTACCTGGCCCTCAAGTGCATATTTTGTCTGTCTTGGATTGTAGATTCTTTAGGACAAGGACTGCCTTTTTCCTTGCCTGCAAAGTGCAATATACATTTACAGGGCCAGGCAAATGATAAATAAGCAATCTCAGCATTCCAAGGTAGCTCCGTGTGGGCTCCCTCCACAGAGCTCACTTGGTATTTGCCTTCTATTTGCAGCACACTAATCTACACATAAGACTTTTTCTTCCTTATCTCTTATCTCTCAGCTGCAAGGCTGTTACTTAAATTTATCAGCATAGTTCATAAATAGTTGAGAAAGGGAGGTGAGCAAACAAAGGGCCTTTACTAGAACTGCTAACCCTAAACCTCAAACCATGAGACATACAGAAGCTTGTAGGAGCACCATGTGCATTAGCAATAGGAGAGCATGGTCATAAATAACTTTCTGGGATTATTTCATCCCCCTCCTCATGCCTCATTTCTATACAACAGGATTCTGGACTAGCAGACACACATAGCTGTTTTTCAGGAGAGCATCTTTCAAACCTACACTGACTTCCACCATCCAGGTGCCTCTCTGTCACTGACGTCCATCACCAGGTGCCTCTGCCTTCGGAAGGAAGCTGGAGAGAAGCAGGCTGTTGGGTGTACATTAAAATGGAGAGTTACAAAAACATTAGCCACAAAGCACAGAGCAAAAAGAGACAACCAAAAGGCAATGCTAACTAAACAGTTCATAGGGTTCATTTTATCTGCAGGTTCCTTATCTTAGGAGAACCCGAGTTGTCTGAGGTTTCCTAACTCCCAGCGTTCCTGCTCTCCGGCCCTCTGCACTCCTCCGCTGCCCAGTCTTCATCTCCTGCCTCACTTTACAAGCCAGTCTGTCGCCTTCACATGGTCCATCAACTCAGTCACTTAAAAATCATAATTTCCAATGCTCTTTTTGAAAAATATTTACCAACATTCATTCTGAGCTTGCTCAAAAGCTGTGTCCTTCTCTGTCCCTATAGTTTTACAGGCTCTATGAAATTATCTGATACAGCTTTCTCACACACATACCTCTGCACTGCAATTAGCTAATAACTAATAGAGCCCTCCGGAGAGCACGTATGTCAAGAAGTATAAATGATTATACTATTATACTAAGGGAACTCTCATCCAAGCCCTTAGGAAGGGTTGACATTTTTGCTATTTGGTTTTGCTTGAATTCAGTAGCTATCTCTAGATTATATAGAAAAGGGGAATGTATTTAAGCATATAACTTTCATATACATTAAAACCGGCCTACAAACTGCTACAGTTAAAAAGAGATGGTCATTGTAGTCAAATCAGCCAGCAATAAGAAAGATGAAACCGATATTAAAACCAAAACCCCTGTCAGCTCCAGAGGACAAAGCAATTACCTAGAAAACAGAAGGAGATCATGTAAAAACAATCAAACCAACAAGCACATCCCCCCTTCACTTTGAAAGTACTGTTCTGTGTAGCAGCTTTCACTAGGGAGATTGAAGAGCTGGTGCTTAACACCACCCCTGGAGAGCTGCCCAGTTTTTACATCGCTCAGGGCCCTGCGCATAAATGGGCAGCAGTGGCTGCTCTCCCACCAAACTCCTGCTGGCCAATCCTACTGGTAGGTAAAACTAAAAAGGCCATTTGGGGAAAATATGGCCTTTATATAGCTTTTTTAAGTGCACACAGCTGCCTCACTTCTCTAGAAATAGAATTTAACAGCCATGTTTGCAGAGACAGATTTCAAAGGTTCCATCTTCTAAGAAAGCAACCTACACATCCAGAAACAGGAGGCCAGATTTGTTTTTATACTGGAACCCCCTTCCATATGTTCAAGTATGCCCACGGATTTACAAAAACCCTGCTCTGAAAAGGCGATGTTCATTCAGCAACAGGCAGCGAGTAACTTCCACTTGCCTTCCTATACAGCGGCTCCCACGGAAATCAGCAGCAGCCAGGCATAGTCAGGAGTAAGGAGGAGAGTATTTAGATGGGGAAAGCAATACAGAGAACTGAAGTATAAATATCCTGGAGCTACAGATGATCAGCACCTCTCTGTTGTTTCTTTTATGAATAAGTGACTCAGGATCAGATCCCAAAATGTTGTTATGATTTGTTCTGGGTCATAAAGACTTAGACCTGGGCTGCATTCCCAGGTCTTCCCTAGCCCACTGAATGCCTGCGAGTAGTAAGTCGCTCCTTTGGCCTCCTCACATTCGTACTGTGACTACATGTGAGGGCTCCAAATCAACAGGCACCTCTTCAGAGCACGGTTGCAAGCTCCCCGTGCATTTAAACCAGGGGGCTTTCTCAGTGTTTGGGGGTGCAGTGGGGATAATGTTATTTTCCCACCTTTTGTGAATAACAAGCCCTACAAACTTCTTTATCTAAAGAGTGCTGAATTCCCATGCATTTCACACTGTAAGGGCTCAGCCTAAAGTAGTAAATGGTTCTGATTGAAACAGGTCCTTGCAAAATTTCACAGAGTCACTCTTTACTGGCAAGAGTTGGATCAGTTGTCTATGGGATATCCCTTGTTTTGAGTTTTTTTTTTTTTTTTTTTTTGAATGAATGAATGAAGGGGTACTAAAGAAAATGACCTGCTGTGAAATGACTTAAATTCCCATGCAAACAACCCATTAACAGTATTCAAACACAATTTAAATTACTAGCTGTTAAAATGCTCCTCAGTTTCATGGTAAGTTTCCAAGGAAAATTACATGCTATGTACTATTTAATTGATTGTTTTCTACTTCTTAACATTCATTTATTCCCTTCTCCTGTCTTTTCCTTAATTTCAAGAAATAATAATGACTTTCCACGGAGAAAAGGGGAATGGCTTAAAAAGTTGGAGAGAGATTTACCTGAAAAACAAGTATGTAGGAGGAGAGTAGCTGCCAAAAGGGAGAGCTTTACTAGAACTCATGGTTGTGTTGTTTTCTTGGTGGGGATGCAAGACAGTATGTCACAAGAAATCCTTTCCCTCTGACCGTAGGCAGCAAGGCTTTTTAAACTTTATGTTTCTTTAAAATAGACACCCCACGTTTCAGGCAATAAACAACTGAGAAGCCTCGCACTGGCTAACTGCTAGAAGAAAGACAGCGGGAACGAATCAAGAGCAATGTTTACTCCTCCCAGGTTTACTAGTCCTTGAACTGATGTGCTCACTAGAGGCAAGCAAGTTTTTCTCATTTGAGAGATCTCATCCCAAATGCAAATATTTAGATCGCAGAAACAAATTTCCCCCAAAGTTGACTGAAGTTAGAAAGAATTAGGCCAAGAGTAAGGTCTCCTGCTGCTTGCAACAGCTGTTACAAAAGAATGTGCATCATAAAGCTAATAACAGCAGACATTTCCTAAAAGGCGGCACTCTGCTCAGGCGCTAGGAAGGAGCAGCAGTCAGGTAAAGTCAGGCAGAGTCAGGTAAAGCTCCATGAAATTCCTGAAGTAACAATATACGTTAGGATCACGTCATACGCTAGCAACATATACCCAGTTTACGAAACACCGGGACTTGGTTTACCTTTAAACAACTCATGCAGAACTACTTCACACTCAAGAAGTATGATTTTATTCGAGTAAGAAAAACATGCTTAGTAGTACTTTTCATCCTAAAATGGCAAAATATCTGCATACAGGAGTATGCAGCAGCTGAATCTGCAGCAGTCACATGGCACCAGAAGATTTGCATCCTCACAGTTTTGCCACATGGCCATAACAGCCCACATAGCCCATACGGCACCTCAGTTTCAACATCGGCGCATCAAGGATAAGGCGGCTTTTCCCAGCCTGCAGACATGATTTAGTGTTTAAGGGCTCCGAAACCTTCGCCTAAGGGAAACACACAAAGCATCAGATACAGAGGATCATCCAGGTCTGTAATCCTGCCTCTCCTTCACCCCTTGCCCTTTGAAACGCACTATCCTCGTGCCACCTGGGGCAGTTCCCCTGTTGTGGGGCGCGTGCGCCTGCCCCTTGGCACGTGCTGAATCCCCCTTGCGGCACCTGAGCTACACAGGGACATTGCCAAGACTTCATCACAGGCCTCGCAAGCCAGGCAGTGTCCACACGGCCTGGCTCCTGCATGAGGACGAAGAACGGGCTGTGATCCCATCCCTCGTACATCTCTCATACACCACTGCACGGGCTCCTGGGCTGCAGGAGGAAAATCTTTAGTCCTAATTTATAGTTCATCACTTAATGGTTCCATGCCTGGAGCAGGAGAAAATCCTTTCTTTGGCATCTGCTGCAGGTTCTGATTAGCATCAGCAATCACAGGGTCAGTCCAGCTCCTGGAGAAACACCAGCGCACCCACTGCGAAGGCCGCAGTGTTGGCCGCGGGCGTCCCCTCAGCAGGCAGAGCCGGGGCTCCTCGCTGCACCACGCAGCGCCCACCAGCTGGGACGAGGTCGGTCACTCCCACAACAGGAATTGAGTTCAGCCTTGGTGGTCTGCTTGGTTTTCAGTCACCTTCACTCTGGCCACATCCTCGGGGCAAAGAGACAGAACAACAGGCAGAAGGGAACGGCCCTGGGGTGCTCACATAGGTGTAAGGGCGGCTAGCCCCAGCCCTGTTTTTCCATGAGGCCTCAGCCCCGCTTGTCGCATCTCCCCACGTGCAGTGCAGGAAAGGGGGAACTGTGAGAGGAAGAGAGCTTCGTCATTTCTGGCACACAGAAACGGCCAGGTTGTCCCCAAAACGCCAAGCTCAGCAACAAGCAATGGGACAGGCCCTCAGGCGCACGCACATGCTCACCCCGCGGAGACGCTCATCCACAGCATGAGCTGCCCCACGGAGGGGCCGGCAGCGCAAGGGCCATGCATGTATATGGGCAACGCGCCCCATTCTCCATCTCTTCAAACCCTCGTGAACACAGCTCACACCCCTTGTGCCAACACCAAGCTCAGCGTGGCGGCGGATGGGATCTTGTCGAGGCCTCCGAGCACTGCATGGATTAAAGTGAAGTAAGTTCTGCAAACTCCAGGTATGTCCTGCCTGTGGGAACGTGCTCCAGCAGTCCCAGCGCTGACGGCTCTATGGCTGGGAGCTCAGTGTTTCACAGCTCATGTCCCATTATTGCACGAACTCAGGTGCCTTTTCCTGACCAGAAAGAGTCCATTTCTTGCCCCAAAATCTGACGCAAATCCAGCGCTCTCAGAAAGCCTAAAGTCGAAATGAGTATTAACCTCACAAAGAGGGGCAATGGAAAACCAAAGGTCTAACTCTTCGACAAAACTCTAAATGTAAAATAGGGAACATGTGATAGCAACAGGTCCGAAGCAGACTAAAAACACCAGCTAGCGAGGACAACGCCCGCGTTGCTGAGCCCCAGTGCGAGCTGCTCCTCATCCACAGCCCTTCCCAAGTGGAAGGATGGAGCGTCCTGCTTCCCATCGGAGGCACGGGGCTGCCGTGCGGCCCCGGAGCCGGCGCTAAAAGCACTCTCCGTGCGTTTCATGCTCCAAATGACAGGAGGAATGCGGGGTGGTGGATCTCCGCTCTGGGTTCCTGAGTATGGTTTTAGCTGCCATGAATAAAACAGGAAGCAAAACGGTCTCCCCCACCCCCTATCCTGACTTTCTGGATGAGCTGCAGTTTCCTTTCAGGAAAAAGAAAGGAAGGAGGGGAAAGGAGAATCAGACAGCTGCTGTATCAGACAGATTAGAAACCTCAAACTAAGGAAAAATAAAGAATAATAGGAAAAAAACATGCACTGAACTTCCATCCAGTTAAAGCAGCTAGGTTTCTTCAGTTTCCTCATGAAACAGGGTTAAATATTAACATTTGGGATTCACAGTATACAGGGTTTTTTTAACATACAACTATTCCTTTTAAGACAGAAATCATATTTACGCTATATTTAAGTTGCTGACAGAATATACATACATCCTCAGTTAATTCATTAATGCAGTGCTGTCCTGCCTTGCTGAACTCACCAGCGAAATTAGAGGGAAGAGCATGACTGAATGGAAGCTGGTTAAAATCATCCTTATACCTAGGCCTGAAGAAACAGCGCAGGGAAAAACGTTTTGCTGTTGAGACTAAACCACCAAGCTATTTTTCCCTGCTACAGAAATTTTCATTGGGTCCCTTTCATTGACGGGTGAGCAGAGATCCACATGCCTGCCCCCACCAGCAGCCATGCACACATTTTGATGCAATCCATCTGACCAAACAAAAAAAAAAAAAAAAAACCCAAGTCACTTGTTAAAGCAGCAACAATGCACTTACCAGCATCCAGGCAAGCTCCTTCACTGATACGCTTCTCTCCCGAACAGATCAAATTTGGAACAAGGTCCAGGAGCAAGAGAGAACTGAAAGCTGACCACAACAAGCTTCCAAAACAAGAAGAGGAGAGAGAAAAAAAAAGAGAGAGAGAAAAAAAAAAAAAAACCTTACTACAGGAATTCAAATCCTGCTTCCACCAGACCCTGAGTCACCTCCCCTCCCTTGCAATAGATCAGAGCAATGGGTAAACATTTCCAAATATGGAGATCAAAACTCCAAAGGATGTCAAAAAAAATCACCCTTCTCTCCCTGGCTTTGGCACTCGGATGACTTGCCCCCCTCAAGACTGAATTCCAGGCGCCACACGCGTTATCCACACCGACCTTCGCGCAGCCGGAGCCCCGGGCACCCGGTATCGCTGCTGTCCCGGCCTCCGCTCGAGCAGCTCCCAGCCTGACCCGCGACACGCAGAGCGCAGTCCGTCCCCTCCGGGGCACACGATGGGTGAGCACAGGCAGAGCCCTCACCCAGGCTGCTCCATCCCTCACTTGACTCACCCACAGAAAGCCGACCAGAACTGTTTTTCAGTGCATTATTTGAAGGCAAGTAGGCAGCTTCAGGCTCTGTTTACAGTGATGCTAGCTCAGCAGCACAAGAGGCAGGGCTCAGCGATCAGACCCTGCAGAAAGGGATCCAACCTGTCTGGCAAACGGGGTACGTCAGCTCGAGCCAGACTGCGTGTGGCCGCAGGGTCCTACTTGCCACATCCAACTCCAACTGGCCCCCAGGGCAGAGAAGAGCTCCCCTAGCATGGCTCATCTGGTGCTTTGCAGAAGAAAAGAAAAGAAAAAAAAAAAAAAAAAGTGTATCTGATTTTGCTTCACATGAGGAAAACACAGATCGGAGCAAAGGAATGTGCTCTTTGGACAAGCTGACATCTCCCAGCAGCCCCAGAAAAGCAGCATCCCTCGATACTTGCCCTGCCAGAACCATTTTTCCAGCCTGAAACCAAAAGGTTTCCCTGCCTCAGCCCACATGACTGCACCCGGGCTGCACGTGCAACAGGATCGCACTTTAAAAAAGGTCAGTCCCTGCCCCAGGAGGCTGCTTGCCTGCACTCACCATGGGAGACCCTGCAGCTGAAGGGAGTGGAGAGCACAGACTCTCTCCTCTGCTTTAATAGGCTCGAACTTTGACACTCACCCTATGAGGCAAACTTGGGAGGCAAAACAGTTACATTCACAGGGCACCAGGCAGCCATTGCCCCACAGCAACACTCCCAGGGTACCAGGGCAGCGCTCTCTCCCATCACTGCTCGTGTTCCCTCAGCTGCAACAGCCCGTCAACAGGCGAGAGGGGGGCAGACACCTCTGCTGCCTCCCTGTCAGGGGAGCAGGGGGAAACTCTTCTGCCCAGGAGGGAAGGGGTCCTCCTCGGAGCTGCAGCATTAGCTATACCAAGCACACAGCGCTTGAGGAATGTGCAAATCGGGACGTTTCCAATGGGAACCGACTGCCGAGTTGATACTACCAGAGCGATTCCCCACCACCACCCACAAGATGCTATTGAATTTATAGGAAAGGAATTCCAAAGCTGACTCTGCCCATGTATGGCCAAAATAAACTGTAAAAAAGCAGCATTACAATACATCTGGCTTTAACTGATACTGAATCACCGACTTGGAGAAGAGCTGAAACCCTGCAGCAACTGAGGCCGTATCACTGCCTCCCGTTACTGAACGGAGGTCAGGGATCCACGACAGCGTGAGTTCTGCCACTGATACCACAGCTGAGAGAAAACACGTGAGTCTTTGCCCCAGGAAAACAGCAAACACAAAGCTTTCTGCCTTTCAGAATACACATTCATATAATGATCCATTATTTCCACTGCAAAATAAATAAATAAATAAAACCAGACTCAGGCTCTGCTTATAGTGATGCTACCTCAGCGGCTGGGCAATACAGAGCAATCAGCGGGCAATACAGGCACATGTCCATTTAACTTCAGTCAGCAAAAGGTACAACAGGGCAACATTCTCCCAAAATGCAGGACGGGATAGAATCATTCTGGGTGAGCAGAATTGATTATTTTTCTAAAAACTCAGTATATCCTTCCCAAGAGCCACATATCCCAGCAGCAGCCTGGCCTTCAGGAACATTCTGCACAGTCAGAAACAGAGATATTCAGAGCATTGTAGTCACCATAGTAGAAGCTACTCAAAAACGACAGTGACAGAGGTCACCTAAGTAAGTACCTACAAAGGTTTTGCAGACTCTGAACAAATTTCTCAACCCCTTACAGAAAAAAAAATATCTCCCAGGGCATTGCCTGTATGACGAACGCAAGTTTCAACAGCAAGATGAAGTTGAGGAGAGCACAAGACAAGCGAGAGAACAAAAGTGCTGGAGAAGAGACTAGAACAGTGGAAAGCTGGTGCCAGAGCGCACCAGCCCTTACTGACCTAAGCTGCTGGAGCTTTAACAGACGAGGAGGATCTCCTTAACAGTTAAATGCCACTAATGTGCTGGCCCTGCCAGCAGGGGAAATATTAGCTGTGTCAGCTCAAGAGGCAAATGGCTTACCAAACCAGAGAGGAATGCAGGCTGCAGAGTGGCACACACGGAGGGGACGGGGAAATGTACACCCAGGGGAATGCTGGCTGCTAACACCGCCCCTTACTTACACAGGGGTCAGGCAGGATACGTTTTATGGCTCTTGGGGTTGAAACCTGGGACTAACAGCTTTGCGACCTTAGACAGACTCCCGTGCCAGAAACAAAGTTGTTGGAGGGGCAGGGAGCTGGGGCCTGGAGCACATCAGGGCAAGCCGGTTCCCGACTCCTGGCAGGCAGCCTAGGGCCGCTTTTCAGTAAGCGCAAATTGTACCCGCCCGGCTGGAGGCAAGCTCTAACTTCAGCCTTCAGGGAAAGCCCACAGAGATGGGGCACCCTCAGCCCACAAGGACCCCTTGCAGTCAGGAGCAAGTGTGCGTGTCCTCTCGAGACCACTTGCTGACTGGAAACCCACCATGTGGCTATTTCCCCAGCGTCACGTTCCTGAGGACAGCATTACGGCCTCCCTTTGGACCCCCAGCTCCAATGGCATTACAGCTTCTGCCCTTCTACCCTCCTTGTTTTAAACAGGGGCACCTAAGGTGCCTGTCTGGACTGGCTCTTTCTCTTCCTCCCATTCACCCCAGGACATCCTCCCTTCTGGGGACAGAGCTGCCACAGCATCACTGCTGTCCCAGTTTCTGAATGCACGAGCCCAGGTTCGCTGCCTCTGCCTTAGAGCATCTTTCAGCCCGAACTGCACAGAAGAGAGAAACCCAGGGGAAGAAGAAATCAGCATCCAACTACACCCTAACGAACAACTCCCACTTACACAGTGCTACAAGTCATTCCACTTCTAACCCCAGAAAATAAAAGCCTGGAGAACAGGGAATAAAATCCAACCCAAGCCTCTTGCATAGCAGTATGGATCATTATCATCTGGCCACTGGGTCAGGCATGAGTAATTTCTTTTAAATGACATTACATAAGCTGACATTACATAAGCAGAACTGCTCTGTATATTTGATTCATAAAAATGTCTCGAAGAGGCAGAAAGCACAACTGCATGATGTACATAACACAGAGATTGCTACAGCTCCCCAGGCAGGCAGACCATGGAAAATAGCCATAATGCGGAGTGAGGACTAGAGATGTTCATGTGCACAAATACACATGCATATCCACCCTCCCCAGCATGCGCAAGGACAGATTTAGGACTTGCAAGCTGAAGTCCTCTATGTCCAAAAGTTAACACAAATGTTTGTGACAGTTCCATTTTGCAGGCAAAGACTGAATGCAAAGGAATAAATATAGAGAAAAAGTCAGGCAGTCAAAGCAGGTGTTGGCTTGCAAAACCTTGGCCAGAAAGGCTCCCCAGGAGGTTGGATCTGGTAGCTCTGCAACAGCTCCACAGAGACACAGAAGAGACAGAGAAAGGAAGGAAAAAAAAAAAGGCAGTATGAATGCATATGCATTCTTTTATCTCCATATATAGAATACACAGACATTTGGTATATACACCCCCAAACTCACATCCTTCATATAGTATATACTATAAATGCATTGTGCATCGTGGTTTCAGTGTGCCTAGACTTGTACAGTGTGTATTTATATATATGCACTTATACATGCATTTGTGAATACCCTTCCCACATCACCTAGACACGTACAGTATCGCACCATACGTCACTCAAGAGGGCATAACTAACACCTCAGTCAGAGTCAGTCACGACTCCTGAACACTCACAACTCCTCACAGGTGCTCAGCCCTGCGCCACCAAGGCCTCCGAGTACAAGCACCAATGGGAATCACTATCTTTGTCCCATATTTCCCAAGGATCCCAACCTCTCTCCACGCTCAGGAGTCAATATCATGTATTTGCAGAGAGGCACAAAGCGTCACTCTCGGAAAAGACACCGGTTCTTCACAGAAAGCTGCCCTCGCGTCTGCGAGGCGCGCGTACATACCAGTTCTCGCACTCCACAGTTTTGCCCGGTGGGAAGAACTCGACGAGGCAGCTTTTGGAGATAAGCAGGGCTTCCGTCTTCCTCAGGCTCCTCCTGAGTCACGACTTTGGATTTCTTTCCCAGCCCTGTGAAGAGAGAGAGTTTTCCATGTGATGCATGCCGGGTGGGCCTCCCAACAGCTCTTCTGCAAAACTTGCCGTTTAACCCACACAGCTTCTGGGAAAAGGAGCATTTTCTTCTCCGGCTTTCTTAGACAGAAACTTCTGTTTTTCTGGACTGCTTAACAGTCCAGCAAGTGCTCTCTGCACCCCACAAACGCAAGCACCACAACCTCAAACCAGGTCAGTGCGCAGCGTGAGTTTTAAGACAACACACAGGAAATACAACAAAACAGGCCAATTTTTAAAGACATGGATGCAAGACTAGAAATGACCAAGTTACCATGCAGCCACTGAACTGTGGTAAGGTGTCGCACACTCAATTGCCATTTTCCCATACTTTAAATTTTACCTTGCAAGTGGCACAGGCTGAGAAACCCAGGCTCTGGGTTACAACTCAACTGGCAAGTTACAACTCTTCAAGCCACAGCTACCAGACTGCTATTTTTCATGTCCCTGAGGAAAGGGAGGTAAAAGGAGACATAGTGATAGAACAGGGTAAATGGTCAGTCTGTGAGCAGAAGTACAGTAAGATCTAGGAGGCATCATTTAATCCAGGTTCGAAGCTCAGGCAGTTTGCAATTGCCACGAGCAGACCCATCTCTTCCCTAAATCCTCTGCCTCTACACATCCCTTTTATGGAGCTGCTCTGTTAAATTTCCTTTCAGGGGTTTTCTCACTTCTTCCTGCAGAAACACAGCTGCAAAGCAAACACCATATATTTTTAAAGTCTCCCTCTACCTCTCCTTCAGGAGGGCCCACACAGAAAAAGCTAAGAAGTGGCACGGCTAGTGCTGGTTTTCCCTCTACAGAGGACGAAGGCAGAGTTAACAGCTTTGTGGTCACACAGGGCCCCTCGGCTGCCCGCGCTCCAGCCCCGAGCCCCTGTGGCCAGACAGGCGGACATGCCCACGCATGGCACACCAAGATGGAGGCCGTGGCACTCCAAGATGGAGGCCGTGGCACTCCAAGATGGAGGCCGTGGCCCATGCCGATACGCACGATCTGGAGCGCGCACTCCTTCCTGCCTCTCCCCGCGGCCTGCACCCCATCCTGTCCGCATCCTGCCTACCCTGCCAGCCCTATCTTGCTCCCCACCAGCTCCGTCTTGGCTCAGCACACAGCCACGAAGTCCCAACTGCCCTTCAGGGTTTGTTGCTTGAACCCAGCTCCCCATCATGCCGAACTGAAGCTCTGTGTGCTTTCTACTCCAATTCTTCAAAATCTACCTCCAGGGAAAACTTTGGCAGCAGTTTGGCCATGGAGCCCACCAGCTAATCGCTACCGAGGTCCCTTCCAACCTCAGCCATTCTGTGTGTGTCTCCTAGTATTCCCTACCTGCATCCACCTGCATCTTCTTGAGCACAGGAACGTTACACAGAAAGCGCCCTCTGAGCAAAAGGTTATCTATTGCCTTTGGCTGCCATAACAATATAAATGATCAATTCAAGTTTGCATTTTTCCTACCAGCACTACTCTCAAGAAGGTATTTTAGCTCATAAGGTCTACAAGCAATTTATAGCAAAACACAAGAGGAAGAGAGCTGGATGGCTTACAAGCCACCCTTCTCAGGTCTTGGCGCCCATTATTTGCACAGAGCATGACAGCTCCTTCTCGCATCACAACACCTTTGTCACTGTATATCAGACCTGATACTACCACAGCCGTGCAAGAGGAGAGGGTTTCCACCCCTCCTAAGTGACAGTAGATCTCCTTTGTGGCAAAGTAACAAGCACATGGTGGGTCTGCCCTGACCCAGGCTGTACCTTCTCAGCTCAGCACCTCACAAAGACCAGAGTCCCTATGAGAGCACCCAGGCATGATGCCCCAAAGGGCTGTGCCCAAGTCTAGGCAGGGCAGGCATCAAGAGTCCCCAGCCCCCTCGGGTGTAACAAGAGCAGATTCAACAGAGATTGCAGTGGCCCATTACTGGCCTCTCCCACTCACTAGAGGCTTGGGACGAAGATGAGTAACTGCAGGGGTTTATTGCTGGTGAACTCAGTCAATGAGTAATTCCTCTCTATCCATCAAGGAGGAGACAAGTACAAGCAAATATTATGGTTGCGCATGTTTACTTTTCATTCTAAAATGAGGTAGTGTTATATACAATATAGGTCCTTCCCACAGGCTCCTGGCAAAATGCCCTTTGTTCTTATCTGCAAAGGCTGAAGACAACAAACATTCCCCTCTAGTTCCAATGTTGTCTCAGTTCAACCCACAACAGGGCCTCTGGGAACTCTAGGTAAGGCAATATTCTTGTGACCCAACCTGTGCTTAAGAGACCTTAGCTCAGGCTCATCTTTGATCAGGTTTAACTCAAGAGTTTAACTTAACATCAGTCACAGGACTCTAACAGACGTGGCTAACCGGGCTGTGTCTGGCTGAGTTTACTCTCTATGCCGGCTGTCCCATGTCCCTTGTGACTACCATTCCCATAGCCTCAACCACACTGACTCTATTGGGGAAGCAGGCAATGCAGATCTTTGGAAACAGAAAATTTTAGTCAAACCCTCCTCTGTCTGATCTCCTTTCAGTCATACAGAGCTAACACGGGCAGTAAGAGATGAGCCTGCCCCAAAGAAGGATCTGTCCCCTTCCTTGCTGTGTGCCTCACTGGCCTCCTCTTGATCATGTTCATGCCCACTTCGGCTCAGGGATGGCACAACAAACAAGCTAACGCTAAAGAAACTACCCAGATTGTTGCCAGTAATTCCGAAACAAGCCTTTCCTCCACTGCAGTCCCCAAGAAAACATATGCAAGACTTGCCTTAAAGATCCAGCTTTGGGTTTCTTATAGCATGCCCCAATAACCTTTGTCGGATTTTTAGGTGCTATCGCTACAGAAATATTATTGACAGATAATTCTACATATTAAGGTAATTCTACATTTACCAAACTCAGGTCCTTTCTAATTCAGAACCACCATTAACAGATGATAATGTACATGGTTAATTCTGACTTTAATCTTGCACCAAAAAAAAAAAAAAAAATCCCTGCTTCTCATCACAGACTTGACAGAGATAATTGCAGAAAGTTTCTTTGGCAATACACCTTTATATGGTCAAGCTCTCATCCCACATAACTCAGTACAACTCCTGTAACTTCTGATCTCTGGCTACACTGAGATTTTTGAGCCTGTACACATGCAAATATGCACACATGTATCTTCATTTTTATGCTCAGCACATCACAAATGACTTTATTAATGTACCCTGAAGCATTTAAATAGGCAATGTAGTGTTTAGAATAATTTTAAGCAAATACCACTACAAGCAAATACAGTAGGAAATAGCTATCATAGTCACAGTACTAAGTAACGTCTCTGAAGAAACTACAGGAACTAAAACTTTCTAAAAATGTAAATCTGACAGAAGATCGTTTTCTTCACATGTTTTTTCTTTCCAACTAGAAGAAAAGAAATAGCTCATACCAAAAAAAAGTTCATAAAAAGCTGAGAAAGTGCTTAGAAGTTATAAAAGCAATCCCAAGGTGAACACAAAATAAAGTGAGAGGCTGAGATCTACCAACTCTAAGATCCAGAAAGACATGATGATCAGAAACAATCTGTTCACATGCTGACTTGAGATGCTGTACTACCAACAGTAAGAATCAGCCTGTCCTAAGAAAAAGCTGAAAGAACTTGTAAAAAAGGCACAGTATATAAAGCAAAGTGCACTGCTTGTCAATTTAAATCATAATTAAAAGCA
This sequence comes from Crypturellus undulatus, assembly GCA_013389825.1. Taxonomy (NCBI): domain Eukaryota; kingdom Metazoa; phylum Chordata; class Aves; order Tinamiformes; family Tinamidae; genus Crypturellus; species Crypturellus undulatus. Next base: position 758,853 of record VWPW01030076.1, read on the forward strand.
GTAATTTACAATGGCTGGATTTAAAAATTAATCCTCTGGTATGTTTCAAGTTGTCTTAAATTGTTCATTTTTTTTTAGAAATGGATAGTTCAAATTCTCTGCAAGAAGTCTACCTTTCAGAGAAGTATGGTCAGTGTTTTCAGGAAAAAAATAGATATCTCTAGAATAACATTACTGCAGGCACTTAGAAACTGAAGTAATGAAAGTCAGTGATCCCATTAAAAGAAAATCTTATCCATTAAAATCATGTCAATAATTGCTAATTACACTGCTAATATATCAGCTCTGTGTGTCACATAAATGACGCATGCGTTTCTGACTGGGCAGAAGTTGTATTTATTTTTAAAATCTAGTTTGAACTAAAATTTTTACCAGTATTCAGGATTCAACTTTTCTTTTTAATCAACATGACTATGCTTGCAGCAGCCCAAGCATGAGCAACAAACTGGGATAAAGCAGCTTCACAGTGGGATAGTTCATTCCCTTTCCTATGTGCAACAACAGATGTCTCAGCCTGACTGTCACACGGAAAGCTGTAGTTTTAACTGTTCCAGTCAACAATTTTTAATTCCAGCAAGCTCTCAGCGAGTCAGTCATCAGCACGAATTGACAAGGGTCTGCTGCTGTATGACTGGCATGTGCTCATGTAGGTCCCCAGATAACAACCCCATTCAATCTGACCTTTTCATTTTAAATGAAAAGCACTTAAAAGCCTGCAAGGTTTTAACAAATGTATTTTTATATCTTTCCCACTCTGTGCCATTATTTATTATGTGCTGGCCAAAGGCTTCCCATTCAGAAATCTCAAGGTTAGTTCCTGAGCTAGACCCAATCCTCAGCAGTGCTGACCACCACCAACTCCTACAGAGTTGTCTGAGGGTTCATGTACCTCACCCTCCAGAAAAATCAATCTCCTCATAGGTAAACCTGAATTCAGAACTCACTCAACATAAATTTTAACTTGGTTATGTACGTAGCTTTCCACTTGAACATAGCTGCCCTGAGGTACCGATCTACCTCACTATGCCAGAGCACTAAGGTTTGCAGAATCTGGCCTTGACTAATAACTTCATGTATGCTCATTCATTTCTGTGCCTTTCAGGTTTCATTTATTAAACTGCTAAAATAAACATTTTTAAAGTTACGTGATAATCAGATCATGTAAGATAACAAAACCTGGAGGAGCATCTCCTCTGTTTCACCACTTTTCAATCCTGCCAGCAGCTAGCACCTGCTCCCAAATTTATCAACACAAACAGCACCAACTAACACACTTGGCTGTTGCTTTTTCAGGAGGCGAGATCCCGTGTTGGTGTAAAGTAGTAGACGTACTAAGCAAAGCTCAAGTTTCACTTGCAGAAGAGCTCTCCCTAAGTTTTGATCTGTAAGTGCTCGGTGCTCAGTACTCAGCACCGAGAGGTTTTCAAATCCATAGTTCTGTGTGTCAAAACTGGACATAGTGGGACTTTCACTTCCAAACTCTTGAGCCATCCTTCATTCTGAAGGGAAATTGGTGTCGGGCACAGCACTGACCAGCAGCATCAGCCCCAACAGGTAAAATTAGCACCAATTCCAGAGCAAGCATCACCAGCAGGCCCCTCTGTACTTACAGGCAGAGGGCTTTGCTATAAAACATCACCTCACAAGCCCCAGTTTCTGGCTTCTGGGCCACTTGACTCATTTGATGTCACACTAGATTTTCAGGTTTGTCCCCAAGGTTCATAAAATGAGATTAAAAAGAAGAAAAGGGACAAGGGTGGAAGGAGACAAGACCGCTCTAGTGCCTTCCTTCAGGCACAGCATCCCCAAAGGGACAGGATCCAACTTCACAGCACAGACACTATAGCATTATAACAAAACAGTTGCCCAGATGAAAAACTACATGGAGCAGGACACATTTACACTGGCCAAGGCAGCTGTGGGACAGACCTGCCTACAACACGCCAGGAGCTGCAGCCAGGAGCCCCTCAACTGAAAAAGCTGGGCAATAGTGGAGACCAACCCAACAGCAGAGCCAGCCGTATCACATCCCTGTTATTTTAAGTGCACATAGTGCTGAGGAGGTGGCTGGAAGAGAAGGGTGGCTCAGGAACGGGAGGAATCAGCACGCGTATGCCAAAAAGCCTGCAGGTCCCGCTCCAGAGTGACCTTTCAGCAGCTCCGCGGCGCTGCCTGTGATCTGCATGTCAGTAACTGACACCAGGATCAGACCCTGAGCTCCCAAGCTGACTCCCAGCCTCACGCTGCTCGCACTCCCTCGGTCTATTGGAAGTAGATTTTTCAAAGCAGCCTCATCGATTCCCCTTCCCCATTTGCTGCCTGCATTTCGCTAAGCCTCTTCGGAGGGACCTCAAGCAAGGGGAGCAGTTTCACTTTCTCACTCGAATGCACCCCAGCTCCCTGATCAGGAGCGGATAATTGATTTTGCTTTCAAGTTCTCACACAGCACCAGAGCACTACAGAGCCCGGTCTTCAAACAAAGCATAATGTTCTGCAATGCAAAAAAAGAAACAAACAAAAAAAAAGGCATTTTTCCCTGGGGGCACGGCCAGCCTTACCAAGCAGCAGCACCAGCACAATGCTGCTCAGGAAAGAAAGAGAGACTAGCAGTGACTAAGGGCACAAGGGAAGAGAGAAGTGCTGTCCCTGAGTCACAGAGACTGGACAAGTGCTCCATGTTCCCCATTCTCAGTCCAGGGTCTTCACCAAACCATAGCCAGGCTGAAATCACATAGCATAGCATTTTTTTGCATATTTATTCACTCAAATGGTGCTGCTTAGATTCACAGCAATACAAATAATGAAAACGAGGAGGAAGGGCATTTTATTATAACAGATGATATTCTTTATCCACTTTGGTTTTAAATGGCAAGAATTTGCGAGCAAAGGTCATCTCCTCCCAGACTTGCCTTGGACTCACCACAGCAAAACCTTTAATGCCATTGTGGTTCTCTTGCTCTTTAAAGATTAAAAAAATAATAATAATCTAAGTGAATCTTTTAAAACTTAGCGCCTACACAACCAGACAGCATCTGTGGTTCAAGTCTTGTGTTTTACCCAGCTCTGCACAGGTCATTTGAAAATAGCAGCAAGTATCTGGCAGCCAGCTGGATTCCCCCCTTTCGTGCTCACTTAGTGAGGCTAGATATTTCTGAAGGCATTCTAATCCACCACAGCATCTGAAAAAGAAGACAATCAGCCAAGACCAGTAAATCTCCATATTTGACTTAGAAACGTCTCATCCTTTCCCCCCTTTCCAAGGATGATTGAGCATTAGCTGTTTTGTCTCATTTTTACATCTTACTATTAAGCTGTCACAGTTTCAGACCTGCAGAGAATAACTTCAGATAGGACAATCAAGGTGTCCAAATATGTATTAAGAAAATAACTGCCGCTTAGTGTGGTTGTTCCACCTTTTCAACCACTGGTCCTCTTTCCAAACAGCTGGATCAAGAGGCTGAGGAAGAGCATTTCTTCTAAAGAGAGAAAAATGTGATGGGGCAGAGGGGCAAAGGTTAAAATGAAAGCGTGGTAGCCAGCCAGCAGAGTGGAATAGCCTCACCAAGGTCTGCTTTTCATGAAAATATTTTAGTTTTCAACAGAAGGTTGTTACCATCACAAACAGATGAGTATAGAAATATATTTTTTCCTTTACAAAACAAGAGCCAAGCTGAAAGCCGATGTTCTAGCAGAAATCTCCACTGTGAGAATAGAGCCATCTAGCAAATGTATATATAAAAAAAAGGAGGGAGGAATTCTGACAAGCCCTAATAACTGCCATTACTACATTTCAAAAATAGGAGGAACACAGATGTCTGTGGATGCGTCTGCTCTCTGAACAAGAAAGTGCCATCACCTCCATTACCGAAGGGACTAAGATGTAGAGAAAATGCATTAAAAATGCTGCTGGAGTTCCTGAATTTTCCCCGGCTGCAGCTGGAATTCAGAGTCCTCACTGATTTTCGCCCTTACAGTCCAGCGGGAGAAAATAAAATGGAAACAGGTTTTCAGAGCTGCTACTGGGAAATGCATGTGCTGTCCCAAGGTGCCAGTTCCCAGGCTGGGATGGGGAAGGGGACTGTGAACCCCTTTCCTCCTCCAAAGGGTCTTGTGTGGCTCATGAAGAGCAAAATAAAGAAGGGTCTGAGCCAAGGGTTCTGGAACCAATGCAAAAATCCCTCTTCTAGGTATTCAGAAGCTTTAGCATGTAGCATATTAGAGAAACCTCTCAGGACAGCGCCCCTCCGTGCCAGCGAGGTAAGGACTGACAGAGGAATCAGCACCCCAGCCGGAGGGTCGAGCTCTGCCCAGCAGCCGCTGCTGACCCGACACAGGCGGCTCAACCTGCCCAAACTGCACAGGAGGCCAGCGCGCCCCAAGGTCACCCGAGAGCCATGCCCAGCCACCAGCAAACAGCAGCAGCAGTGACCCCGCGTGCCCCAACACCAGCATCTCTGTCCTGACAGCCCCGTGTCATCTCGACCATCTCTGGCAACGCACCCAGGACATGCAGACCCTCCCCACCCCCTCCTCCCAGCCTGACACAACTGCTAAAATAAGGTCTTGGCTGCTGCACTCCAACCCCACTATTAAAACATCGCAGGCAGATAGGGGCTGGGGGGGAAAGGAGCTTATATAATAGCACAACCATGGAAAGGAAACAAGATCCTAATCCCGGAGCTCAGTGCTATTGTGAACAGGCCATCCCCAGCATAGCTGTCAAGCACCCATCTATCTCAGCACAACAATGTGGTAATCGCCTGCCTCCAGAATGACAGCGGCTCCATGTGCTTCCCTTACATGTCAAGGAGAAAGTTTCTCCTCCCAGAAGCAACAGAGCAGATACCAGAGCAACAGAGGACACCAGGACCACAGTCCTCTTTATGTATCGGTTGTGCACCATTACTCAGGACTTGGGATCCTACAAGCTCCGGCCCTCTCGGCTGTGCTGAGCTGGGCCTTTTGCTAAAGCAAAACCAAAAGCTTCGGAGCTCAAATATCCTGCCTGTGTCTGGTGCAAGAAAATTAGCCTCACAGACTTCCATGGGAATTCTGCAGATTATCCTCCTACCAAAGGATCTTAATTAATTGTCTGCAAAAATGGACTGAGATTTATCGCATAATTTCTTTCAGCACAAATATTATTACATTTTTACGGCTCCAGCTTAAAAATAAAGCTGAAGAAATCCTTCAGCTCCATTTCTGCTATTTCATATTGCTCTAGAGAAGTATATGCAACACCCTTGCACTATATTTCCTTCATTATTTGAGTAGCACCAACAGCAACTATAAAAATTCTCTGGTTCTGTACAATTTAGTTCATTCTGACCGCATTCCTCTTCGCTGGTGAGAAGAAAGAAGCTTTTAGTTTGCAGGACAGCAAAATTAAAAATCTCTGAGTTCCCATTCTGGAACACACTGGTACTCCTAGGGAGATCAAACTTCTGCCCATGTATTTGATGGATATTCAGCACCAACTTTTCTTGACTACCAATTCTCTGTGTTCTCCCAAGACTTCACCACACAAAATCCTGCAGTCTCGCTGCACCCAAGCACTCTATTTTGGATGAGTACGTAGCTATTTGTTTGAAACATTAGCTACAGTGTGTGGGTGCAGCATCATGCCAAAGGAATGAAACACGGAGACCAAGGAAGACCTCTTAACCCTTCTTCCATCTCACTGGCATGATTCACAGTAGCACGACAATCGTACCTGTCCTCACCTACTCCCAGTCCACCACGATGAGCCTGTCTGCAGGAATTTTGTGCCTGCAGCCAATGTTTATGCTATCAAACCAAACTTTTTATTTGGCCAGGGAAAAAAAAATAGAAAGCAACCCTAGAAACTTTGGGACAAAAAGATCTCTATCACTTGCTTGCTGGTACGACTCAACACAACATTGTGTATTCCAAGCATGCAACATGCAAAGAAGGAAGACCAATTCCATACCAGCCATCAGTCGAGTTCAAAGAGAGTCGGGATAAAGGAAGGAGAGAAGGAAAGGGAAGGAACAAGATGGATGAGTACTACATCTGTTACAAAGGATACAGCCACATGACTGATCATCATCACTCAGAAGGAAGCAAAGGGAATAAACCGGGAGGGAGAAGCGGAAAGGTACCTCTGTGAGTAACCAGAACGGTTCAGACAGCGGTGACCATACACAAGTCAGCACTTGCCAAGAATGACCATGCAGGGGTGTTTGAGATACCACACAGCCTTCAGCCTAGAAACAGGAGACATCTGTGGGGGTCTGAGTGGGAAAAGCTGGCAAGTGTCAAACATTTCATATCAAGCCTGCAAATCAGCACGTTGCATTCAGAGACTCATGGCAGCCTCATATTTGCCTGTGTCCAACATATCTCTAGTTACAACCCTCAGAAACACAGATGACTTCATTACCAGGTCTCTATCAGCATTCAGAGAGAGAGACCAGAGAAGGTCAACAGAGTCATCATCAAGAAACAGAAAAGAAACACAACTCAATGGGAACACGACAGGACCAGAATGAGCGCAATCACAGAGGAAGGAGCAGAGCTCACTTGTGCAGCCCTCTTTTTCTGAGGCTCTCAAAGACGACAAAACCTCTGACCTTTGATTAAGCTACACTACTTTCAGAAGAGGGGGCGGATGAGGGGCCTGGGGATTCAATAAGAAACTATTTATCTCAAGGTCATTGGTTCAAACCCTCTCTCTGTTCTTTTTCTTAGTCAATTAAAACAAGAGACTCAATCTGCGTTTAAAAATAAAATTAAAAAAAATCTGTTAGAAAGGGCACGATCAGATACTCCTTTGCAACAGGCAGTTTAAGAAAATACAGCTCCTCTGCTGATACCTTGCAGATCCCAGCACTAAGGTGAATTGCATCCCCAGGGATCTGGCCCAGTGCTTGAGCACTTTGAACAAGGCAATTCCCACTCCCCTGCTTTGCATTGAAATGGAGGATGGATCCACTTCGGTGGATCCCTACTGCGGTCAGCCCATGGCCAGCTGGAGGGAGGTCACTATTCACACTCAGGCCCCAGCTCCAGTGATGACAGAGACATGACAAGCACAGAAGTCAAGCCAAAGAGGGACGAGAGAAGACACCTTTCATTACATCACCAGGCCGGTACAATACATGAATCAAAGTTAATGCATATCTGAAACCAATTACTGATAGAAACTAAACTATCTAGGAACTCCAGCAGCTGCATTCTGTGTTCCTGGTAATGAGCACATAGTCAAAAAGGTTTGTTTTGTTTTCTGAACAGTAAATATCTAGCCAAAATATGCCCCTGCATGTGCAGTGCAGACATATGCATGTGTCATTTTTAGTGGCTTCCCACTGAGAAAAATATAACCCCCTCCCCTCCAAAAAAGGGAGGAAAAAAAAAAAAAAAAAAGAGTAACTGTTAGGTTTTAATAAGATTTTCAGCAGCTTCATGATTCTGCAAACAGAACTCCCAGCACTGCCGGGGCCCTCTCATGCAGCAGCCGCTGCAGGAATAACACGGAAAAATGAAGGCGTTTGGAAACAAATGAGAAGCAAGTAGAGTTTTCTTCCATTCACTGAAGACAGTAATTATTTTGGATAGGACTGCATATCCTTTGGCTTTTAATTAGTGGTAAACCAAGTCAATCTTGGTTCATATTAGTGAGAAACTATTAGGGGCTACGGTTTTGCAGCCAAGGAAAACAAATCTGTACCAGTCCTTCACCCCAAGAATAACTTCTGATTGTCAAGCACAGTTACCAGGGGAATGAATAGCTTCTAATGCAAGCTCCTCAGTCAATTAAACTAATGCAGACAAAAAGGCAAGGCAGCAGCAGCAGGCAGCGGCAGAAAGCTCGGGGTGAATAAGACGCATGTACTTGGCACGCACGGAGCAATCACACAGCAGGTCAACAGTGACGAGGGAGAAGGAGACCAGGCCACAGTTCCAGCGTTAGCAGAAGACACCGGATGCCTGGATCTATATCTCTGCTTGTCAGGGGCTACCATGGCCCCGGGCAAATCATTTAATCACTCTGTGCCTCAAAATCATGCTTATAGCCCAGAGGGGTTAAACATGCTGAGCCTGAGGTGTCTGGGCAAGACAACAGCAGGGCTGTATTATAAAATGGACAGGTTTTAATCATCCCACAAAGCCCCACCTGAGAAAAACACCTTTACAATGGGATAACATCTCCAATTTGCTTCCAGAGGTGCCAGGTACCCTTTCACCACCACAGCCACCACAAGCAACACATTGTCCAGCCACCAACTTCACCATCCAGCACCCACCTGCCCACGAGACCGGCAGGAGCGGATGTCATGGATGGGAGCTGCAAAGGCTTCTCTACGGGACATGGAGAGGTGAACGGGAAAAGCTAGTTGGATCCTAAGATTTCAAGAAGCTTTAACTGAGAAGACAGCACACGCTGCTGTTCTTAGCCGTGATTCATAGTTAATGGAGACGGATACACACTTGAGTGAGGAGAACACCTAAGAAAGGTCCCTGATCTATGAGCAATCCAGAACTATCCTACTGCTGCCTGCCTCTCTACTCAGCAGCCCTATAACTCTCCCTGATAAATGAGGAGAGTAATCAAGCTAGAATACAAAAGAGAGGTCAGCAGAAACAAGTACCATTTTTGGCCCTTTTTTGGGTGAGAAGGATGAACGTCTAAAGCATCCTGATCATCTTCTGAAGTACTCAAGGAGCAAAAAAAAAAAAAAAAAAAAAAAAAGGAAAAAAAAAGAAGAAAAAAAAAAAGGAAAAAAAAGGTAAAAAGAGAGAAAAAAAACCCACAGATGCATCAGGAGTTTGTTTTTCTTCACAGCTGCTTTTTGCAGACTAGCTGTTGGGGCACTAACGAGCCACATAAAGTAGATCCTTTCCTTTTTCTTTCCTTGTGCAGCTGAATCTTAGTAAGAAGATGAATATGGATTTCGGCAGCTATAGAAGCACATACAGGCTGCTTTCCTTGCTCCCCATTCTTGTGTGACATGGTACAGTTCCATTTTCTCTTTGAAAACTGTTAGCCAAATTCCCTTTCTTTCAGAATGTCAAATTAAATTAGCAAGCTGTTCTGTGAATAAAAAAGCATTTTTCTTTCCTTTTTTTTGTCCTTCTTCTTCGTTCTTCACATTTCCTCTTAGTCTGTAGAGCAAACACTGGTTGCAGTTCAGCCCAGAACTTAAATAGTAATGGACTATAGACCTGAGTTCGGTACCAGTTCATCCCAGAATGTAAACAGTAACTGCCCTGGAGTCAGTTCAAAAAAGGGAATCTCCCTTCACAGTCCTCTGCCCTGTACTACACTAAACAGTGTCAGGCAGCTTCGGGTCCATGCAGTACTGAGCAAACTTCTCCAGATAAAAAAATGCTGCAGTGCATTCATCACCTGGGACCTCAGAAAGCTCCGCACAGGCCAAGTTATTGCTATGGAGTTCCTTAGGTGCTTCACACGTTATCTCTGGCAGCTGCCTGGTGCCGCACTTTATCGTGGGATGGAAGATGGAGCAGTAGAGAAATGAATCTCAAATAGCAGAGTCTGGAAGCTCCCTGACAAGCTGCTTCTGCAGTGCACATCTAGGCACCTCGCTGGATACTCAGGCATCCCGAGTCTTGCAACTCGATGTTCACAACTTGGGACACAGGGAGGCCATGAGCACTGTGCGTTCACAGCCCACTAGCTAAGATGTGGATACGGCAGTTCACAAAAAAAAAGGCAGGCAGCAACCAAAGTCTACAGCTACCTTCTTTAAACAGGATTTTAATAAAGAGCATTTGTGCAAACATTGGACTCAACCCATCCGATTGCGTGAACACAGCCCAGCCTAGCGCTGGGTGCTCTTCTGGCTGGTGCTATTTGAAATCTGGGCATTTCTCTAGCAAAGTGTGATAATATTTAACTTCCTTGAGGTATCACAATGCTGCCAAACATCTGGTTGGATTAGCTAGTTCGTGTCTGTAAAGTGCACAAAAATGCTAGCATAAGGAAGGGGCTGACCTATTGATGTATGTGAATGTTGGACTGGGACCCAAACCCAATCTATATTTGCACATACGGCCACATCTGCCCTGATAGATTTTACTGTCTTCAGCAAGGATGTAGGCGCTAGATCCTTCTGTTCTAAATGACAGGCAGCCGAGTTTGGGTCACAGGTAGTAAATATCAAGTCATCCATACAGTTCTCCCTCCTCCACTTCACCCCATCTGCTTACAGGGCTGCCTTCTGTAAGCAAGCTGGGCTAAGGCGGCTCAGCGAACAAGTGCACACGAGGTGACTTTGCAGGAGAAGCCACCTTGCCAGCTCTCCGCTCCTCTGCCATGGAGCTCCTGGAGCTGCAGGGGCACGTGGAGCCATCCCCACTGATCTGCAGCAGGCTCACAGGCTGCAAGCTGTAGCTAAACTGCCATTTGGGTGGCCAAGGGACTTTGCATCAAGTTACACGTTTCTCTTGGGTGTCCCTCCCTCCCACGCAGGCCTCCGGTGACTAAGTGTTGTGGAATGAGATGGAGGAGAGCGTGCAGCTCAGAAACCACTGCAGTGAACGGTCATGAGAGAGACGAGCTCCCAGGAAGACGGCAACGTAGCTGAACTAGGTTTCCAGTGGAACTCAGCAAGTTTGTTAAAGGGATTATATGTTGTAATTGCTTTCGATTCCAGTGCCACAGGAGCCCTACGTTCCCATGACTCAGAATGGGTTTGCATTAAGCTGCAGTCCTAGACACATAGCTTCATTCTGCCCAAAGCTACCACTCTCCTTCCCCTTGCAAATACAGTTATCAGGTCTCCATCTTCATCACGTTCTGCTAACACGTACTTTTTACATCCTCTTCACCTTCCCCCGTAATCAGTGTCTTTATGTCCCCAAATCAACCACTCTGCTCTTCTCTCAGCATTCTCCAGTTTATCTTCATCTCTCGGGGCTGGGGCTCCTCGGACCCCACACCGCCCTACGCACGCAGCCCGCATCCTCTGCTTGATTTCACAGAGCTTCCACCCGCCAGCGGACTCACTACCCTCCTTTGGGAACTGTAACAAATGACAGGCTCAGCCCAAGATGCTGCAGTTCACATATACAGGCAGAATTAATACATAAAAAGCCATTTTTGGAATATGGCAGCAAAAAACATAAAGAGAATGAACAGGATCCCAGGAGCATACCATTACTATATCCAGAATTACTCATGTTATTTATTAGATGGATAGGCCTTGTCTTGATCTGGAGATCAAAAGCATCTGGAATCATTTCCATTACATTTTTAGTAGAATGTGCACAACCAAAACATGCAGAAAGTATTCCCATCCTAAAAGCTACATCCACAAAGACAGCTGGAACTAAACCAGATGATCCAATGTGTGACTTCCTGAAAATACGCAGTTACCTTTCTACCTCCAGTTACACCCATGAAGCAGGCACACCCTTAATGAGGTATGAATCAATTCATCTGAGACATGAAAAAAATATCAAGAGTTGTTAAAAGCCCATACAATTGCTCCTGCCTCACTGCCATTTATCTCCAAGGAACAAGGAGCAGCTGATGCAGGCAGACATCGGGCCGGAACACCACAGAGCTGGAGACATCACCTCACTTTTGCTAGAACCTCCTGCACGTGGCAGCACGATCCAAGAGCTCAAACACACCATAAGGCCTGCAAATGGATGTGCAGAGCTCGCAGATGCTTAGGTTAGCACACACAAGGAGCTCCAAAGGGCAGGGAATCGAGCACAACCGACGGTGGTACAACACCCCTACAGGTGGCCTGACCCTAAATAAAGTGGGGCGCTAACAGAACAGATGATCATTGCAACACATAGAAGTCTGAGTCTTCTCTTTTTCACTCTAGGGCATATCACAGGAAGCCAATATATGAGGCAGCGCAAAGGAGAGATAATGCCAACCCATCTGCTTTACATCCTCAAAGAGATCCAACACCTACACGTACCAGAGCGCAATCATCAAACAGCACATGTACATTGTACACACAGGCAGGGGATGGGAGCTTACTTGAAGGCACAGATCAGCTTACAAACCAAGGCACCCTATGGGGATCCTTGCGTGTAGTAAGAACATGAGCTCTGTTCTCATAGCTCCTTCTCCTTGAAGCTCTACAACTCAGTCCTTAAATACTCCATTGATTTCCAGCACCACTCATACAGCCCGAATTCACAGCTCTCCCACACAGCAGAGTAAAACACACGGTGCCAAGCGCTGAAATGAGGAACACAAGCGCTTCACACGCTGCCACCCCTCACCCAGACGCTCTGAATACCTGGGTGGGTGGCGTGCTTGGCAATGACATGCTGACTTACATTGTTTTAAGTTCACCTGCTGCTCTGGCTTCCTTCCCAATTCCCTTGTGCTTGGGAAGATACTGGAAGGGGCCTGATGCACCAAGAACACTGTATTCATCCCTTCAGTAGCCTAGAGGTGCAAGACATGACTGCTAACTTCTGAAACACACTTCTGCCCCACAGTTCCCCACTTAATACCATTCCTGGAGACTTAAAACTTGTCTACTTCATTAATAAATTGCATTTCTGTCCTCTATAATTATGTCTATTTACTGCACAAAACTACTGCAGTAGTTTCTGCATGCTATATCACCACAGCAAGAGAAAAGAAACCCAACTTTTGATTGATGATCTGATTCATACCCCGGCAAGATAATTTAACCCTTTTCCCCATGGTTTCTTCCCCATCTGGCTGCATTTGAAGCAAGTTACACTCTGGTTCAAGACAGTACAAGCACTTGCACACAAGTAGCTGCACCGAGTTCCACGGGATTACTCATACACTCAAATTTCAGACTTACCACTTACTAGGCTGAGGGCTCACTGAGCCCTCCTTAAATGGAAGAGAAGTAACGCTGTGTTTCCTAGGCTCTGTTCTGAGCTCAGCATGAAATGGACCCTCTGAAAATGCACCAAAATGGAACTGTGCTGGGGAAGGCAAAGTGAGACATCATAGAGACAGGCTGTCTTCTCACAAAACTGCCTGCAGAATCAAGTGTTGGAGGACCACTATGACTCTAAAAGAAGCTTAAGTTACACTAAAAACCATCAGTGTTACTATATACAGTAAAACAAGTCATTGAATAGGATGAAGTACACAGCACATTATGTGAAGTCTCTACTATCCTTACTCTCATCCTTGAAATACGTTGCTATACATGAATACTGTCTGGACCTTAACCATTTTTTTCTGGTTCATTCCTGGACTTCTCCACCATCACATTTCAAATTTAACATTAAACTGCCCTGGTTTCTAAAGGCCATGGGCAAAAACCAGTCTGCATACTCCACTAGGCACTTCAGTACCCTAGCAAGAGAAATGCAGCACTTGTCCTACAGTAAGGTGATGATGATGATAATGCATAAAAGGCAGGTGAAGGCAGAAAAGATGAGGAGATAGACTGTAAAGATAAGAAAAAAATTCAATTTAGAAGTTTAGAGAAACCTTCAGAGTTAGGTGGAAAGGATGCTAAATTCAGACTGTAATTGCAGGCAATTTTCTTTCAAACATTTTTCTCTATTTGGTTATGAGCTACAACTGCAAACCAAAGAGCACACCTGGTCTAACTGGATTTTTTTCTCCTGAATTTCAGTGTCAGGGATGACTGACTTCACTCTGTCCAAGTCGCAGTGTCCCATCAGTAGAACGAAAAGAATAATTTCACTTCCCCTCAGAAGAGGGCTGCAAAAATAAAGTGGTCCTGACTTGCAAAGTGCTCTAATGAAAGGGAAAAAGAGCACCCCAGAAATGCACAAAAGGAGATTAAGAACTCTGTATTCAGTAAATAATGTAGCAGTAAATAATGTTTGGGGGTTACACACTGTACAAAAAGTAAAGAAACTAAACAGCTGCTCCTTACGTATCACCTTCCATTCTGTCTACAAAGAGTAGGTGCTGGAGCAACTAAGTGGTTGTATCATAATACCCACTTGCAGGGCAGGGAGAGGCAAATTAAGGTTTTATCAATAATCCTCATTCTGGCATTTTGTAACTTCAGAGCACCTGGACTTTGTAATTTTTATAATATTCTTTCAGCAAAGTTGCTCCTAATTAACTACAGAACTGCTCTGTGGCTGCTGCAATCACTATCTGTTTCCCTGCGGAAATCCTGCTTAAAGGCTCCCCTTGGCCGCAGTCATATTCTGAGCGATATTACAAGACCTGCCCACACCCACAAAAAGCAAATCAAGTCTCTACCCTCAGGTGATGAGGGGTGTTAAACTGAACCCAGTCGATCTCCTTGGGGCTGCACTGAAATACAAATGTTGCCGATGCTGGAGTTAGTAAGGCAGGGGACATGCAGCAGCTGGAGTTACAACCACTTATCAGCTTCTAATCCAATCACTCTCTCAACCTGGCATGGCACTGTCTGGGAGAACCCTCACTCCCATTCAAGCCTGCTTCATAAGTGAAGTAATCAAGTCTGTTGAGGTGAGGTAATAAACTGCTGAAACACAAGAGAGTTCCTCAGAGTGAGCGCACGCAGCACATCAAAGATGCACATGCACATTACGGAGATACAAACCACAGCAGCGGGGGTACCATTAGCACAGGAACCGCAGCAGGACTGGCTGCAAGTCACCTGTGAAACACTCCAGGCTTCTCTTGAAAAAAAATCACAGACCTGAGTTTCACGACACCAGCTACCTGGCTGAGAGCACACAGCATCTACTTTTAAGTTTTCTCTGCTATGAATAACTAAGACATCCATATCCAGCCCATCAAGCTACACAGCCGCAAGTCCCCTTAAAGCCTCTGACACGATCTGTCTGCCCCCTCCATCCTTCCTGCCTTCACCCAACCCGCCAGGCTGGCAGGGAGGCCACCAAGAGCCGCAGACACTGGTCACCCGGCAGCATCTCAGTGCCCAGCCGTAGGGCCCCAGCAGATGCTCTTCAGCCGGGATGGAGATGAGCAGCACGAGCGAGAGCAGGAAACGTCCGCAGCTCCTGACAGTGCCATCCACTGGCGCAGAAGTGGGAAGGGGTGGGGGGGTTACAAATTGAAGCATAAACAAGACCTGACTGCATAACTCTGAGCTAACAGGGTAGTTTACTGAATGTTAATTAAATCCTCAGTGCCTGTTACCAACTGTGGTGATCAACTTATTTTTAAATTAAATAAGCAATAAATGCTTAGCTGAACTTCTATTAAATTTCACTCAGCGAATGAAGTATGCAGGCCTTTTAATGGACATTAAACAAGATAGTTATGGCAAGTTAGTGGATATTTTATTACCTAGAGAAAATGGCCATATTAAATTTCCACTAACTATTCCACTGGTGGCACAATCATCCAAGACTTGGTGGAAGTTTGCCTGCCTTGAAGCATCACCAGGCAGCTGTAGTGCAGGGAGAGGGGCAGTGCTGAACAGCATCTGCTCAGAGGATGCGCAAGTGGCAAACTCACTTTTCTGCGTGAAACAGGATCCCTTCAACCTAGGCAGCCTCAGGAACCCCAAAGAGGGTTGACAGGAGCTATCACAGAGCCAAAGCTGGCACAGTGTCTGCAGAGACCATAGAGCGTCCTACCTCCCAACTTGCCCCAGGGAGATGAAGCGATCCAAGGGCAGGCATGGGTCACGCTGAGCAGAGCTAGCAGAGCAGTGACCAGCACTCCCCATAGACACCTCCTTGCCCCTGCTGGGCCTCGGGTCTCACCTGTGCTCTGACATGAGGGGCTCACAGCACCCAAACGCTCCTGGGACAACATAAGGATGGCAGCTCCATAAAGGGCACACTAGAGCGGACACAATGATGTACAGAGGCTCATGCAGGGAAGGCTGGAGCTGGTCCAGGATGGAACGCGTGTCCCAGGCAAACACCCACCGGATCAGACCAGACCAGGGCCCTAGCGAAGGCCCCAGGCCAAAGGCAAACACGAGCTGAAGGTGCAGCCGTGTGTCTCTCTAATCCTTCCCCCCTCACCCTTTCTTCCCAAGCTGCCTGGCTGCTCCTCTNGGCCTCGGGCTCTCACCTGTGCTCTGGCATGAGGGGCTCACAGCACCCAAACTCTCCTGGGACAACATAAGGACGGCGGCTCCATAAAGGGCACACCAGAGCGGACAGTCATGTACAGAGGCTCATGCAGGGAAGGCTGGAGCTGGTCCAGGATGGAACGTGTGTCCCAGGCAAACACCCACCGGATCAGACCAGACCAGGGCCCTAGCGAAGGCCCCAGGCCAAAGGCAAACACGAGCTGAAGGTGCAGCCGTGTGTCTCTCTAATCCTTCCCCCCTCACCCTTTCTTCCCAAGCTGCCTGGCTGCTCCTCTCCATCCCCATTGCTCTCCCACAGTGCAGGCCAGAGGGGAGAGTCACGGGTTTCCCCGCCTCCCCGGACACCACCCTTAGCTAGAGTCACCTGGCCCCACTGCCTCACAGTTCCCTTCTGGCATCAAGGGCTACAGAACACACCCTCCTTGGTAGCCCGAAATGCTCACAAGCTCGTACCTTCTTCTAAGAAGAGGTTACGAGCAGCCCACACCACCAATGTTTGTTTTCCTTTCTTGAGCATATTGCCATAGTTCGGGAGTGCTTACGAGTGACTCACATGCGTGTCACTGTCACCCACAGATCCCAACAACAGATACTGACAATCTAAAATGACATATAGTTGCTGACAGCTACTTAAAATGATCATTTTCATGCCAACCCTTGCACTTGCTCAAAACGTGATCGAAACTAACACTGAGATTAAAGTAGAATCTCTATCCCAGTGTCTTTACCAGTAACCTTAATCACAACAAACAGGTGTGGGCAGTGGGGTTTTTTATTTCAGATTTGCCTTAGAAACAGTACCAACCCTACCTGCCCTGCTGTGCCCAGACGTAGGAGGAACAGAAAGAGCTGAGCCCTGAATCCAGCTAAACCCCATTTCTTGGGCAGGCACAAGCAGTCAGAAGCTTTTAAACTTTCTGGGTTTTTTTTCTTTCTGGTTTGTGGTTTTCGGTTTGATTTGTTGTTTTCTCTTCTCTGTTTGTTTCTATTTTACAAAACAAAAAGCTCCCCAAGTTAAAAATAAATAAATAAGCTTTTCATACTTTGGTGACGCTGTGCTTTACAGAGACCCAATTTGCACGTGAAAGTTGATTGCAATATTTTCCTTCCAATCTCTGCTCTGGAGCTATGGTAAATTGTAATTAATTCATAAAGTTAGTCCAAGGCCTGTGTTTTCATACGTGTAATCCACACTCTGTACAGGTATTGCTCCTTGCAAATCCGTCCCTCAGATAACCCACATCCTTCGGTGAGCTACGGTTTCTGTCTCCCCACTCCTGCCCACTTTCCAAATGTGGCTACAGTTCCAGTAAGCTCTCGAGCTTTTAGCAGAACTACCCTGCGAAGAGAGTGAGAACAAAGGGAGATAATGAAGCTAGTGGGGCAAGAAAGCAGGCGAGGGTTGGCCAAAACCAGGTAATATTTTCACTTTCTTGCTTATAGATGCATGTAACAAGCACAGGTGCAGAATCCCAGGCTTTTGGCAGATCACATACACGAGGATTTGTATTAATATTGCTTTCTTGAGGCTTTCTCTGTTGAGAAAGTAATGTACCTTGAAGGCACAGATGTACCCAAGAATATTTCTTTGTCATCACTGTGTTGCCTCCTATAAAATTTTCACAGGGATGAGTATTTGGCCTCGCCCTCACCTGAAAGGACTTGCCGAGACCTCAGGCAGCCATAAATTGCAGGGTTAAGAGCAGAAATGACCAGTTTGGAGCCCAGAAGCAGCTCCCAGGCCAGCACAGCCCCAGGGCAGCCAAAGGCAGGCACTGGAGCACGTGGGTGCTGCCCTGTGCCATGCTGGGCCAGCGCGAGCTCACGCGGGGCTGCGCGGGTCAGGCCTTCACACACTCAGCTAGGAACAAAACGCCACAGAGTGCGTCTTGTTCACAGAGCCATCACGGGCAAACGAAGAGAGAAACTGCTGTGGTCACCCTCAGGGAATATGTTTCCACAGACACACGGAAACTGTCTTACTGCAAACACTTTGTCATCCACCCAAGCTACCGCTTTTCCCCAGCCACAGTCAGCAAGAGATACCGGGGAGAAACATTCTCGTCTTTACCATGAGATGTTATGAAACTTCTAAGAGGCCCTATTAGCGCATGTAACTTTGAATGTACCTGACATTCGTGCCATTGCCTTGTCTTCTTTCCAAACTTGGCTACGTTCTTGTGCTCGTCAACGTCCGGCATGATGAATTTCACCATTCAATATATGTTACACAGAGAAACATTTACTTCTGTTTGCTTTGATTCAGGCCCTTTCACGGTGGCTCCCACATCTCTCAGCCATCAGTACAAAGCAATAGGGTCTCCTTTCCCAACACGTGTGTCCTTTGCATAGGTGCAATTCCGACCTGCTGATCAAAATCCCTCCGGTTTGCAGCCCCCTGCCTTTTTTACTGTCCTTCGTCAGAACAGCAAACTTCACAAAGCAGAAGGGAGTCACTTAAGTTTTACAGCCAGACATTACACATGTTAACGCAAATAGTAATTTCAACAAACAAGGCAACAGTTGGGCTTGAAATCAAGCAACAGGTGTCTTGGCTCTGACCACAGCCCGCAATACTCTTATTTGTGCTACAAATTGTAATTAAAAATATATACTGGTGTTCATACTATTTTTAAAAGCACTTCATCTCCACTGAAACCGTAGCCAACACTACTTTGTGCCTTGCAAATCTCGGGGATAAAGTTCTGAGGTATTACACAGCACTACTCCAGCTCTGAACTTCAGCCTCTACATAACCTAGAGAAACAAGAGTTTTGGCAAGTGATGCAATACTGACCAAATTGGCAGTCAAACTATTTGAAATTCCGGATTACACTACGCTGGCTTATGGTTCTAGCAAGACAGCAACCCATTACCTCCCCCAAGGGCAACACTGGCATAGCTGAGATTCAGAAAAACGCTCCACTGAGATCGGATGTGCTCTGTAACCTTTATGACACAAGGCAGCTAAGTTGCACAGCAACCTGAACTTCTTATGACAAACTGACTGTTGGGATATTGGATCAGAAAAACCACTGTTGACCCATCAGTTTAGAGGCAGGTACCCATGCAACAGCACCAGCTTTACAAGAAGGTGTCCTGAGGCTTTCCTCAAGGCTTTCACTTAAGGCTTTCATCCCTAAACACTGGATAACTGTTAGTCTGAGCAGTGACTAAAGGGACCAGGACATACAGAGACAGAAGAGCCATGCACGCTCTGTGGCATCCCTCTACTGATGTCAAAGGGAAAAATTTCTCCCCAACAAGACAGGAACTGAAGTTTCCATCATAGTTCGGTTCTAGCCCTTCTGCCAAAACAGCTTACAAGGGTGGCAGTCAGTACCAATCATAACTGGCAATGGAGACTGTCACGCTGAAGACACATCTGTTCAGCGACGGGGGAGAAATCTGGAGCACAGCAACTCCGACAGACCTAGACAGAAGACACATGGCAGTTTGTAGCAAGTGATCCATGGCAGCTCAGGGCTGCACCTACAAAAGCATCATCGAGATAGTGTTTTGGCTACTGTATGTCTCATCTCCTCAGACATGGCCTCCTTTTCTATGCAGAAGTTGATCCAGGAAGATGGATAACCCGCTCAAGGAATTCATTTTCACAGTACAGCCTAGGCCCTGCACTGTGACTCTGTACAGCCTCTGACCCTGTACACAGACTCATCACATACCTGCTCCCTGCCACCAGGCACCTCTCTCTAACCAAGGGGTCCCAGAAAGGGCTACAGTGACCCTCAGCACCCAGGTGCTACAAAGAACGTAGAAAACTACACTCGCCTGCGTCTCGAGGTGTCTGGAGCACCACAAAGTGAAATACCATAAGCAGGAGATTCCCCGGGAGCCTGGCGCGAGCAGACAGGCAGCTCAGACAGCAGGGATGGGAAGAGAGCGGACGAGGAGCAGCAGGTTGTTGGGAAGCAGGGAGAGTTCCCAGCACTTCTACCAACGTGGATTTAGCGCTGCCACCATCCGGGACCAGGTGCCCACCTGATCCGGTAGCCTTTCCAAGAAGAGCTAACACAAGCGGAGTCAAAGTGAAATAAAAAACACCCCTGAAGAAAACAATTAAAAGCTTCATTCGAAACACTTGGTGATTAGAGGACAGCTTAGTCCTCGCACAGCCCGTGTGAAGGCCCATGAGCAGCACCAACCTACAGACAGGGTTAGACACGCAGGGTCACAGCTCGATGCCTCAGGTGCCCTTGGGCCACCAGTCAGTGACAGACAGTCCCGCCAGGGAGAAAGGCTAAACATCTGAAGGAGGGGAATAACAGAGTTAGTAAAATTACAGGTGAGAGGATGAAACGTCACTTTGGAGGTAAGGGAACAGAGTAGGCCAACAGTCCAAGAAAAGAAAAAGTCACAGTAATACTTTATCCTTGCACAAACCTATTTGCCAAGGGAAAACCCTAATTCCAGAATATTATCCAGCATCGTCTGGACCAGTCCTACTATTGCAAGGGTAAAAAAAACAAGTCCTTTGCGTCCCCAAGCTGCACCTCTTATTTCCGCTACACGGTGGGTTGGGCCAAGGGATGCACTTGGCAGGGGACAGTATCCAGCATCTTCCAGGGAGAACTAAGTTGCGTGGCTGATTCGCAAATGAAACATTTGTCCCCCTGGCAGTTTCCAAGGATTCCTCTGTCCTCCTCAGGTACAGGGATCTGCAAGTACCCGCTCGGTCACTACACTCTACATCACCCAGTTCCCAGGCTTTCAGCAACTCCCCACGCTTGTTCAAATTTTACCCAGAAATCTCATGTGGAGGATGGGGGCACAAACACCCCCGGAAAGCGGGTCTAGAAAGCAAAGACACTCTCTGGGCTAGCCCAGCTCCCAGCATCGAAGGCTTCCAGGTGAGACCTCACATTCCTCACGAGTCAGCAGCACTTCCCCAGAGAGGCCGAGGTCTCGTGGATGCACGGAGAACTTGACACGGTAAGTTTGGGAGGTCTCAGACCCCTGAAACTTTGTGCAACCGAAGGCAAGCGCCTTATAGGGCAGACAGATAACAGGAAACCAACCCCCCAAAAATGAAGAACTGGGCCCAAAATCCAGCCTTTACGGGCATGGAAATGGACAGGGAAAAATAAAACTCTCAAACAAAGCAAAGCGGAGCCCAACACTCACTTCCCCAGCGAGGCCAGCTGCACCCCGGGGTACAGCAGGGCCAGGGCGATTACAGGTTTCCTCCGCGGGCACCTCCCAGCGCCGCCGAGCGCAGCCGCGGGGCTCCCGAACAATGGCAGGAGCCCGGCTGCGAGGGCGGGCGAGAAGGGGGCAAAACCGAAGTGCAACAAAGCGCCGGCTGACCCGGCCGTGTGGAAGCTGCTCCGGGCTCACGTGCTGGGCCGGCCGGGCCTGCCCCGCTGCACAAAAGGGCGCCGGGGCTTCCCCTGCCCTCGCTCTCGCTACCGGCCGCGGGGTCGCGCCAGGTGCCACGCGGGGCCCCGGCACCGCCCGGCCCGGCCCGGCTGCACCTGCAGCCCCGAGCGAGCAGACCCCACGGAGCAGAGAAGAAGGGAGCGGGACCCCCCCTCCCGTCCCC